>CM077200.1:2464504-2502004 GCA_039654625.1 Rhinogobio ventralis
CTGTTCTGCTTTACCAGCTCATCTGATGCGTAAAATCATTTTATAACTTCACTCAGACACATTATTACACAGAATCTCCAGCATAATGGCCATCATAAAGCCCCGCCGCTGACCTACATACACATTCAGTGATTATTCAGGCATTATATTTGAATAATGCAGTACAGCTGACAGTAAAGGACAGTAGAAACTGGGCCGAGAGTTTCACACCGCGCTTTAACCAGGTGTGATGGACAGTATAAATTCATAAGTATAAAGTATAAAAGCTGTGCAAACTGACAAACGTAAAGTCGATCAGGTCATATTTGATGTTTAATATACAAAAGTGTTGAAAGTATTTTTTTTTGCTTTGAAACATGCACTTAGGATGAATCCCAATAAAACCAGAAATGTCTGTTTTTTCCCATGTTCATCTGTCTTTAGTGTGTATTTGCTGTTAGTTCTTCTCTATATCAGTGTCAGTGTTTCTGAACTCCCTGAAACGCCTCCATTGTAGTCTTGAGTTTTCTTCCGGGAGCCAACACGTCACAATATTTAAATAATTCATATGCAGAATAAAGGGGCGGGGCCTGGTTGAGTTAGTTAGGAGTGTGTTGAAACTGTCGGTTATGGTAAGGGGCGGGGCATTCCCTAAACACGCTGGAGGCGCTTGACCAATCACAACACACTGATCCAGCTGACCAATCAGAAGGAGGGGCTTCATAGAGACAGGAACTAAACAGAGTGTTACTGACAGACTGGAAAGAGAGGAGCCGCAACAATGGAGAATATGAGGAAATAATCAACATTCAAGCAGGAAAACCTGTTCTAGTGTCTTTCTATGCTCCAACAGAGCCGCATTATAATGAAACACTCACACACACTCACACACACACACACACTCACACATTCACTCTCACACACAATCACTCACACACACACTCACTCACACACACACTCACTTTCACACACACACACTCACTCTCACACACACACACACACACACACACACGCACGCACGCACGCACACACTCACTTTCACACACACACTGACTCACACTCACTCTCACACACACACTCAAACACACGCATGCACGCTCACACATACGCACTCTCACACTCACACACATTCACTCTCACACTCACACACACACACGCACACACAAACACACACACACACGCACACACACACAGAAGAAAAAGGAGCACCTCCTAAAGGTCTCTGGCACTTGGAGGGCCTTAAGAGGGACTGGCTTATTTTTAACCATGTAAAGTGCAAAAAAAGTTTCCCAAACGAGGGTCTGGCAGCTCCCCCTGGTGATATTTCAGTCCTCCTAACTAGGCCATTGAAAGTAGGATATTGCTGTCCTACAAACCACCCCACATCTCCCTCTCTCTTTCTCTCGTCCCATGAGACATGAACCATTTTCAACCACCTGGTCGCCTGTTCTCATCCCGAAGAGACAGAGTGAGATCGAGGGCTACCTCACTCAAACACGCGTCCTGTTCTGAAGCGATAATGAGAGCACACGGTGTGAAGAGAGAGAAAAGGAAAAGGTGATAATGACAATCCCATTCAGATCGATGGAGAGTCAGATAATTTCTTGCAGTTTTTTGCTTTTGATTTATTTAATGCTTTTGAAAAGGTCTCTTACCAATGCTGCATTTATTTAATCAAAAATACAGTAATATTGTGAAAAAATATTACAATTTAAAATATTCAGATAGAACTGTGTTCTATCTGAATATATTTTAAAATGTAATTTATTTCTGTGATCAAAGCTGTATTTTCAGCATCATTACTCCAGTCTTCAGTGTCACATGATCCTTCAGAAATCATTCTAATATGATGATTTGCTGCTCACTTATCATCAATTATTATTGGTGCTCAATTATTAATAACGTTTCTTATTATTATCAGTGTTGAACAGAGTTTTTGCTGCTTAAAACCATGATAATTTTTTTCCAGGAAAAGTTCAATAAACAGCATTTATTTTCAAATTCAGCTTTGCCATCACAGGAATAAATTATATTTTAAAATGATTGATTCAACAAGGTGCTGAAAGCATTCTTTAGAAATGTTGGCCCATATTGATAGGATAGCATCTTGCAGTTGATGGAGATTTGTGGGATGCACATCCAGGGCACGAAGCTCCCGTTCCACCACATCCCAAAGATGCTCTATTGGGTTGAGATCTGGTGACTGTGGGGGCCATTTTAGTACAGTGAACTCATTGTCATGTTCAAGAAACCAATTTGAAATGATTGGAGCTTTGTGACATGGTGCATTATCCTGCTGGAAGTAGCCATCAGAGGATGGGTACATGGTGGTCATAAAGGGATGGACATGGTCAGAAACAATGCTCAGGTAGGCCGTGGCATTTAAACGATGCCCAATTGGCACTAAGGGGCCTAAAGTGGGCCAAGAAAACATCCCCCACACCATTACACCACCACCACCAGCCTGCACAGTGGTAACAAGGCATGATGGATCCATGTTCTCATTCTGTTTACGCCAAATTCTGACTCTACCATCTGAATGTCTCAACAGAAATCAAGACTCATCAGACCAGGCAACATTTTTCCAGTCTTCAACTGTCCAATTTTGGTGCTCGTGCAAATTGTAGCCTCTTTTTCCTATTTGTAGTGGAGATGAGTGGTACCCGGTGGGGTCTTCTGCTGTTGTAGCCCATCCGCCTCAAGGTTGTGCGTGTTGTGGCTTCACAAATGCTTTGCTGCATACCTCGGTTGTAACGAGTGGTTATTTCAGTCAAAGTTGCTCTTCTATCAGCTTGAATCAGTCGGCCCATTCTCCTCTGACCTCTAGCATCAACAAGGCATTTTCGCCCACAGGACTGCCGCATACTGGATGTTTTTCCTTTTTCACACCATTCTTTGTAAACTCTAGAAATGGTTGTGCGTGAAAATCCCAGTAACTGAGCAGATTGTGAAATACTCCGACCGGCCCGTCTGGCACCAACAACCATGCCACGCTCAAAATTGCTTAAATCACCTTTCTTTCCCATTCTGACATTCAGTTTGGAGTTCAGGAGATTGTCTTGACCAGGACCACACCCCTAAATGCATTGAAGCAACTGCCATGTGATTGGTTGATTAGATAATTGCATTAATGAGAAATTGAACAGGTGTTCCTAATAATCCTTTAGGTGAGTGTATATCATAATATTAGAATGATTTCTGAAGGATCGTGTGACACTGAAGACTGGAGTAATGATGCTGAAAAATTCAGCTTTTAAATCACAGGAATAAATTATATATTCTCATAGAAAACAGCTATAATATATATTGTAATAATATTTTACAATATTACAGTTTTTCTGTATTTTTTATCAAATAACGCAGTGTTGTTGAGCAAAAAAGACCTCTTTCAAAACATTAAAACATTCTAATTATTTCACTTTTGACCGGTAGCATAAATGTATTAATACTTGTATTCTGGTTTCTCTTGCACTTTCAGCCCTTTCCGTGTTACATATTGTTTCAAAGCATCTTATATTTCTATATTTTCACCTGATCTCGTAATCTCTCTGTCTCGTCCTGATACGCGGCCAGCTGTTTCTTCCACTGCTCCACGTTGGCGTTCGCCTCATGCAGCGCGGCCACGAGTTTAGAGTTACTGTCCTGCAAGGTGAAGAGCTCTGCCTCCAGATTCATCTCACAGATTGACCTGAAAGAGAAACACTCAGAAGATTCAATGTGTCTGACCATTTTAACCCTGTTTAATGTGTTGAGATAAATTTTTAGTAACCTTTAGTAAATCAATTTCCCGGCAGTCATTTTTACCAGGTTTGTAGTAAGTATTAATGTGGTAGGACAGTGATATTAAAAGACCAAATTCAATATAGACCTTATTGATGATGCATACTATGTACAGACAAGAAGATGAACACAGAATATAAATGCAACACAGTTTCACATTTATATTCTCAAACATGCTGCGTAACACGAGAATGAACCTCATTGGTTCTTGCAGAAGCTCAAACGTGCTGCGTAACACAAGAATGAACCTCACTGGTTCTTGCTGAAGCTCAAATGTGCTGCGTAACACAAGAATGAACCTCATTGGTTCGTAAGAAGCTCAAACGTGCTGCGTAACACAAGAATGAACCTCATTGGTTCTTGCTGAAGCTCAAACGTGCTGCATCACACGAGAATGAACCTCATTGGTTCTTGCAGAAGCTCAAACATGCTGCGTAACACAAGAATGAACCTCATTGGTTCTTGCTGAAGCTCAAACGTGCTGCATAACATGAGAATGAACCTCATTGGTTCTTGCTGAAGCTCTAACGTGCTGCGTAACACAAGAATGAACCGCATTGGTTCTTGCAGAAGCTCAAACGTGCTGCGTAACACAAGAATGAAACTCATTGGTTCTTGCTGAAGCTCAAACGTGCTGCATAACACGAGAATGAACCTCATTGGTTCTTGCTGAAGCTCTAACGTGCTGCGTAACACAAGAATGAACCTCACTGGTTCTTGCTGAAGCTCAAATGTGCTGCGTAACACAAGAATGAACCTCATTGGTTCTTAAGAAGCTCAAACGTGCTGCATAACACGAGAATGAACCTCATTGGTTCTTGCTGAAGCTCAAACGTGCTGCGTAACACCAGAATGAACCTCATTGGTTCTTGCAGAAGCTCAAACGTGCTGCGTAACACCAGAATGAACCTCATTGGTTCTTGCTGAAGCTCAAACGTGCTGCATAACACGAGAATGAACCTCATTGGTTCTTGCTGAAGCTCAAACGTGCTGCATAACACCAGAATGAACCTCATTGGTTCTTGCTGAAGCTCAAACGTGCTGCATAACACAAGAATGAACCTCATTGGTTCTTGCTGAAGCTCAAACGTGCTGCATAACACAAGAATGAACCTCATTGGTTTTTGCAGAAGCTCAAACGTGCTGAAGCTCAAACGTGCTGCATAACACGAGAATGAATCTCATTGGTTCTTGCTGAAGCTCAAACGTGCTGCGTAACACCAGAATGAACCTCATTGGTTCTTGCAGAAGCTCAAATGTGCTGCGTAACACCAGAATGAACCTCATTGGTTCTTGCAGAAGCTCAAACGTGCTGCGTAACACCAGAATGAACCTCATAGGTTCTTGCAGAAGCTCAAACGTGCTGCGTAACACCAGAATGAACCTCATTGGTTCTTGCAGAAGCTCAAACGTGCTGCGTAACACCAGAATGAACCTCATTGGTTCTTGCAGAAGCTCAAACGTGCTGCGTAACACCAGAATGAACCTCATTGGTTCTTGCAGAAGCTCAAACGTGCTGCGTAACACCAGAATGAACCTCATTGGTTCTTGCTGAAGCTCAAACGTGCTGCATAACACGAGAATGAACCTCATTGGTTCTTGCTGAAGCTCAAACGTGCTGCATAACACGAGAATGAACCTCATTGGTTTTTGCAGAAGCTCAAACGTGCTGCATAACACGAGAATGAACCTCATTGGTTCTTGCAGAAGCTCAAACGTGCTGCATAACATGAGAATGAACCTCATTGGTTCTTGCAGAAGCTCAAACAGCTGCGTAACGAGAATGAACCTCATTGGTTCTTGCAGAAGCTCAAACGGCTGCGTAACGAGAATGAACCTCATTGGTTCTTGCAGAAGCTCAAACGTGCTGCATAACACGAGAATGAACCTCATTGGTTCTTAAGAAGCTCAAACGTGCTGCGTAACACAGGAATGAACCTCATTGGTTCTTGCAGAAGCTCAAACGTGCTGTGTAACACGAGAATGAACCTCATTGGTTCTTAAGAAGCTCAAACGTGCTGTGTAACACGAGAATGAACCTCATTGGTTCTTAAGAAGCTCAAACGTGCTGTGTAACACGAGAATGAACCTCATTGGTTCTTGCAGAAGCTCAAACGTGCTGCGTAACACAAGAATGAACCTCATTGGTTCTTGCAGAAGCTCAAACGTGCTGCATAACATGAGAATGAACCTCATTGGTTCTTGCAGAAGCTCAAACGTGCTGCATAACATGAGAATGAACCTCATTGGTTCTTGCTGAAGCTCAAACGTGCTGCATAACATGAGAATGAACCTCATTGGTTCTTGCTGAAGCTCAAACGTGCTGCATAACGTGAGAATGAACCTCATTCGTTCTTGCAGAAGCTCAAACGTGCTGCGTAACACGAGAATGAACCTCATTGGTTCTTAAGAAGCTCAAACGTGCTGCATAACACGAGAATGAACCTCATTGGTTCGTGCAGAAGCTCAAACGTGCTGCGTAACATAAGTATGAACCTCATTGGTTCTTGCAGAAGCTCAAACGTGCTGCATAACATGAGAATGAACCTCATTGGTTCTTGCTGAAGCTCAAACGTGCTGCATAACACGAGAATGAACCTCATTGGTTCTTAAGAAGCTCAAACGTGCTGCATAACACGAGAATGAACCTCATTGGTTCGTGCAGAAGCTCAAACGTGCTGCATAACACGAGAATGAACCTCATTGGTTCTTGCTGAAGCTCAAACGTGCTGCGTAACACGAGAATGAACCTCATTGGTTCTTGCTGAAGCTCAAACGTACTGCATAACATGAGAATGAACCTCATTGGTTCTTGCAGAAGCTCAAACGTGCTGCGTAACACGAGAATGAACCTCATTGGTTCTTAAGAAGCTCAAACGTGCTGCGTAACACCAGAATGAACCTCATTGGTTCTTGCAGAAGCTCAAACGTGCTGCGTAACACAAGAATGAACCTCATTGGTTCTTGCAGAAGCTCAAACGTGCTGCGTAACACGAGAATGAACCTCATTGGTTCTTGCAGAAGCTCAAACGTGCTGTGTAACACGAGAATGAACCTCATTGGTTCTTGCTGAAGCTCAAATGTGCTGCGTAACACCAGAATGAACCTCATTGGTTCTTGCTGAAGCTCAAATGTGCTGCGTAACACGAGAATGAACCTCATTGGCTCTTGCTAAAGCTCAACCGTGCTGCATAACATGAGAATGAACCTCATTGGTTCTTGCTGAAGCTCAAACGTGCTGCATAACACGAGAATGAACCTCATTGGTTCTTGCTGAAGCTCAAACGTGCTGTGTAACACGAGAATGAACCTCATTGGTTCTTGCAGAAGCTCAAACGTGCTGCGTAACACGAGAATGAACCTCATTGGTTCTTGCTGAAGCTCAAACGTGCTGTGTAACACGAGAATGAACCTCATTGGTTCTTGCAGAAGCTCAAACGTGCTGTGTAACACGAGAATGAACCTCATTGGTTCTTGCTGAAGCTCAAACGTGCTGTGTAACACTAGAATGAACCTCATTGGTTCTTGCTGAAGCTCAAACGTGCTGCATAACATGAGAATGAACCTCATTGGTTCTTGCTGAAGCTCAAACGTGCTGTGTAACATGAGAATGAACCTCATTGGTTCTTGAGAAGCTCAAACGTGCTGCGTAACACCAGAATGAACCTCATTGGTTCTTAAGAAGCTCAAACGTGCTGCCTAACACGAGAATGAACCTCATTGGTTCTTGCAGAAGCTCACATATTTTTGTTTTTGAGATAAAAAATTGACAGGCTTGTGTGTTTATGGACAAAAACTTCACAAGGCAATTGAACAAAACTAAAGAAATGTTTATCTGAACCCAGGCCTGAAATGACAAGACCAATAATTTATATTTATTGTGACCAAAGGTCACTTTATGATAATAACCAACAAAGACAAAACAGAAATAGTAAAATCATCCAGGTATATAGTATTGCTTTCACATTTTGGCTGACATATAAATGTCAAAAATGCATTTAAAGTACTACAGTTTTCAGAACAGCATCTCTAATGGATCATTTTCTCAGACCGCAGGAAATCGTGCAACGTTTTATGCATGAAATGCGTCAAAGGCACAGCTCTTGTGAAGGTGGAGCGTCACCCCATGCAAATGTTCTTGACCGGCTACTTTTACAGGAAGAAGCATTTAGACGCTCTCCATAGCAACCCCTTTATAGAAGAGACCTGAGATGAAGCACCGTCAGGGAACACAAGAGCAAATGGGATGAGATTTGAAGGACATGTTGATTCAAACGTGTGTGTGTGTGTGTGTGTGTCTGTGTGTGTTTGTGTGTCTCTGAGTGTGTGTGAGTGTGTCTCTGTGTGATTGTGTGTGTGCTTGTGTGTCTCTGTGTGTGAGTAAGTGAGTGTATGTGTATGTGAGTGAGTGTGTGTGTGTATGTGTTAGTGAGTGAGTGAGTGAATGAGTGTGAGTGAGTGAGTGAGTGTGTGTCTGTTAGTGTGAAGGTGTTTGTGTGTGTGTCTCTCTGTGTGTGTGTGTTTGTATGTGAGTGAGTGAGTGTGTGTGTATGTGTGAGTGAGTGAGTGAGTGAGTGAATGAATGTGCATGTTTTTGTGACATATTAGGACACAAATGTGTATAATGACATGGGTATGACAGGAGAGGGTGACTTATGAGGACATTACCCATGTCCCAATTTTTCAAAAGGCTTATAAATCATACAGAATGAGGTTTTTTTTGAGAAAGTAAAAATTTGCAGTTTCCTGTGATGGGTAGGTTTAGGGGTAGGGGTAGTGTGTGTGTGTGTGTGTGATGGGTAGGTTTAGGGGTAGGGGTAGTGTGTGTGTGTGTGTGTGTGATGGGTAGGTTTAGGGGTAGGGGTAGTGTGTGTGTGTGTGTGTGTGTGTGTGATGGGTAGGTTTAGGGGTAGGGGTAGTGTGTGTGTGTGTGTGATGGGTAGGTTTAGGGGTAGGGGTAGTGTAGGGGGATAGAAAATACGGTTTGTACGGTATAAAAACCATTACGCCTATGGAATGTCCCCACAATTCACAAAAACAAACGTGTGTGAGTGTGTGTTTGTGTTTGTGTGTGTGTGTGAGTGAGTGAGTGGGTGTGTCTCTGAGTGAGTGACTAAGTGTGTGTGTGTGTATGTGAGTGTGTGTGTGTATGTGTGAGTGAGTGTGTGTGTGTTTGTGTGTCTGTGTGAGTGAGTGAGTGTGTGTCTGTGTGTGTGTTTGTGTGAAGGTGTTTGTGTGTGTGTATGTGAGTGTGTGATTGAGTGAGTGAATGAGTGAGTGTGTGTATTTGTGTGTGTGTGTATGTGAGTGTTTGTGTGTTACTCATCAGACTAATGGCAGATCAGGACATAAGACATCTGAATGTGTCTCCAATGGTAGAGTCACAGACCCTCGTATCTCCCAGTAATAAGACCATTCTCTGATACCATGTTTGGAAAGGAAATGACACATTCTACGAAGAACCTAAAGAGACATTGTTGACATAAAAAACATTTAAATGGTGGCTGTAGTAAAAATAATACTGTAATATAGTAAAAATTACATATATGTAATATAGTGCATATATTTATTAAAATGCTCCTCTCTAGTGTTTATGGACAGTGAATGGATTTCCTGAGGTAAATGTAACGTTTCGTGGCATACTGTTTACAAGCTGTAAAAATGAGAAATCGATATTCCTAGCGTCCACACAGCTGGCATGTTTACCTGCTGTAGTTTATCCACATTCCTATGTTTCCATCCAATATTTATATATGAATTTTGGGATATTGCATTAAAAAATGCTGGATGGAAAGCCAAGATGCCTATAAATTAAAAAACTTGCAGGCTCAATTGAGGCAGGTCGTTTATTCGTCCGATAAGAAGACATGCGTATAAACTATGATGGAAACACATTTAATGAATAAATCCCTCTATATGCAACAAAAAAAACTCATGATGATGTGATTACCAGCTGTTGCGCCTATGATGACCACCAGAGGGCACTCCTCCCCAGTCCTTTGCCACTCCATCATGAACTACATTTCCCATAAACCTTTGCCTGGACTCATTATGATGTGACTACATCCACCTGTGTGTCATTAGCTTGTTAATGCCTGTGTATATAAACCCTGTGTTTTCTCTCACTCTTTGTGAAGTCTTGCTAGTGTCACACTGCATTTCTGAGCACTCCCTCATTTGGTCTTGTTCTCCTGCCAGTTTCCCTGGATTTCCCAGTTTGCCTGTGTCTAATTAAACATCATCGCTTTGGTTAATGATTTCAGCCCTCCAAAATGGTTTCAGCCGAAGCTGAACATTTTTTTTTTCCTTAATATTTTTGGTCGATGCATCACTAGCTTGCCTGTGCAAAATTCAGCGCCATAATGCAAGTGTAATCATTCAGAAAAACTGGATTTAGAGGCATTTTATGGGCTCTTTCAAGCAGGAAATGTCCATTATAGTGTGATAAATGGATGTTACACACATTCTTCTCCGATATTTCTCCACAAACGTGGATGACGGCCTCTAAGGCGGACAGAAAGCGCTACATTAGCATGAGCGCAGCTGAAGCCTTACCCCTCTGAGAGCATCTTTTTAATGCGCTCCTTCTCTGAGGACAGAGTAATATCAGCGCTCTGGCTCCTGAAGAGCTTGTCATCCGGTCCGTTCACACACATCACTGGAGGAGACTGCAGCTCATCAGACAGGTCCTACAACACACACACAGAAGAAAACCATAATGACATGAACCCAGACATACACTGACAGTTCAGCGTCTGTCTGACTCACACTGACAGACTTCAAGGTAAATCTGTTTTACAGACAACTATATAACATTACATTATTAGTAAAAAGAAAAAATTGACTAAGCAGCTCAGATATTATATATTGTTGGGTGTCCCTATGAATTACTATTGATACTGAATGTTTTTTGCATGTAACACTGAATCATTTTTTTTTTATGTTTTTCACCACGTTGGCATATTATGAACGAGATATTTCACAGGTTACTAGATATGCAACAGGATACTAATATTACTATATTATAATTGTAATAATACACTATTATATGACAATAAGAAATTACAAGTCAAAACTGAAACAAGGCAACATAACGGAGTGACACTACCAGAATTTAGTCAGTAATGTAATACAATTATAAATGTATAAATCGTATATTTATTGTATGTGTGTGTAAATATACTGAACAAAAATTATAAACGCAGCACTTTTGTTTTTGCCCCCATTTTTCATGAGCTGAGCTCAAAGATCTAAGACTTTTTCTATGTACACAAAAGGCCTATTTCTTTCAAATATTGTTCACAAATCTGTGTTAGTGAGCACTTCTCCTTTGCTGAGATAATCCATCCACCTCACAGGTGTGGCATATCAAGATGCTGATTAGACAGCATGATTATGGGCTGGCCACAATAAAAGGCCACTCTAAAATGTGCAGTTTTACTGTATTGGGGGGGGGTCTCCTTTACATAGAGTTGATCAGGTTGTTGATTGTGGCCTGTGGAATGTTGGTCCACTCCTCTTCAATGGCTGTGCGAAGTTGCTGGATATTGGCAGGAACTGGAACACGCTGTCGTATACGCCGATCCAGAGCATCCCAAACATGCTCAATGGGTGACATGTCCGGTGAGTATGCTGGCCATGCAAGAACTGGGATGTTTTCAGCTTCCAGGAATTGTGTACAGATCCTTGCAACATGGGGCCGTGCATTATCATGCTGCAACATGAGGTGATGGTCGTGGATGAATGGCACAACAATGGGCCTCAGGATCTCGTCACGGTATCTCTGTGCATTCAAAATGCCATCAATAAAATGCACCTGTGTTCGTTGTCCATAACATACGCCTGCCCATACCATAACCCCACCGCCACCTTGGACCACTCGATCCACAACGTTGACATCAGCAAACCGCTCACCCACACAGCGCCATACACGCTGTCTGCCATCTGCCCTGTACAGTAAAAACCGGGATTCATCCGTGAAGAGAACACCTCTCCAAAGTGCCAGACGCCACATTATTTTTTATTATATTTTTTGGTAGCAATTATAAGGTGATGTAGTTACACGCTACTACATTACATGTACAGTGGGGCAAAAAAGTATTTAGTCAGCCACCAATTGTGTAAGTTCTCCCACTTAAAAAGATGAGAGAGGCCTGTAATTTTCATCATAGGTACACTTCAACTATGAGAGACAGAATGAGAAAAAAAAATCACATTGTCTGATTTTTTAAGAATTTATTTGCAAATTATGGTAGAAAATAAGTATTTGGTCAATAACAAAAGTTCATCTCAATACTTTGTTATATACCCTTTGTTGGCAATGACAGAGGTCAAACATTTTCTGTAAGTCTCCACAAGGTTTTTACACACTGTTGCTGGTAGTTTGGCCCATTCCTCCATGCAGATCTCCTCTAGAGCAGTGATGTTTTGGGGCTGTCGCTGGGCAACACGGATTTTCAACTCCCTCCTAAGATTTTCTATGGGGTTGAGATCAGGAGACTGGCTAGGCCACTCCAGGCCCTTGAAATGCTTCTTACGAAGCCATTCCTTCGTTGCCCGTGCGGTGTGTTTGGGATCATTGTCATGCTGAAAGACCCAGCCACGTTTCATCTTCAATGCCCTTGCTGATGAAGGAGGTTTTTACTCAAAATCTCACGATACATGGCCCCATTCATTCTTTCCTTTACACGGATCAGTCGTCCTGGTCCCTTTGCAGAAAAACAGCCCCAAAGCATGATGTTTCCACCCCCATGCTTCACAGTATGTATGGTGTTCTTTGGATGCTCAGCATTCTTTTTCCTCCAAACACGACAAGTTGAGTTTTTACCAAAAAATTCTATTTTGGTTTCATCTGACCATATGACATTCTCCCAATCCTCTTCTGGATCATCCAAATGCTCTCTAGCAAACTTCAGACGGGCCCGGACATGTACTGGCTTAAGCAGGGGGACACATCTGGCACTGCAGGATTTGAGTCCCTGGCGGCATAGTGTGTTACTGTTGGTAGCGTTTGTTACTTTGGTCCCAGCTCTCTGCAGGTCATTCACTAGGTCCCCCCGTGTGGTTCTGGGACTTTTGCTCACTGTTCTTGTGATCATTTTGACCCCACGGGGTGAGATCTTGCGTGGAGCCCCAAGATCGAGGGAGATTATCAGTGGTCTTGTATGTCTTCCATTTTCTAATAATTGCTGCCACAGTTGATTTCTTCACACCAAGCTGCTTACCTATTGCAGATTCAGTCTTCCCAGCCTGCTGCAGGTCTACAATTTTGCTTCTGGCGTCCTTTGACAGCTCTTTGGTCTTGGCCATAGTGGAGTTTGGAGTCTGACTGTTTGAGGTTGTGGACAGGTGTCTTTTATACTGATAACGAGTTCAAACAGGTGCCATTAATACAGGTAACGAGTGGAGGACAGAGGAGCCTCTTAAAGAAGAAGTTACAGGTCTGTGAGAGCCAAAATCTTGCTTTTTTTGTAGGTGACCAAATCATCATAATTTGCAAATAAATTCTTTAAAAATCAGACAATGTGATTTTCTGGATTTCTTTTTCTCATTCTGTCTCTCATAGTTGAAGTGTACCTATGATGAAAATTACAGGCCTCTCTCATCATTTTAAGTGGGAGAACTTGCACAATTGGTGGCTGACTAAATACTTTTTTGTCCCACTGTACTTACTATAGTAATAACAGTAAATTATGCATTACATTTAACTAACCCTAAACCAAACATTAACAGAAACTCTTATAGTAAGTACATGTAGTTAATTAACATTACTCGGTACTTATTTGAGTAAGTACAATGAAACTACGTCACTTTAAAATAAAGTGTAACCTATTATATATATTACTTTTTGTTAAATTCATATTCCTCATAATCTTGGATCAGAATCAATTCCCGTTCCCTCTTGCAGCGACATCTCTGAAGACGAGGGCGGGGCCACCTGTCACTCACATGAGATCCACCAATAGCAAACCACAACCATCCAATCAATTCCCCACAGACAAAATCAAGCCCCGCCCTACATTTGTTCTTGTTTGGAAAGCCGTTGCACTCGTATATACGGCACAATAGGAAAGAAAAGACTTCCGTTTCATGCCGACTTTATAAAACTCATAGATGTAGAGCACTAATTTGAATATTGAAGGAGGTGCATCAATACATGATATGTCTATACGGGTTACAGTCCTGGTGTCTTGAGCCTGAGCTGGGTAAATATGATATGATAAATAAGTTCAGCACAAATCTTTTCGAATTAAAAAAAAAAAATGCACACATTCTTAAGCACAAATGGCACAGTTGATGAATGACCCAGATTTCAGTAGGTGAGTTTGAAATGCATAAAAAAGCCTTGTTATAAAAAAAGTGAGCAAATTCACTATAATGAGCAGAACCGCAGGTATGAAATATATATAGTCTATGGTAATGGGGAAAAAACCCTTTCTGTCACACGTAGAAATGACCTGATTTTTGCTCCTGCAGTGGCAGATGATGCTACAGGGTTCACCGTGGGAGTCACTTGACTGTGGAGCTCATGGGACACGTGATGTGTGTGTTATAGTGTGATAAAGCACAAACCCCCTTTTCTTATATCCCTGAACCCCTGTGCAAAAATCTGAATCCCACCGCTGTGCTGATGCTGACGTGTGCGGTGAGCGAATGTCAAACTCACCTGAGAGAACTGACAGCATCCGGATTAAAAGCGTGTAGAGAAAACAAGAAAAGATACAGGCATTTACATCATTTATCATGGGTAAGGGAGACCGCATTTATCACATTTCACACACTTTTGGTATAAGAAACATTTAGTGCCATTCAAATTCATTAAGAACTAGATATTGAATTGAATTCAATAAGTCAGTATGTAATAGTGGTTGGAGGCCATTGTAACACTTAAAAAAAATTAATTTCAGCTAGTTGCCAATGCAACATTTCTCATTTTCATTTACTTTAAATGTACTACACTGTAAAAATGATATGATTAAGTTACTGCAACATATGTTTTTACATTGTGACATACATAAGATTCAACTTATTTTAATGTCAAGTCCGTTTAATGTAATTTAAGTTGAAATGACTTAAACATCCAAGCTGATTGTACTTAAAATTTAAGGCAGCAACTAGAAGAACTAAAACTGAAATAAATATTAATAAAGAATATAGACATATTTTAAATATAAAAATAAAAACTAATTTAATAGTATAATTCTATAATAGTATCTCAGTGATACCTAAATATTTTGATAAGAAAGTCAATACTTAAGTGTTACTACATACTTAAATTAAATAACGATTTATATACATCATTACGCCAGTAGGTGGCAACAAGTGACTGTTAAAAATGTAATCATTCATACAAGAGCTTCATTAAAAAAACGCTGATTCATCCAGTAATGAAGTGAAGTCTTTATGAGCGAGTCATTGAATCATTCGTTCAAACCAATTTAAAAAAAAAATAATAATAATAAATAATAAATAAACTAATATCACTAATAGTCAATTTATGTTAACGTTTAACCAACAATCTAGAGTTATTATATATTTACATTTAATTTCAAGTTCATCAAAACTTTAGAACGCAGAAGAAAAAATGCTGGACGACATCACTTTAATACCTAAAAATAAGTTTATTGCTGACTTCACTTTCTCCAGCTGAGAGAACAACTGAGCATGTGCAGAATAAGTGTCACTCCGGTTTGACATTGATTAAATAAATTGGTTTCATCCTCACAGTCAGTGTTTGAGAGTATGTGCGACTCTCAAAGTGTCAGTTCTCTCACAACAGGAGCAGGATTGAATACGGTCTGTATGAACATGGAACTGAAGTCAAACCCCTCACAGCGTTCACACTGTTGGTTTCTGGGATTGACAACCGCATTTACTTACAGGTGTCTCGAAAACGTCCCGTACAAACAGCAACTTACAGTAGCGTGAGTTCGGGTTATAGAATGCGGTTGTCACGCACATAAATAAATGAACCGTGTGTGAACGTAACCGTATTAAGGACTCAAATACAGGACCGTATTCTGCTGCTGTGTGAACATGGCCACTGAGTCCAAGAGAAGCCTAAAATGCCTATTTGGTAATAGCAAACCAAACTCACAATTCAGATGTGAATCTTGATTGGTTCTAGATGGCAGATGTCACTCTGGTTTGTAACCAAACTGTGTGTGAATGTAATCATGTTTAACACTATTCACTGCTGGTGAAGATTGATCTTGTCCTCTCAGATTCTACAAAATAAGAACAGATGCTGACAAAAGCAAAACTGAAGCACATTGTGCAGAATTCAGTGTGGATATCAGAACAAACAGGCATTTGTCACACGGTCGAGAGGTCTGTGTCACTCTGACTGCTTAATGGCACATCAACAGCCTGTTGACCTGAAAAGATGAGCATCATAAGAGAAGACAGACTGGCAGAGAGTGAACAGGACAGCTCCGGATAATTTTATCACTGGCCTAGTTCTCCTCTCACTTCCCAGTGAGACGAATGACCCAGCTCATCCTGCTCTCTCTCTCTCTCTCTCTCTCTCTCTCGTGAGGTGGGTCTAGGATTACAGTAACTCTTCGTTTACCACAAAATATCTGTGAGAAGCAAAGCAGAAATTGCATGAAAATGAGTCATGTTTGCCCGTGCCAAACTAGGGTGTTTTAGGCAGTTGCCAGGGCGTTGCTATGCAGCTGCTAAAGTGTTGCGAGTGGTTGTTAGGATGTTACTATGTGGTTGCTAATGAGTGGATTCAATGCATTGCCAGACTCCTAAAATGTTGGGTGGTTGCCAGGGCGTTGCTATGCAGCTGCTGAAGTGTTGTAAGGTGGTTGTTAGGATGTTGCTATGTGGTTGCTAATGAGTGGTTTCAATGCATTGCCAGGCTGCTAGAATGTTGGGTGGTTGCCAGGGCGTTGCTATGCAGTTGCTGGAGTGTTGCAAGTGGCTGTTAGGATGTTGCTATGTGGTTGCTAAGGAGTGTCTTTTAATGCATTGCCAGGCTGCTAGAATGTTGGGTGGTTGCTAGGGTGTTGATATGCAGCTGCTAAAGTGTTGCAAGTGGTTGTTAGGATGTTGATATGTGGTTGCTAAAGAGTGGTTTCAATGCATTGCCAGGCTGCTAGATGTTGGCTGGTTGCCAGCGCGTTGCTATGCAGCTGCTAAAGTGTTGCAAGGAGTTGTTTGGATGTTGCTATGTGGTTGCTAAGGAGTGGTTTCAATGCATTGAAGGCTGCTAGAATGTTGGGTGGTTGCCAGGGCGTTGCTATGCAACAGCTAAAGTGTAGCAAGTGGCTGTTAGGAAGTTGCTATGTGGTTGCTAAAGAGTGGCTTCAATGCATTGAAGGCTGCTAGAATTTTAGGATTACTTCAGTGTAAGTCTCTGTGCTTTTTTTCACGTGTTTATGCACATATTGCATGCAAAAGAGTTGATGTCACACCTGAGGAGCTGCGATACTGAGAGCTGCGGAGCTCAGCTCCATCTTGTCCTGTGATTTCTCTCTGGCCATACGTGCAGCTTCCTTCACCTCCTTGAAACGCTCAGCAAACTGCAACAAAAACACACAATACAGTATTACAGAAGGGGTGATGCAAGTACTTGCAAGCATGTCTGTGTAAAACTACATTATGTTGTATTTTAATCTCATCTCAAGTGTTTACACTCATTTACTTGCACAGAGCGTGTTTCAGGCCTACGAGGGACAATGCATCATCTGTAAACAGGCCATTAAAGCAGACATTATTGTCCTGACGTCCACACCTGGTGCAGCTGATTCTCTGTGGCGAATCCGAGGCCGTAGACCGTGTTGGCTCTACTGTCGGCCCACTGACCGAACTTCTGAGACGTCTTAGTGAACGTCATGTTGGGGCTGATCATGCTGTTGATGATCGCCTGCCGAGAGAGAGGATGTCAATCACACATACTAACACTGATAGGACAGATAGTTCTGAATGAGCACCCATTTAAAAGAATATTCTGGGTTCAAAACAAGTTAAAAACATTTTAAAAGATTAAATTCCCAAAAAAACCCCAGAAGAAACCGACAGAGCTGTCCAAACATGCACATTATCATAGTCTACTTTAACCAACAGATACACCATGTGAGACATGTCAATGTCCATTACTGTAGACTTTTAATTCACAACACTTACAGACTTTATGACCAAGCCTATGCTCACCAAGGCTGCTTTTATTTGATCATAAATACAGTAATTGTGATTTTATTCTTAAATGACAATGATTTGACTAGATGTCCATTAAACCTTTGACAAGTCCAATCACAGCGAACATTCACATCTGCGTTCTGACCCAGAGAGAGCAGTTGTCATGTAGAGATATGAAACAGCCAGTCTTTTCAACCACATATTGTTATTTCAGTGTTAGTTGTAGTAGTTCGTTATAAACACTGATGTCTACGGTAGCGATCACAATAGAGTAAATCACCTTTTGAAAGTAACTTGATGCTTCAAAAATAAAGATTGTATCAATTATATGGTTTCACCAGTAGGTGGCAACAAGTGACCGTTAAAGGAGTCATGAATTGAGAAATCAACTTTTCATTCAGCTTTTGATATATAAAAGTTCATCGTGATATAAGAATATCCTGTAAGTTTCGGAGCTGAACACTTACTTGTTAGTCAAAGAAAAGCTTTTATTGACACCAGGCCCAGCAAACGCTCAATCTCAGAATATATGCCAACCCGTGACGTCAGCGTGTGGTAAAACGCCGCCTCAACAGAAGAAGAAGAACGGCTGATTCTGTAGCCCTGCACACCGACTCGTGGAGCTAAACGGATCGCGCTACCGAGCAATAAACATGCCGAAGATAGCAAGATATTGCGCTGTGCCTGGTTGTGGAAGAACACAGTCCCTGCATAAGCTTCCTTTGGATCCTAATATTAGGAATGTGTGGTTGAACTTTACTTTTAATGAAGATCAGGCTCACGTGGGTAAGACATTTTTGTTCATTCATTTCACCAAGGATTCGTTTGTAAACAAGAGACTGGATTTGCAGAAAGGATGATATTGCATGAATGAATGAAGCAACACACTCATCGTTTGATATCTATTGATTATGTGTACGTGTCTAACTGAACATAACTTCCACGCTGTCACAGGCTGGAGAATCCTTTATTTGAGGGGTTGTTGGTTCATTGTGCTACGATTCGTGATCAGACTCGGACCCAACGTCCCGGGGCTATGTGTTTTCCAGGCGGGCTACCAAAACGTAAGGCCGTCGGCAGGCTGGTGAATCTTAAACCTTCATTCCCCCCTTCTATATGTAAAGTGTTTTGAGTACCCAGAAAAGCGCTATATAAATGTAACAAATTATTATTAAATAGTGAAATAACATTCCTTTCTTGATGTGTATTGTTCACTCTCTTGACTTGATATTTGAAGGAAAAATACAATCGCAGAAGTTTTGATCATGCTGATTTGTCTGACTCTGCAGTGAGGCTTGTGTGTGTGTGTGTGTGATGCACGGTTCGCGGTTATATCCACCGATCGGGCGGGCCAAGTAATAAAAAATAACATTCCAATTAACTGTGGGTGGATGAGAGATAAACAATTGTGTTTGTTTGATAAAGACATATTGCGAGCCCTGTGGGCGAATCATTGGTTGCCGTTTTCCCACACGCTTTCAAAACGATCCCTCACGTGTACTCACGGGGGAGCCGGAGCTCATTATAATATGCAAAGCTTATCCAATCACAGCAGTGGGCATTTACTTCCATGTCTTCAATGCGGCACGCCCATAAAAACCACGCGAACATCATAAGTTGACCTCAGACAACAGTATAAAAAAATTAAAAAAGCCATATCATAACCCCTTAAAAAATGTATTTGTCATTGAATCATTCATTCAAGAGATTTGTTCAAAAACACTGATTCATCCAGCAATGAAACAAGTGAAGTAATAAAAGAAGTGAAGTCTATATATATATATATACAGCCTTAATATTAGCCTATTAAATGCATCATAACTGAAGTGGATCTTTCATCATATTGCGGTTTCATAAAAGAGTTTGTTTACCATGTTAAAGGTGTTGTAGGTCCTTTGCTTTGTGTCGTAACAGTCTCTCCTGGCTTATTGTTTTATTCCCTCTCGTTCTCTAATGACCCCTGTTCCACCTGACAGGAGTCATGTGACTGCAGATTACCACTGCAATAACAATGGCTGAACTGGACTTGCGACGGTGAGGTCATCCTCAATCTAAATGTGGGTCAGTTTAGAGGTGTTGGATGAAGTCGAGACACTCCGGTAATCCACACACAACTGAGATTTAGAGGCTTTGGTGAGCAAACAATCATGAGTTTAATATGAATGCTGATATCATTGTAATAGAGAGATCAAACGGTCAGAGAGGTGACGTTAAATACAAATACATGAAATGTGTTTACAACAAAACCAGTTTATATTCTTTGCAGTGAAGAAAACACAAAACTCATTCTATTGTCTTGAGAAAGCCAACATGCTGATCTACTATATAAAGGTGCTGTATGTAATTTTTATACTGTACTAAAGCATAAAAATACCAAAATATGTTTGCAGATATTTAAGAAAAATACTAAGTTCACATATTTGTTTCTCTGAAAAACAATGCCACAGCCAGTTATTCTACTTTGAAATGTTTGTTCTGTGTCGGAATGTCTGATTTTGTTTTGGTCTGTGTGACTCCGCCCACTGCCAATTTACCCAACAGTATTTCGACTCACCGGGTTGCCAGTTGGCGGAAAACGCAGCGTATTGTAGCCATGGAAGCCAGCAAACAAACTGGTTCAAAGATCACAGATTATACCCGTGTGTCCGCAATCTGGCAACCCGCGTGAGTGCCGAGTCTGAGGAGGAGGGGGCGGGGCAAACAACTCCCTTCAATATTTTGAGTTTGGACTGCAGTACCCATTTCAACCACTAGCTGTCAAAATTTACATACTGCACCTTTAAGATGCTTCTTCTTGAGACTACATTTTAAACAGTATCTCCTCCTACAGCTTTCAAGCTACATCCATCCACCAAAATCATGATAACAACATGCTAATCATGCTAGCAATCATGTTATGTTAAAACATATTAAGTTATTTCAAACTTTCAGACAAGGATTTGTCTAGCCAACATCAAAGTTTGTTCACATTACTCATCTAGTTGTGTTTGTGATCTGTTTTGCTACAAAACTGACAGCAGACTGAATGAAGTCTGGATCTTCACTTTTCTTTCCTACAAATGAGCATGAATATACAAAAGAGCACAATAATCTTTAGGCAAACAAATACCTTTAATATTATCGGGGCTCTTTTCATTTTCAGGCTCATTGAGAAGGACAGGGGACAAACAGAGTGTGTTCCTGCCTCTGATAAACATCTGTATAACACGGCCATAAACCAAGATGCATCCATGGAGGAATATTAAAGGAAGAAAACAATTACTGGCACATTTATTGTCTAGGCATTCATACGCTCAATAGTTTCCTTACATGCACTACCTATAACTATAATAATTTTATTCATCTATAATATTACAAAAGATTTCCATTTCTAATAAATGCTGTTGTTTTGGATAAGATTTACTTGAACAGCATGTAAAAGTAAAACCAAAAGTGAATGGTCACTTCACATGTCAATCAGATGGTCTCTTCTTGTCTAAGTGGGCGGGGCTTGGCAAGAACAAGCTGCAAACTGACTCTGAGACTATTGTGTCTCATCTCACACCACTCAAGGTCGTCTGTGGACGGCTGTCTTTCCTCCTCAGCCCACGACATTTCGATCAGAATCTCCGGCCGAGCAGGTTAGACAGCTCTGATCTGCCCCATCAACAAGTATCGATTATCCTGACCGGATGCGAGTCATGTAGCTCAGCTCTGCACTGATGCAGGGAGTTTTTCTTCATTACCGAGCTCTCCTCGTTCACTCAGATATCAGGTGTTGAGCTCTTAACCTTCACTTCTGTGTAAATCCTCTCGAAGGGAGTATTTCGTTCCGGCCCTAATCACATCGACTCATTAATCACCATCAGAAAGGTTATAGCCGACAGAGATGTTTATTACGTTACACCGCCACATTTTTCGGATGGATTTCCTGGCATGTTGCATCAGTACACTGATGATCAAGAGGCACACTGAGAGCATTTCTGCAAAACCTACGGTGCGTTTACAAGGGTGCTGCTAGTGTGCAGTATGTGCATCGTAAGCATAGTATGCACATCTTTCCAAATGTATTGAATGTGCACTTGTAGTGTACTTCAAATCTTAAAAGGACATTTAAAAAAAAAAACATATTGCACATAATATACTACTAATGAAATAAAAGGCCACTTAAGTGCACTTAAAAGGAGGACACAATTATGACTTAAGTGCACGTTTAAAAAAAAAGTGCACTTTGTAATAATGTCAAATTAAAAGTTTTACTTTAAAGGGGTCATGAACTGAGAAATCAAATTTTCCTTGAGCTTTTGACACATAAGAGGCCATCATACTACAGTGCACTCGGAAAGTATTCACAGCGCTTTTTTCCCCCCACATTTTGTTATGTTACAGCCTTATTCCAAAATGAATTAAATTCATTGTTTTCCTTAAAATTCTACAAACAATACCCCATAATGACAAGGTGAAAGAAGTTTGTTTAAAATCTTTGCAAATGTATTAAAAATAAAAAAATGGGAAAAATAAACCAATACTTTGTTGAAGCACCTTTGGCACCAATTACAGTCTTAAGTCTTTTTGACAATACCTATTTTTGGGCAGTTTCTCCCATTCTTCTTTTCAGGACCTCTCAAGCTCCATCAGGTTGGATGGGGAGCGTCGGTGCACAGCCATTTTCAGATCTCTCGAGAGATGTTCAATCGGGTTCAAGTCTGGGCTGTGGCCGGGCCACTCAAGGACATTCACAGAGTTGTCCCATAGCCACTCCTGTGTTATCTTGGCTGTGTGCTTAAGGTCGTTGTCCTGTTGGAAGATGAACCTTCACCCCAGTCTGAGGTCCAGATCGCTCTGGAGCAGGTTTTTATCAAGGATGTCTCTGTACATTGCTGCATTCATCTTTCCCTCGATCCTAATATCCCCACAGCATGATGCTGCCACCACCATGCTTCACTGTAGGGATGGTATTGGCCAGGTGATGAGCGGTGCCTGGTTTTCTCCAGACATGACGCTTGCCCTTCAGGCCAAAGAGTTCAATCTTTGTTTCATCAGACCAGAGAATTTTGTTTCTCATTGTCTGAGAGTCCTTCAGGTGCCTTTTGGCAAACTCCAGGCGGGCTGTCTTGAGCCTTTTACTGAGGAGTGGTTTCCGTCTGGCCACTCTACCATAGTCAAGTTTATTTATAAAGCACTTTTTAAAAACACATAAAACTAAAATATCAATGATACAAACAGTCAACAGCACAAAGGAAAACAGTAAGACACAATAAAAAAACTCACATAGCGTCAAATGCCAGACTATAAAAATAAGTTTTTAGTCTAGATTTGAAAACCGAAAGTGTTTGAGCCTGTCTAATATAGAGGGGCAAACTATTCCAGAGCTTCGGGCCGCCACTGCAAATGCTCGGTCACCCCTGCTCTTCAACTATGCCTGTGGGACAACTAAAAGCAAGTGGTCAGCAGACCTAAGAGCTCTTAGCGGAGCATACAGCTTAATCAGGTCCGAAAGATATTTAGTTGCTAAACCATTAAGAGATTTATAAACAAACACCAAAATCTTAAAAGGAATCCTGAAATGGACAGGTAACCAGTGAAGACAGGCGAGAACAGGGGTAATATGTTCCCGCTTTCATGTAACCGTCAACAGGCGAGCTGCCGCATTTTGATCCATCTGCAGTCTGGAGAGAGAAGCCTGACTAATACCAATATAGCAATAATGAGTTGAGATAAAAATATGCACAAGTCTTTGAAAGTCTTTAAAAGACAGAAAGGATTTCACCTTGGTGAGTTGTCTCAATTGGAAAAAAACTAGATTTAACTACCAAGTTAATCTGTTTGTCCAATTTAAAATCACAATCCATAATAACACCTACATTTTTTACATAGGGCTTCACGAGTGGAATCAGCTCACCAAGGTCCAAATCTAATGACTCATAAGTGCCTCCTGGCGTAAACAGCATAACTTCTTTTTTGTTCATTAAAACTAAGGAAATTTAGTGCCATCCAGGCCTTAAGTTCCTCAAGACACTGCAATAGGGGGGCTAAAGTCCAGGTATCTTTTCGTTTCAAAGGCAGATAAATGTGCATATCATCTGCATAACAATGAAAAGATATACCAAATTTCCTAAGAATGTGTCCTAAGGGCAGCATATACAGGGAGAACAAAATAAGCCCCAAAATGGAGCCCTGGGGGACCCCACACTTGGAAAAAGCAGTTGAGGAGACAAATTCTCCGAGACAAACTGAAAAAGTTATTTCAGACAAATAGGATCTAAACCATTTCAACGCAGTACCCTTAATACCAACACAATGTTCTAAGCATGTAATCAAGATCTTATAGTCTAGAGTATCAAATGCAGCCGAAAGATCTAGTAAAATAAAAATCGCACAGTCCCCTGAGTCAGTAGCAAGTAACTAAAAACCTTCAACAGTACAGTTTCTGTGCTGTGTAGGGATTTAAAACCAGACTGAAACACTTCATGAATACCATGTAGATCCAGAAATGGATTCAACTGTCCAAATACAACCTTCTCTAGTAGTTTAGAAAGAAACGGATGTTTCTAAAACTAGCAAACACTGATGAATCCAAATTAGATTTCTTGATTACTGGTTCCTAGGGATGCCACAAGTACTGGTACTCCCGAGTATATTCGGTACCCGCAGCTGCGTTCAGTCGCTTCCGTGGTTGTCTAAGCACAGGGCTCCAGACTGTTGCCGAATATATACTTTGGTTTGGTTTAACTTGAAGAAATTGACAGAGATATATTAGGCTACTGTTGTACAGTAGATTAAGCTACGTTTCTATGTAATAATAATACTAATAATACTACTAATAATAATAATAATTATGCCTAGATGGTTGCTTATTTTTCATTTGAACTTTTTTTTATAAACAATGTTTACTTTTAAACAGCATGTAGCCTTTAAATGTTTACATGTATTATTTACTTATGATTATCATCATAAATAATAAACTCATTTTGCTGTGGTACCGAAATTGGTACCGAGAACCATAAAATATTTATGGTATTGGTACCGACTACTGGAATTTTGGTATCGTGACATCCCTAATGGTTCCACTACTCCATGTTTAAAAGACTTAGGTACAACTCCTGAGGCCAGGCTACTGTTATAATTGCAAGAATTTTGGGACCAATAGTTACAAAAGAGTCTTTTAGAAGACGTGGAGGAACAATATCCATGCCACATGAGGATGATTTCATTTCAACAATGATCTCCCTCAATGAGGCAAGAGACACTGGCTCAAACTGATTAAAAACAGCAGAGCACTCAGTGAAAATGGGTAAAATAGAGAAATATTTGCTCTAATAGCCTCAATCTTGTCAATAAAAAAAGTGTAAAAAAAATGTTCACACATTTCGATAGAAGGCTTTAAACAAGTAGCTTGGGGAACGTTCAAAACAGCATTAATAGTACTGAACAGTACAGCTGGCTTATGACAGTTCTTACAGATGACATTAGAGAGATACTCTGATTTCTCAGATCTAACAGTTTTTTGATATCTAGACAAATTCTCCTTTAGAATATCAAAAGAAATCTGTAATTTATCCTTCTTCCAGCGGCTTTCCGCCCTTCTGCACTCAAGCCTTATAGCTCGAGTAGTAGCATTCAGCCACGGTTGAACTAGTTTTTTCTCGAACCATCCTAAAAGGGGCCACTGTATCCAAAATACTTTGAGAAAGTTGAGAAGTTGAAGAAAACAATGAGGTTAAGTAATCGGTATTAAGGCCATAAGAGGACATTGAATAATCATCATCAATGCCATTAAAAGCCTCAGAAATTAAGGATTAATCGTCCGACAGCAACAGTTTGGAAAAGTCGAAGAATCACAAGAAATACATATCTCGAATAAAACAGGCAAATGATCAGAGAAAGTGGCATCACAGACAATATTACCAACCGGCGAGCTATATGATAAAACTAAATCTAGTATGTGTCCACATATATGTGTGGGACTAGCCACAAACTGAGTTAAGTTAAAAGACTCCACAAGATTTAAAAAGGCTTTAGCCAGAGGCTTGGTGGGACAGCACACATGGATGTTAAAATCCCCCACAATTAAGACCCGATCATATTTCGATCAAAAAATCTGAAAATAGCAATAGGATGGCAAACGCCGACAGTTTAAATGATCTTTAAAAATAGTTGCTATTCCACCTCCTCGTCCCGTAAGCAGTGGAGAATTTAAATAGGTACAGTTCACAACATCCATACCGGCCTGATTGGTGGAGTGCTGCAGAGATGGTTGTTCTTCAGGAAGGTTCTCCTCTCTCCACAGAGAAATGCTGGGGCTCTGTCAGAGTGACCATCGGGTTCTTGGTCACCTCCCTGACTAAGGCCCTTCTCCCCCGATCGCTCAGTTTGGCCGGGTGGCCAGCTCTAGGAAGAGTCCTGGTGGTTCCAAACTTCTTCCATTTACGGATGATGGAGGCCACTGTGCTCATTGGGACCATCAATGCTGCAGACATTTTTTTTGTACCCTTCCCCAGATCTGTGCCTCGATACAATCCTGTCTCGGAGGTCTACAGACAATTCCTTGGACTTCATGGCTTGGTTTGTGCTCTGACATGCACTGTTAACTGTGGGCCCTTATATAGACAGGTGTGTGCCTTTCCAAATCATGTCCAATCAAATGAATTTACCACAGGTGGACAATCAAGTTGTAGAATCATCTCAAGGATGATCCGTGGAAACAGGATGCACCTGAGCTCAATTTCAAACATACTTCTTTCACGTTGTCATTATGGGGTATTGTTTGTAGAATTTTGAGGAAAATAATGAATTTAATCCATTTTGGAATAAGGCTGTAACATAACAAAATGTGGAAAAAGTGATGTGCTGTGAATCCGGATGCACTGTATAAGAATATCCTGTTTCAGAACTGAAAACTTCCTTGTTAGTCCAAAAACAGCTTTTATTGTAACCAAGCTCAGAGAACGACTCATTGTGGAATGTGCCTATAATAGATGGTGAAATACCCCATAATGAAAGACCGCCTCTGCAGAAGAAGATCAACGCCTACTTTATCATTGTAACTTTGGCCCCGCCCACTGCCGTGTTAGTGAGATGACGAGGAGAGACGAACGGACTAAAAATAACATTACCTTCCAAAGGATCCTAATGCTAGGAATGTGCTTATTTATTTTCAACTATGTGAATGTCTCAGTTGAGCATTATTTATTTGTATGTGTTACATTTCACTGTGAATTCTTTGGCTAATCGCAATTTTAGCGCAGGATTTGCAAACAGACTTTTAAGATATGGGCTCGACAGTAATGCCACAACATGTGAGTAACCGTTGATTCTGATGCCTGATCTGGGACCAGTGATTTCTGATATGTGATGATTCATGTACAGTCAGATGTTCTTTGTCTATGTGTCAGTAAATCAAACCAGTGTCTAAACGCTCAACTTCACATTATGTCTCTTAGTAGGATGAAAATAATCTGTTATTTAAACTGTTATTAGATTATATATAGAAAGCGATCAAAGAACGCTCCCTTTACAATCACTGGAGCTGTCAATCAAAGAGTCTGAACTCTCGCCAAAACTCCCGTTATAATCAACAAATCTCTTTTTTACATTGTGTTTGCACTGTTAGGTATGATAAAAGTATTCGTTAGTGCAGAAATCCACTACGATGCTCATCACTGCAACCTTTCATGCCATGATCTGAATATAATGCCATAATCAACACTTTTCACAATTAGTTAACCTTGAGAGCTGTAATAGTAAAAAATATGCTAACAGTTTTCGAGAGAGTTCCACATGTGATGCTCATTTCATGTGCAAAGATGTCAGCCAATCACAGCAGTGGGAGTTTACACTGAAGTCTCACAGCAGCCAATCACAGCAGTGGGCGTTTACACTGAAGTCTCACAGCGGCCAATCACAGCAGTGGGCGTTTACACTGAAGTCTCACAGCAGCCAATCACAGCAGTGGGAGTTTACACTGAAGTCTCACAGCAGCCAATCACAGCAGTGGGCGTTTACACTGAAGTCTCACAGCGGCCAATCACAGCAGTGGGCGTTTACACTGAAGTCTCACAGCAGCCAATCACAGCAGTGGGCACTTACACTGAAGTCTCACAGCAGCCAATCACAGCAGTGGGCGTTTACACTGAAGTCTCACAGCAGCCAATCACAGCAGTGGGCGTTTACACAGAAGTCTCACAGCAGCCAATCACAGCAGTGGGCGTTTACACTGAAGACTCACAGCGGCCAATCACAGCAGTGGGCGCTTACACTGAAGTCTCACAGCAGCCAATCACAGCAGTGGGAGTTTACACAGAAGTCTCACAGACACGCCCCTTCAAACAGAGCATTCAAATCAGAGGCAAAAATTTTAGGAAAATGCCTTTTTTTTTCTAAATTATGACCATTTTTTATGTAAAAATCTACTAACATAGGTGCACCACAGGAAACAAAACAATGCAGTTCATGACCCCTTTAAATTATTATGTTTTAATAATCTTTTGTCATGCTTTACAGAAGTACACTTATTTTTGATGTGTTAACTAGCATACTAAAGCACATTTAAAGTACTACTTGATTTATACTTTTAACTGTAATTACACTTAAAGTTAATGCATTTTAAATGCACTAAACTGCAACTTTAAATACATGACATACAGGTTTTTAATAGAAATGTCATTGAACTATATTTTATTTTTATAATTATTATTATAAACAATATAAGTAATTATGAAGTTACATATAAAGATTACTAAAGTGGGTAAAAAAAGCACTCTTAAGTTCCACTAATATGAATTTAAACTGCAATATATTTTCATTTATTTGTAAATAACTTGCAATTAAGTACACCGAAAACATTGCATTAGATTTGCACTTAAGTATATTATTTTTGTAATCAATACTGTTTTTAAAAGCATGCTAAAAAGTACTTTTTCACAAGGGCCATGATGATGATGCAAAATGTGCAATATGAATCCAGAGAACACCAATGCAATACCGTTTCCCACTATGCAATGCACTCAATTTGAGCTTCCATTTTCAGTGTGAAGAATAAAAATTAGTGACATTAACCACAATCTTCTTTGCGACTCATTAATTAATTAGACTGTCAAAAGGTCTAGATGTCATAAAAGGTATAAAAGACATTAATATTCAGTAGTATTATTGATTCAACCGCACTGACACTATCGGATGAGAACTAAATTGGAATAGACTTGCACTGAATAATGACACTCTTGTCTTCTGTAGAGCTGAGCCGAATCCACATTGAACTAAACTGAGCTAAACTGAGCACTAGCAATGCCAAGGTCATGGGTTTGATTCCCAGGGAATGCATGATATGCAATGGACATATAAAAGCATTGCCAAATGCATAAATGTAAAAACGCATGCTGCCTACCATATATCCAATGTGTGAATATAGTATGACGTCACATGTTGTATGGCTGTATATTTTGACTTTTATTCATTCCCAGGATATGAATTTGATATCAAGAATTCAATTTCAACTAGTAAAAACTCTAATTCTTGATATCTGTAATTGTATTTTCTCTAGTTAAATATCACCATAGGCTGCCATTCAAATTCAGTTGTTTATCAAGAAATTGATTTCTTACTAGTTGAAATTCCAATTTCACATATCAGAAATACATCTTACTGGTAAAAATCATCATTTTTGATATAAATAATTACATGGTTACTAGTAAAAATATAAATTCCACAGGTTTCGCTTTTGAATAAGCATTATAAAATCACTAGGTTTAAAAATAAATGTTGTCAAGGTGAAGTATGAAGTACTCACAAAGTCTGATGAAAAACAATAACTTTTATTGCAAATGAATTACACTGAAAGCAGCGCCGCGCTCTCCCTCCCTTTACAATCAATGTCTGAAGCTTTCAGCACACTTGTGAAAACTCCCATTTTGTTAAATGAATCTAACTAAAGTGCACAATAAATCTTTCATTTACAATGTGTTGATGCTTTGTTTTCACACAAAAGTGAATTGAATCTTGCTGAGGAGGAACACTGAGGGACGCGTCTTTTTTATGTTGTCTTACGTTTGAATAACTAAATTAATGCTAGGCCTGACTATTTAAAGTCCTCATGAAATCAAAATCGATCTTATTTACTTTGTTAGCACACATTACAGGTCTTAGTTAAAAAATGTATATTAAAAAAAATTTAACCCAACGGTTGGGTTTGTCCATATTTTACCCACATTTGGGTTGAAACAACTATGCCTTTTTTATTTATCATGCTGTAATTTGTTAGTACATCACGCATTTAGAAAGCCAATTTGGCTGTGTTATAGTTTTTCTGACAGCTAGATGGGGCCAGAGCATTTCTATTAAAAAAGCATTTATTTAGCTGTCAACAAAAAATGTGGTTTTAATTGCGCTTGAATGATTTAAAATCACTTGTTTTTAAACTGCAAGGCTTAAAAAAACATTCAAATAATAAGCTTTCGGGATGGCGCATCACAGGTACGTCACATGAGCGTAACTGCGATAGAGATGATAATCCAAAATCTCTACCGGTTAACAAATTTCTACCGGTTAATCGTGTCTACCGGTATATTGCCCACCCCTAACATCCAGGTATTCAATGAACAGAGAATACTGTAGAATACAGTGCTACTGCAAACATTACACTAATCTGCAAATGTGCTTGATTTACACACAAGACTTTCTTGTGAGGTGTCTGTCTCTGGAGGGGTTGCATACTCTATATCCAACATGTCTTATATACTGCATTTCTTAGAGGGTTATAGAGCACAGCACGGATGACGGATGATTGTAGGCCAAACCCAGGGAACAAGTTTGCATTGTAGCACTTTCAGCTCATAAAGTCAATGGGTTTTTGAATAGGTTTTTTTTAAATGCTTGAAATAAAGTCTGGGGTGAACACAAACTCAAGATGTTTTCGTGTTTTTTTCTATGACACAAAATACATCAGTAATTTTTTTCTAAAGCTTTTACTTTATAACAAGAGGTTTAAACGGGTCAACTCATCTACTCACTAGTTGCTTTCACAGCCTCATTGTGTTTATATTAATCAAACTATTCTCACTCAAACTTTCAGGGAAACTCTTTAATTAAAGACTGAAAGAGTTGCTGGAAGCTTTAGAAGTCATGCAACCATGGTGTTCAGTGTTTTACTTCTGCCGATTGTATTTAGGTTTCAAGATTCATAAAAGTTGTGTTCATTTGCTCAAGATTATCATGATGAATCGCACATGGGTCATTCTGTGTCATCTCAACCAGAGGTCCCCCTGTACAATTTTGATTTTGATCTTCTTCTTTTTTTCTGGTGAAAGAAATACATAAATGAAGATGAAAGCCAAAATATTAAATGTCATTTACTGAGTAATCCACTGTTTTGTAGAGGGGGTCAAAATCTCACATGAGATTTGGAGTCAGATTACAAAGGGGTAAAAATGACTTTAGAAAGATGGCAGCATCATTATTTTATTTTCACTCAGAGGTTGGTAGGTCTATTAGTAAAATCTGTTGACATTAGCAATCTTTGTTGCATTATATGCCAACGGTGACAGTTCAAAAATGGGAAAAAAGCTCTTCTTGTGTTTTTTGCCTCATGTTTACATGCCTGTAACTCAAGAATTATTAATGATATCTTAATATCCTTTTAGATTCTGGTTCTTAACAAACTTCTCATTTGGTACCTTCATTTTAAAGGCCCTAAATGTTTCATTCCCAGAGACATGGAGATCTTAATGCGGCTCCATGAGTAAATTAGTAACACATTTTCATTGACCAAAAACCAAATGTGGGTTTTCTTTTAAAAAGTAATATCTGAACAACAAATAATGTTGAAACTTGAAACGTATCTCATTTTTTTCTATCATCACAATTGCATAGAATTGTGAGTCTGAGTCTGAGTGCCATAAATATTCTTTTTCCAAAGTTTTTTCCCATTTTTCCGTTGGCATTTAATGCAACAAAGATTGCTAAAGTCAACAAATTTTATTAATAGACCTACCAATCTCTGTGTAAAAATAAAATAATCATGCTGCCATCTTTCTAAAGTCATTTTTACCCCTTTTTCAAATAAAACATTTGAGCCAGGGAAGTTTCCGAAATTTGGTTGATTTGACACGGAATGACCCACATATGAAGAGCCAATCATATTAGAGAAAAATTATGCAAGGAGTCATGTTACCTTTGCAATGCATCTGTTCTATATAAACTGTTATACTCTTTTTGTCGTGGGGGGACCATGATAAAAAGCAGTCTGATACTGCTGTGATAAGAGATCTTTATTCCATTCCCAAGTGATAGTGTTTAAGTGGAACACTAGAGATCTTATTCCCAAGGGATAGTGTTCATAGGGGCGAGACTCAGCAGGTGTCGATTAGGAGACGCACAGTTTAACTTGAGTCTGGTGTGTGTAGGGGAACATCTCCCACAAAACCTTTGTTGATCACAGAGCTTATAACAAGAAATCTCGCCACCGAAACAGGCTGTAAACTAAAGAAAAGCCACTCACCTTGGTCCCTCCCACGCTGATGATGCGGTAGGCGTGCCTGTTCGCGTCATAGAAGAAGGAGACGGTGACCGCATGCTTGCTGGCCGGGATCCAGTTGCGTTTGGTGGCAGGATCGATCTGGAACACATGAGCTCGTGTGCTGTAGATCGGCTGTTCCCTACGACACATACAAGAGTACAATGAGTGTGTGTGTGTGAGTGTGTGTAACAATACGGCTGAATTCTGCTGAGGCTCTTAGACTGATGTTCACAGATAAATATAGCAAATTAAGAAATCTCTGATTCAAAATTACACCTGAAAATAAACTGAAACTGATCAATCTAAATTCTCATCAATGTAATAATATATCATATTTATTATATATTCTTTACAGTCTTTTAAATCTTTATTTAATCTATCGGTCTATCTAGTATCTATATAGTATCTATCCATCCATCCATTTATCTATCTATCATAAAATGTATTATTAATTAGTATTATAATAACATGCATCTACACAGTTTATACACACATACATACAAAATATATATACTAATAAATATTATTATTACACATGAAACAATTATATTTGATTATATTATATTTGATTATATTTGATATTTTAATATTTAATATAGTGATATTTTTAATCTTTACAGGATATATATATATACACACTCACCTAAAGGATTATTAGAAACACCTGTTCAATTTCTCATTAATGCAATTATCAAATCAACCAATCACATGGCAGTTGCTTCAATGCATTTAGGGGTGTGGTCCTGGTCAAGACAATCTCCTGAACTCCAAACTGAATGTCAGAATGGGAAAGAAAGGTGATTTAAGCAATTTTGAGCGTGGCATGGTTGTTGGTGCCAGACGGGCCGGTCTGAGTATTTCACAATCTGCTCAGTTACTGGGATTTTCACGCACAACCATTTCTAGAGTTTACAAAGAATGGTGTGAAAAGGGAAAAACATCCAGTATGCGGCAGTCCTGTGGGCCAAAATGCCTTGTTGATGCTAGAGGTCAGAGGAGAATGGGCCAACTGATTCAAGCTGATAGAAGAGCAACTTTGACTGAAATAACCACTCGTTACAACCGAGGTATGCAGCAAAGCATTTGTGAAGCCACAACACGCACAACCTTGAGGCGGATGGGCTACAACAGCAGAAGACCCCACCGGGTACCACTCATCTCCACTACAAATAGGAAAAAGAGGCTCACCAAAATTGGACAGTTGAAGACTGGAAAAATGTTGCCTGGTCTGATGAGTCTCGATTTCTGTTGGGATATTCAGATGGTAGAGTCAGAATTTGGCGTAAACAGAATGAGAACATGGATCCATCATGCCTTGTTACCACTGTGCAGGCTGGTGGTGGTGGTGTAATGGTGTGGGGGATGTTTTCTTGGCACACTTTAGGCCCCTTAGTGCCAATTGGGCATCGTTTAAATGCCACGGCCTACCTGAGCATTGTTTCTGACCATGTCCATCCCTTAGTGACCACCATGTACCCATCCTCTGATGGCTACTTCCAGCAGGATAATGCACCATGTCACAAAGCTCGAATCATTTCAAATTGGTTTCTTGAACATGACAATGAGTTCACTGTACTAAAATGGCCCCCACAGTCACCAGATCTCAACCCAATAGAGCATCTTTGGGATGTGGTGGAACGGGAGCTTCGTGCCCTGGATGTGCATCCCACAAATCTCCATCAACTGCAAGATGCTATCCTATCAATATGGGCCAACATTTCTAAAGAATGCTTTCAGCACCTTGTTGAATCAATGCCACGTAGAATTAAGGCAGTTCTGAAGGCGAAAGGGGGTCAAACACAGTATTAGTATGGTGTTCCTAATAATCCTTTAGGTGAGTGTATATATATCCTGTAAAGATTAAAAATATCACTTTTTAATTCTTCATCTCAAAGAAAATTACAGATTAAATCATGGCAGGTTGTTCTTCTGACCACTATCATTTAGTTAATGGATCTATTGTATATATAAGGTAACAAACAGGGCTGCAACTAACAACTGATCTGATCATGTTGATTATTTCTACAATTAACAGAATAATTCAACTCTGACTTCGGTTAGTTGTTGCAGTGCCAATAAGGGTCGCAGAGCATGTAGTTTGTGTATAAGGAAATTCAACACAGTCAGAGCTAATTCAGTGCTGTAATGGAGAAATGATAATAACAAGAGTGGAAAGATCAGAGAAATCTAATGTCATGGGCTGAAACCGTACATAATGCCTCGTGACTGACTGACTGATCTCTCTGTGAAGTGAATACGGCAGCTGAAGTGTTACGGCCAAACTGCATGTGATGGACATCCAAGAGCTTTTACACCCAGACAGGTTCATTTCTAACCCTTTTCGCATTTGCTCATTGTTATAGTAGCACAAAGAATTCAATTAAACCTATACAGACCCAGAAAACAAAGAAAAATGAAACCATAATTTTGTACCTGGCTTTACCCAATGTTCAGATCTGGAAATGTATGCAAATTGCCTATTTAATTAGACAAAGCCTCATTTGCATATATAAACAACATTTTTAGAAAACTTGCAATATGAAACAATCTTTAATTTAGTTGTTCATGAAGCTACAGCTCTCATTCTGTCAGTATTCAAAGTATTTTTTAATGCATCATTAGATGAAGCACACATATTTCAGTGTTGTTCATATATATATATATATATTCAGCCATATTTTGGTTTACATTTTATATAATTAATTTGCATATATGTTGGCCAAAACAATATTTTTGGAGACCCACAATATACACTATATTGCCAAAAGTATTGGGACACCCCTCCAAATCATTGAATTCAGGTGTTCCAATCACTTCCATGGCCACAGGTGTATAAAATCAAGCACCTGGGCATGCAGTGGTGTAAAGCATGCCGCCACTGGACTCTAGAGCAGTGGAGACGTGTTCTCTGGAGTGACCAATCACGCTTCTTTGTCTGGCAATCCGATGGACGAGTCTGGGTTTGGCGGTTGCCAGGAGAACGGGACTTGCCTGACTGCATTGTGCCAAGTGTAATGTTTGGTGGAGGGGGGATTATGGTGTGGGGTTGTTTTTCAGGGGTTGGGCTTGGCCCCTTAGTTCCAGTGAAATGAACTCTTAATGCTTCAGCATACCAAGACAATTTTGGACAATTTCATGCTCCCAACTTTGTGGGAACAGTTTGGGGATGACCCCTTCCTGTTCCAACATGACTGCGCACCAGTGCACAAAGCGTCGGTCCATAAAGACATGGATGAACGAGTTTGGTGTGGAGGAACTTGACTGGCCTGCACAGAGTCCTGACCTCATCCCGATAGAACACCTTTGGGATGAATTAGAGCGGAGACTGCGAGCCAGGCCTTCTCGTCCAACATCAGTGCCTGACCTCACAAATGCGCTTCTAGAAGAATGTTTATGGGATTTTTTGACCACACTCCTAAACCTTGTGGAAAGCCTTCCCAGAAGAGTTGAAGCTGTTATAGCTGCAAAGGGTGGGCCAACTCCATATTAAACCCTACGGATTAAGAATGGGATGTCATTAAAGTTCATGTGCATGTAAAGGCAGGCGTCCCAAAACTTTTAGCAATATAGTGTATATATAAAAAATGCACTAAATTGCATATTTTATATGCAATATTTAATATATATGGAAAATTAATATGTGCACAGATCATGATGTGCAAAGTTGAAATCCGGAAGAGGATCTGAAAGGGTTGCATTTCAGAAATGTAAAATGCAATAACCTTAATGCAATGCATCACGAGCAGGTAGAGCGGAAGGACGGGTCTCGCTGAAAGATGATCCGCTTCCCATTATGCCCTTTACAGAAATTAACACGGATATGACACCATTACCATCCGCATAGTCTGTTGGACACATTATGAGACGTTGCATCTGTGGCTCGTAAATCTAACATTTCATGGCATTAGAAGCATTTAAAAAATTCATTTCTGCCCATTGACTAATATAGAGAATATTAATAGTGACATGAACAATGTCCAGAAAAGCAGCGTTTGAGGTCTTGTGTGACTTAAAGACCACAGTAAAAGTTGAAATATTAGTAATATGAGGAAAGCTTTTAATATCCTCCCTTCAGCATGCCATTCAATGACCAAAAAAAGCCAATGTGAGTCATGTGTCTCAGTATGAGATTTAAACCACAAGCTCCTTCCTGTCTTTCAAAGACCTTTGCACGTCACAAATCCTTTGAATGAAAGAAATGATAAAATAATAGTTTCGTATCACCTAGGCTGATTAATCGGCTGATGTTTGGCTATTTTGAGATTAGCATTATTGTTCACACATCAAAATCTACCAGCAGTCTTGGCAATAGAACATGCACATTTTCTCTTTCCAAATTTTTTTACAGGGAATTTTCAGTAATTATGTTGTAAAATAAAGGCTATTTTAAAGGTTCCTACTGTTGTTTTGGAGGTTCTTACAATAGGTTGACATGAATCCATGGTAAAAAAAATTAAAATAAAAAAAATTATATATATATATATACACTCACCTAAAGGATTATTAGGAACACCTGTTCAATTTCTCATTAATGCAATTATCAAATCAACCAATCACATGGCAGTTGCTTCAATGCATTTAGGGGTGTGGTCCTGGTCAAGACAATCTCCTGAACTCCAAACTGAATGTCAGAATGGGAAAGAAAGGTGATTTAAGCAATTTTGAGCGTGGCATGGTTGTTGGTGCCAGACGGGCCGGTCTGAGTATTTCACAATCTGCTCAGTTACTGGGATTTTCACGCACAACCATTTCTAGAGTTTACAAAGAATGGTGTGAAAAGGGAAAAACATCCAGTATGTGGCAGTCCTGTGGGCGAAAATGCCTTGTTGATGCTAGAGGTCAGAGGAGAATGGGCCGACTGATTCAAGCTGATAGAAGAGCAACTTTGACTGAAATAACCACTCGTTACAACCGAGGTATGCAGCAAAGCATTTGTGAAGCCACAACACGCACAACCTTGAGGCGGATGGGCTACAACAGCAGAAGACCCCACCGGGTACCACTCATCTCCACTACAAATAGGAAAAAGAGGCTACAATTTGCACGAGCTCACCAAAATTGGACAGTTGAAGACTGGAAAAATGTTGCCTGGTCTGATGAGT
>CM077200.1:2507004-2642004 GCA_039654625.1 Rhinogobio ventralis
GTGAGAGAGTGAGTGAGTGAGTGTGTGTGTGTGTTAGTGTGTGTGAGAGAGAGAGTGAGTGAGTGAGTGTGTGTGTGAGAGAGTGAGTGAGTGTGTGTGTGTGTTAGTGTGTGTGAGAGTGAGTGAGTGAGTGAGTGAGTGTGTGTGTGTGTGTTAGTGTGTGTGAGAGAGTGAGTGAGTGAGTGTGTGTTAGTGTGTGTGTGTGAGTGAGTGAGTGTGTGTGTGTTAGTGTGTGTGAGAGAGTGAGTGTGTGTGTGTGTGTGTGTGTGTGTTAGTGTGTGTGAGAGAGTGAGTGTGTGTGTGTTAGTGTGTGTGAGAGAGTGAGTGTGTGTGTGTGTGTGTGTGTGTTAGTGTGTGTGAGAGAGTGAGTGAGTGAGTGAGTGTGTGTTAGTGTGTGTGAGAGAGTGAGTGAGTGTGTGTGTGTTAGTGTGTGAGAGAGTGAGTGAGTGAGTGTGTGTGTGTTAGTGTGTGTGAGAGAGTGAGTGAGTGAGTGTGTGTGTTAGTGTGTGTGAGAGAGTGAGTGAGTGTGTGTGTGTGTGTTAGTGTGTGTGAGAGAGTGAGTGTGTGTGTGTGTGTTAGTGTGTGTGAGAGAGTGAGTGAGTGAGTGTGTGTGTGTTAGTGTGTGTGAGAGAGTGAGTGTGTTTTCAGATATCACTGAACCCTCGAGCTGTCCATTTACATTTTAGCTCTAATTGCCTTTTTCCACATTCGTTTATGTAATGAGGCAATTACTAGGAATTGTTAGTGAGAAATTAAGCTCATGCTGCATCTTTATTCTACAGTATATGCAGGATATACAGAAATAAACTAAAACAACATGTAGTGCTTGAAATCTTTTCCTATGAACATTAAAGGAGCAATAAAGAGTCAAACTAGATTTTTACATTGTCTTTGGCCGAACTCAACATTATTGCTATCGGCGTCCTGGGTGGTTTCTTACTATCCTGAATGAAGAGATTTCCTAAACCTTCACTGAAAACAAAAATACTTGTTTTTCACTCCAAAATTGCTAGTAAATTGCACAAATCATTACACAGAAAAGGCAAGGAACACATTGAATTAAACCTCTAGTCCTCTCCGTTTACGGGTCACACTTGTCGCCTTCGCGGTGTCTAGTGTTTTTAGACATAAATACTTCTTTTTTATTAAGTTGTGGATTTGGATTTATACTTAGACATTCTCAAAGACTACTTTTTGTCAAGGTTTAGATTATATTTTATGTTGATTTGAAGTGTCAGTTTTTGCATGAATTTGACTACAGTCAATCCTGAGCAGAGAGGAGAACATTTTGGACACATAACATCAAAATTCAATAAAAATGTAACAAAATGAACAGGTATGTTTTATCACAGCATAATAATCTGGGTCTGATCTGATTTTAACCTCTTATTTGAGTCTTTTGGCTCAATTTTACCATACTGATACAGCCACACCAGTTCATGTGTGTGTGTATAATACTGTGGTTTGTGTGTGTGTCTGTGAGTGTGTTTACATGAGTGTGTGTTTGAGTGTGTGTGTCTGTTTTGAACTCTTGATGTTTTAGAGTGTAACCTCTTCCTTGCTGTTTGTTTTTTTTACTGCATTGTGGCTGAATTATTGATTTTGTTTCACACATTTGCAAAAATGCTCTGTTATAGTCGCTCTAGTTCATATATATATGTGTGTGTGTGTGTGTGTGTGTGTGGGGGGGGGGGGGGTTGTGTCTATTTTGCACTCTTGATATTTTAGAGTGTCACCCCTTCATTGCTGTGCACTTTTTTTCTGCATCATGGCTGATTTGTGGTTTGTATCACCAAAAGATTCCCTGAGTTTTTGTATTTTTGAGTATTTCCCATTCATTTCCTATGTCGGTCATTTTTGACCGCAAAGGAGACAAGTGTGACTATTTTTAACATAACCCTTTAACATAACCGAATCATCTCCATGATCTTTTGTGTGTGTTCACATAGCTAATGCGACAAAAGTCACCAAGTGTCATCCCATTCCGATGAAGCAAAAAAATTTATTCTTTTTTATTCAAAATTCATTTTTGACCAAAGAGGACCAGAGGGAAATTAAATTTTAAAGCAGAAAGACTGAAAAACTAACATTTTTGGGGTGGAAACATACTCCAATAAGAAACATACTCCAATAAGTTTTTTTTACAACTTTTTTAAAAAAATCTTTTTTTCCTCAGTGTTTAAATTCTGGTCTCTAGATATGATAATTCATCAGCATGAAATATCATGCAAAACCCATTTTACTTCCCTAAAATTAGATTCTTATGGAAGCCCATTTCCAAAAATCACGCTCTGGTATGTCATAAATATGAGATGAAAAGTCGAAATTATGACTTAATTACGACATACTAAATTCAAATTATTAGATTAAAAAAAAAAAACATGACATAAAAAGTCAAAATTGAAATACAAAAATAAAATTGAGATTGTCAAAATTATGACACTCAAAAATTATTAAAAAGTCATTAATATGAGATAAAAAGTTGAAATTATGACATACTAAATTGAAATCGACATGACGTCACAATTTAGATTTTTCTTATCTCATAATTATGATTTAGTATAATTTATTATGACTTATATCATAATTTTGACTGTCATAATTTCAATGCATGTTATTATCGCAACTTTTATGTCATAGTTTTGACTTCACTTTGACTCATAATTTCGATTTTTTAATCTCATGTTTTGTCATTTTCAATTTATGTTATTTCGACTTATGTCAGTTATGGCTTCATTTTAACTGTCACAATTTTGACTGTTTGAATCTCATAATTTAGTATGAGATTTAGATTTAGTATGATTTATGATTTATTATTATGCCTTGTCATCATTTTGACTGTCATAATTTATGATTTTTAATCTTTCGATTTTTTAAATCTCAAAATGTGTCAATTTTGACTGTTTTAATCTCTTAATTATTAATTAGCATGTCATAATTTCGATTTAGAATGTCCCTATTTTAACTTAATCTCATAATTATGACTTAATGTAAATGTCAACGTGTCATAATTGTGATGATTTTCCAAAGCGTGGTGGAAACGGTCTTCTGAATATATTCAATGAGACATAAATGTTTCCTGTGGAACAATGTGCACTGATGAATCATTCACAACAAGACCAGGAACATGTAATAAGCAAATAAAAGACAAAGACGGATGGTTTGAAGGACAAACATTCCAGCTGGAAGGAAGAAATGAGGCCAGGCGTGTTCTGACCCGACAGCATCATCACACCTGAACTAATTAACAGCTTTAACCCATTACTGGCCTCCTGAAGGTCAAAACAGCTTTACAAACAGCACTCCTGAAACTCATCGAGATGGACACTTGAGACGCCGCAGAACATACATTGTGCGGTCGTCATGGCAACTGAAAAAAAAACAATCCTGGCTGTTTCATAAACAATATCCCACAACCTTTTTTTGCAGAGAAATCTCTCTTTATCTGTGCAGAATCCATAACTCCCATGAAGAGCAGGATAAATGGGTCGTTCGATGAAAAACAGGTGCCGTGTCCATTTTCACAAAGCGCATTTAAGTTTTTTAAAGGCTGATGCTGATATCTAGACAGCAAGATATATGCATGATGCTTCAAAAATGTACTTTGCAACATTGCACAATAATGTTTAAAATGTCTATTTGATAAAAGCACCTAAACGGACGAAGATAAAGCGATAAAAGCATCATTAAACCACCTTACCTCTCTCTGTGCAATGGAAACATTCTTACTGGACAGATGAGGGTCTTCTTCTGCCATTAGAAATGAGAGAATGAAAACAAATAACCCACACATGCATTGATAATACTGAGAAAATTAATGACATATTTGGGTCAAGGACGGGGATTAAGTTCAAGAACTCTAAGATCTTTTAAATTGATCTTGATCATGAAGAAATAATCTTTTTAAACAGATGCATGCATAATTACAAACCACTATTAAGAATAAATACATCCTAGAAACATGATTACATCTATCAGTGGCGATACTTGAACTGAACTGAGATTTATGGGTAGTTCATTTTCTACATTCAGTAAGATTGAAATGTGAATGCACATATGCATAAGGAAAAGTGTGTTTCAGATGTTGCAAATGAAGTTAAATCACCTTTTGGCTTTTTTGCAGGTCACTTAAAATAGGAGTTCATGAAAATGCATGCATGCAGTTATATAAAAATGCTGTAGAGCATGTCAAATACACAAATATGCAATGATTATTTCCACAGTTTCCTAATGCATGCCTGTCTATATTAGCTTATAAACCATTTCCAGGTATAAGAGCCATGTAAAGTCTTTAATCTAACAGTTGCAGACAGTCACTAGTGCTGTAGAGAGTTTGAGTTCAGTTGAAGTTCCTATAAATAAGATTATGAACGAGCAGCGACTCTTACCCCATGTCGTTGTAAACACACAGGATGTCAAACTCTTGTTCCTGTTGTGGAGCAACTGTTTACAGCCTGTAGATTCTGTAAAAACTGTAATCCGTGTCTGGAGTCTTTCTATACAGTGATCATGGCATATGTTTGCAATGGCAGCCGGCGAACGTAACACTAGCACCCGCAGAAACTGGACGTGATGACCGAGGCGCTTGTCAGTTTCTCTTTTGCCCGTGGTTTTCTTTGGTCGCACTTCTTCAGCACCCGCGCGGACACGCGGGAAACCCCGCCGGCTGTCACACTCCGCGTTCGGATGTTTCCCGCAGCGACTTTGATGACGTGCCGCGACTGTTACTTTGTAACCAGTTTTGCTTTGATGTCCCGAGCCCGCGTCGCCGCTCTGTGCTCGAGCGCTGCCGCCGGCGGTTTTTTAAGAGACTCTCACGCGCGCTCCAGCGGACAGAGGAAGAGCTGCAGCTTCATTGCGGCGTGTTCTCGCCCTCTAGTGATTAGAGACCCGTTAATCATACAGACATTTGTGCTGATGTGACCCCAATGAGACACCACAAACATTCACAAAAGGCAGTTAAACCATGGCGTTACCATGTTTTGCGGACATGGCGCCAAATGTAATAATGTTTTCTGAGCATGCACAATTTGCTTTATTGAACATGTACCAGAATCACCCTTTAAAGGTAGGATAAGCAATTTTTAATACACTTTTTGTTATACTGGTTGAAACTCTCTTCACATCCTGATAGCAATCAATACAAATGGTCTAAATATTAAAACGTACATACACCGATCAAGCATAACATGACCATTATGACCTAATACTGTGTTGGTCCCCTTTTTGGCTGCCAAACAGCTCTGACCCGTCAAGGCATGGACTTCACTACACCCCTGAAGGTGTGCTGTGGTATCTGGCACCAAGATGTTAGCAGCTGATCCTTTAAGTTTTGTAAGTTGCAAGGTGGGGCCTCCATGGATCGGACTTGTTTGCTCAGCACATCCCACAGATGCTCGATTGGATTTCCAGCAGAACATTGCCCAAAGCATCACACTGCCTCCGCCGGCTTGCCTTCTTCCCATAGTGCATCCTGGTGCCATGTGTTCCCCAGGTAAGCGACGCACACGCACCCGGCCATCCACGTGATGTAAAAGAAAACGTGATTCATCAGACCAGGCCACCTTCTTCTATTGCTCCGTGGTCCAGTTCTGATGCTCACGTGCCACTGTTGGTGCTTTCGGCGGTGGACAGGGGTCAGCATGGGCATCCTGACTGGTCAGCGGCTATGCAGCCCCATACACATCAAACTGAGATGCACTGTGTATTCTGACACCTTTCTATCAGAACCAGCATTAACTTCTTGAGCAATTTGAGCTCCAGTAGCTCGTCTGTTTGATCGGACCACATGGGCCAGCCTTCACTCCCCACGTGCATCAATGAGCCTTGGCCGCCCATGACCCTGTCACCGGTTCTCCACTGTTCCTTCCTTGGAGCACTTTTGATAGATCCTGACCACTGCAGACCGGGAACACCCCACAAGAGCTGCAGTTTTGGAGATGCTCTGACCCAGTCGTCTAGCCATCACAATTTGGACCTTGTCAAACTCGCTCAAATCCTTACGCTTGCCCATTTTTCCTGCTTCTAACACATTAACTTTGAGGACAAAATGTTCACTTGCTGCCTAATATATCCCACCCACTAACAGGTGCTGTGATGAAGAGATAATCAGTGTTATTCACTTTACCTGCTTGATCGATGTATATATTGTGTGGAAGTCTCAGGACCAAAAAATGTTTGTCCAATCATTGCTTTCGGTCCGAACGATGTCCTACCCGTCTGTCAACATATGTATTTCCATTCCTCCGCGCACCTGCTCACGCAGACATCAGACGTCATCCGCACGTTTCACACTATGTAGAGTTAGACAGACATCAATCACCAAGTGGCAAACAGCAGCCGACTTTTACAGTGCCTCCTGAACATAACCGTAACTACAAGATGGCAACCTGTGACGTTCTACCCGGAGCTGTTCATGTCTTCAGACTCGGATTTGTGTGTTTCTATGTCAACATTATCAACACTGAAATTAATCTGCAGCAGTCAAGTGGTACAAGTCAGCACTCTGTGAGTTGTTTACGTTGATTAATATTGTAATATGTTATGTGCTTTGAGACATGAGGTAATGCAACGCCGTCTTTCGTCTCATGGCACTTTGCAGTGTTTTGAGGCGTGACATAAGATATCGTTCTGAAGGCAGGGTGGTAAGCTAACATGCTATTGCTAGCCTCTTCTAAACTTGCTAACTTGCTATTGCTAGCCTCTCCGAAATAAACCTTTAAATATTGTATGAATGGCAATCATTTACAGTACCCCTAAATGATCAATATCTGAATCACCTTTACTGGAATTTGTCCTGGTGTACTGGTGCTTAGTAACAGTAAAATACAAGGAATAAAATATTAAGATAAACATTGTAATGTAAGATAAAGGGAGAGAGAAAAAGTTATGAAATGACAAGTGTAATGGACTTGTTAGCCCGTCCACCTCCCACGCTGGAGACCCCGGTTCGAATCCCCGGCAGTGAGGTTTAGGAGTGTGTGTGTGTGTGTGTGTGTGTGTAACAGACGTAGTCCAGCAATATCTGTGCGTGTAAACCTCACTTCCCTGGCCTCAAGAGGCATGCTAGCGACTGCGGTCTTTAGCGTTCTTGTAAGCGCACCCCCCTCCCATGCCAGCAACCCGGGTTCGAATCCTGCCCGGAGCGGTTACATTTGGTGCTGTGACCCGGATGGGAGTGAGGTTTAGTGTGGTGATTGTAAAGGACATAACCTAGTAAGAGCTGTGCGTGTAAACCTCACTCCCCTGACCTCAAGAGGTGCGCTAGCAGCTGCGTCTTTAGCATCCTTGTTAGCGCAACTGGCACGCTAGTGTCTGCATCTTTAGCATCCTTGTTAGTGCACCTGGCATGCTAGCAGCTGCGTCTTTAGCATCCTTGTTAGCACACCTGGCACGCTAGCAGCTGCGTCTTTAGCGTCCTTGTTAGCGCACCTGGCACGCTAGTGGCTGCGGTCTTTAGCATCCTTGTTAGCTCGCCCGCCTCCCATGTCGGAGACCCCTGTTCAATGAGTGTAATGGACGTAGGCCAGTAAGAGCTGTGCGTGTAAATCTCCCTTCCCTGGCCTCAAGAGGTGCTAGCGAGTGACGCTAGCAGCTGCGGTCTTAAGGGTCCTTGTTAGCGCTAGCCTCGCACGCCGGAGAACCCGCTTGAAGCGGTAAAATTTGTGCCATGACCCAGATGGGAGTTGGGTTTAGGGGGATGAGTGTAACTGTTGTAGGCCAGTAAGAACTGTGCGTGTAAACCTCACTCCCCTGGCCTCAAAAGGTACGCTAATGACTGCAGTCCTTATTACCGTGCCCACCTCCCATGCCGGAGACCCGATTCGAATCCCACTAGGAGTGGGTCAAGTAGGACTGGTTACATAAGCATAAATACAAAGAAACTATAAAAGGTATGAAAACCATGAGCATAAATAAAAAAGATTTAGGAAAAATAAAATTAGACTAACAGTACATTAGTGCAGGATGTGCAAAAGTGGGCCAGTGCAAATGCTTAGAGTTTAAAGTAAGAAGGTGCAACATAGCAGTCTGTTGTGCGTTAATGTAATAATTTGTAATGTCCATAGAGGGAGATAAAAGACCTGTTGATGTGGCCAGTTTCGGATGGAAAGAAACCGTTTTAGTGGCGTGAGGTTTAAGTCTTGATGAACCGCAGGAGGGGAGTGAAGCCTCAAAGTTTGACTCTTGAATGACACGTTGCAGTCTGCTATTGTCTTTGGCAGTGGCAGCAGCAGATGGTGATGGATGATGCTGCAAGTGTAGAAGTGCAACATCATTGTCTTTGCTAGGATGAACTTCTTTAGCTGCCGCAGGAAGTACATCCGCTGGCGTGCTTTTTTTAAATCAGAGAGTTGATGTTCAACACCCACTTGAGGTTCTAGGTGATGATGTTCCCAGGAAGCATTAGGAATCCACGGTATCGACTGGGAAGTCTACCACCATCTACGCTGTTTTCACAGCGTTGAGCTTCGGATTGCACCAGGTCACCAGATGTTCAATCTCCCACCTGTAGGCAGGGGAAACAACACAGTCTTGCATAGGGGGAGCCAGTACTGATGATACGGGAGTCAGAGACATGTTGACCCAGTCTCACGTCAGCCAGGAAGTCTGTGATCCATCTGCAGGCGGAATCAGGCACACACCAAAAGCAGAGCTGAAATACACAAACAGGATCCTGGCGTAGTTTCCTGAGGAATCCAGGATGAGGATGAAGTGGAGGACCATGTTAACTGCCTCACCTGTTGGCTCTGTAGGCAAACTGCAGGGGGTTTGAGGTGGTGGTATACACACACACACACACTTTTTGTTAGGTGTAACACCAGGTAAAATGGCTTAAGAGCATGCCAGTGAATAAATATATTTCAAAATCCAATCATTTAGTGAAGAAAAAAAGTTGTAGCACAGTAGGTTTAATGTGTGATTGATACAGCAATGAGATTCTGCAATTAATACAAATTATTTACTTTAGAAGAAAAATATTAGTTTTAAAAGCAAATATTGTATGTTCTTACTGTAATTTAATTATAGGATTTAAAGTTACTACATCAAGGTAAACACTGAATCATTAATTTGTATGACATTTGCATTGAGTAAAACCTTTTCTCATTTTCAGTTCAACTAAACAAAGCACAGAAATAATGTTGGGGAAAAGTAAACGCAAGAAGTGTACTTCCTTACTATAATCTAGAAAGTCAAATATTTAAAGGGGCTACATGTAGAATTCAGAAACCAAAAGGATGTTCACTTCAAAATGAAAATTTCCTGATATTTTACTCACCCCCATCTTATACAAGATGTTCATGTCTTTCTTTCTTCACTCGAAAATAAATCAAGTTTTTTGAGGAAAACATTCCAGGATTTTTCTCCCCATCTCAGACTTCCATGGCAACCAACAGTTGAAGGTCCAAATCAATGCAGTTTCAAAGTCCTTCGAAGGGATTCAGAGGCTCTGCACGATCCCAGACGAGGAATAGGGTCTTATCTAGCCAAACCATCGGCCATTTTCAAAAAAGGCAGTTTTTATCTTGATGATTTCCTTTTCAAGTAAGTTTAGTTTAAGTTAGTTATTTGATGCTATAAAAACGGGGGGGTGTGAGGTCATGATTGACAGCTTCTCTGAGTGAAGTTGTCACTGAGGCACCAACTGACTTTTTTCGGGAGGAGATTGGAGCTTTAGCTTTAATTTCTATATTTCCATAACTGTTTATTTCACACCGACATAATGAATTGTTCTGCATCAGCGAGAGTGTGGGCGGGCTTTTGATATCACGGCTCTACTTCCTGCTCTCTACTGCGCAGACTCGGTCCCAAATATGCGCAAGATGTCAGCGCCATATTCGGACCTCCGGAGGCTTCACTTTTCCTCAGCGGAAGCGAATTAAGTCGCGTCGTCCATATTTTTTTTACGGTCTATGGTCGCAGAGCAGCGCAAGATGAGCAATTTAGGTTAAAAAGTATTTTCATTGTAATTTTTTTTGTTTGAAAATGGCCGATGGTTTGGCTAGATAAGACCCTATTCCTCGTCTGGGATCGTGCAGAGCCTCTGAAGCCCTTCCTCTGAAACTGCATTGATTTGGACCTTCAACATTTTGGTTGCCATGGAAGTCTGTGATGGGGAGAAAAATCCTGGAATGTTTTCCTCAAAAAACGTAATTTCTTTTCGACTGAAGACAGACATGAACATCTTGGATGAGTAAGTTCTCAGGAAATTTTCTTTTTGAAGTGAACCAATCCTTTAAGTGAACTGCAGCCAGCAACTTATTGCTTACGTGCGCACGTAACGTGATCTTTTTCGTTATTCGCTTTAAAGTAAAAAAAAATGGAAATACCTTTGCAGCGAACATCAAGACAGAGGCCACGTTGCTAGAAAGTCTCACGGGAACGCGCGTAACCGTCACATCCTTTTGAATTTCGCGGCAAAAACGCACTCATAAAAATCAGTGTACAGGCTTTCATAGACAACCTAGAAAATTGGGGAAGGTCTGCTTTTTGAATTTCGTTACACTTTGTTCACACATTGGCAATAAAAAAACGATTCATTCTTACATATAGCTCTTTTAAGTTTCATTACAGATCATACACAAGAAAGACAATGAAGCAAACAGACCTGCATTGGGTGAAAGAAAGCAACATTTATTTGTAAAGTTACAAGAAGTAGATACTGTGGGGGGTGAAAACTCTTTCCACAAAAACAAAATCCTGAATTATGTTTCATATCCTGATATTTTTCCAATGTCCCTCTTCAAAGTTAATGTATTGTACATTTCAGTCAAATTTGATATGCAACTTTTTGCAGCGGAAACCTCACACTTGAGGGTGAACTCAGCATTTCCTTGTCTTCAGGTATGATGCTCTGTCATAACCGGGATATCACTATGGATCACCTTGGCCTGAATGTTCATATCTCATTGTCATTGGCAACAATTTGGCTGATGTTATATCAAATCTGAGCACTGATATTTACAGTTGAAGTATGAAAAGTGAAAACAAAACTTGAGGAATTTTAGAGAATGAGTTAACTCTAAAAAGGAGAGGTTAACACATGGAAAAGACGGAATATCAGTCACTGAGCGGAACGCATACAGAACGTCAAAACGTCTATGGTACAACATTTTTGCAACGTTGGTTATGAATGAATCATGATTGTCTTGTGGGCAAAGAAAAAGCAAAGCGGTGCATATGTGAACTTAAAATGAATCTGTGCTCGATGATGCTATAAAATGCGAGTGGTGGTACTTCAGTAATATTAAACAGTCAAAAGTGTTGCAAATATGGAGTAACAGCAAGGTACAAACACTCCAAAGTAAAAGTACAAAGTTGAGGCGACTGGCATCGGTCGGAACAGATGTTAAAAGCTGCCATAAAATTCTGAATGGGTCTGTGGAAACTAAAAAATAAAGTTGAGCAATTTCCACACAGAGAGGTTACGAGAACTTCACGTCAGATCGTACAAATAAAAATGGGTTACTAAGAAGGGGAAAAAGCAACTAGAAACAGAGGGAAAACAAAGCAAAACTACGATCTACCATAACTAATGATAATAATAATAATAATAATAATAATAATAATAATAATAATAATGAGGAAGGGCAGTCTGGAAACACACATACATACACACATACACCTCTGGTTGGCGTATTACCGCCGCTCTCACTGACATCATCATAAAGCAAGAGAGCACGACAGCGCCTCTTACGGTCAGACACAAAAACAGCGAGAATCTCACCTGTCTGTCCTTCGCATAGGTGCGGCGATCTCCTTCTGCTTTCTTTGAGGTGCGACTGGTCATTTTCACACCTTTAACTAAAGCGATTCGGGCGCAACAATATTATGATGGCGTCCTGATTGGACAGAATAGAAGTGGGAGGGGTTTACTGTGATTGACACATTTGTCTCATAATAAATCTAACAGATTTCAGCACTGATGATCTCACACACTGAAGTTTCTACCCTTGGAAAACCTGATTTTGACTTTTTTTTCTTTTTTGACTGACTGACCAAGGCAAGAATCCTGGTGGTTTTGATTGATTTTTGGTAAGAGATTTAAGAAGCCACATCTAAATCAAGCAGGCTAATCGAGCGGTTCTACTTCACTGCTTTTATTCTAGTTGAACAAAAAAACATTTTAAAAGAGGAAAATAAGAAAGGATAGATCTGTCGGGCCACTTCCACGTCAGCTCTGCAGAGACAAAACATTAAAAAAGAAAAAGAGAAAGCCATTTCTACCCCTTTTGCTTTTGCAAATCACCTAGCAGAGAGCGGCTAAGATGTGACGGGCCCTCCGTTACGGCACCTCTACCCTCCTGGACTTCAGGCTGGAAAACTTTCCTCAAAGTTGAATCGTCCTTCAGAGTGCCCTAGCACCTTCGTCGGAGACCAGCGTGCTCGGAAAACGCGAAATTAAACGCAAAACACTCGCCGCAGGCGTCCGTTCTCTCTGAGATGTTCGGTGGTAGAACCTGAATGTCAGATCTCAACTTTGAGGGGAACTCTTTTCCCGAAAATCAGCTGCTTGAAAAGCGTTTATAATTACTTTAAATACGTCACCCCCTCTCTCAGCTCGTGGAGACGACAGAGCAAGCGTGGTTTTTGCAGGTAGTTTTAAGAGAACTTCATCTTTACTCCGTCTCTGTTGGCAGGGCAAGGCCTGAGGCTGACGTCGGCAGCCAGGCGAGAGAGAGAGGAGGCCGGGAAGGGCCCCTGCGCTCTAGGAGCCTCCTCCACGTTGCGGAGTTGCAGATCGAAGATCTCGTGTTTCGTCTCCTCCTAACACTGCGTCTCCCCTCTCCTCCCCGTCCTCAACGAATGGTGGATGTAGTCCGCCACTCACACGTTCTCTTTCGTCCTGTCCAGCTTTACTCCCTCCTGTGATTGGTTTGATTCTCTCCTGTTGCTCTCACACCATGGTGCTTCAGTTGTAACAGTGGTAAACGGGCATCCATGTTTGTTCTTTTTTTATATTTACCCATATTTAAAATGCTGATGAACTAAGCTCAGCACAGGCCTAGCTCCTGTTCCAACAACCTGCGGACACAGCCAGAGAAACACAACAGCATTAGCAACGGTCTTACTTCTGCAGTGACATGTTTTATTCCATGCATAGAGAAAATAGCAAAGATCTTGAAATATGTAGATGTAGCTAAATTGTTAGAACAGCTTATGGCACAATACGGCTGTGTGCATTGTCCTATTTGCCAACTTTAAGGGTCTATAAAAAAAGACTGGTACTGTAAAAAGTGTTCAAAATGTGGCTTTCCCTAGGGTAGTAACTCTAATATCAAGGCCTAATGTCCAATTTACGCATTCTCTGTGGCGACAGAGAAAACATGACATGAAATGGGCTTATGGCGCAATACGGCTGTGTGCATTGTCCTATTTGCCAAGTTCAAAGATCTATAAAAACGACAGATACTGTAAAAAATTTTTTTCAAAATGTGGCTTTCCCTAGGGTAGTAACTCTAATATCAAGGCCTAATGTCCAATTTAACGCATCCTCTGTGGCGACAGAGAAAACATGACATGAAATGGGCTTATGGCGCAATACGGCTGTGTGCATTGTCCTATTTGCCAAGTTCAAAGATCTATAAAAACGACAGATACTGTAAAAAAATTGTTCAAAATGTGGCTTTCCCTAGGGTAGTAACTCTAATATCAAGGCATAATGTCCAATTTAACGCATTCTCTGTGGCGACAGAGAAAACATGACATGAAATGGGCTTATGGCACAATACGGCTGTGTGCATTGTCCTATTTGCCAACTTTAAGGGTCTATAAAAAAAGACTGGTACTGTAAAAAGTGTTCAAAATGTGGCTTTCCCTAGGGTAGTAACTCTAATATCAAGGCCTAATGTCCAATTTAACGCATCCTCTGTGGCGACAGAGAAAACATGACATGAAATGGGCTTATGGCGCAATACGGCTGTGTGCATTGTCCTATTGGCCAAGTTTAAGGGTCTATAAAAAGAGACTGGTACTGTAAAAAGTGTTCAAATGTGGTTTTCGTTAGGGCAGTGCGTCATATTTCAAGGCCTTAGGTCTGCTTTAACGCATACTCTGTGGCGGCCAAGAAACCACACTGCAAAATGAGCTGATGGTGCAATAGGTGTGCATTGTCCTATGTTCAATGGTTTCTCGTGCGCACACAAAAGTCTGTGTATTTTCTATTTTTGCAAAGGTCCTTTTAAAGGCTCTGTAATACAGTGCTAAGAATATTGTGAGAAGGCACCCAAAATGCTTATAACCTGCATTATCGCATAATGAAAAAGAGCACCTTGGCTTGAATTCATTCAGTTGTGATTAACAATCACTAAAGAATCACTAAACAGCTGCCATGAAAACACACTTGTTATTATTTTCTATTATAGAAAACTAAATTGGAGCAATAGTCTGGAAGTGCACATTTTTCTCCATAATCTGCTTTCTTTTTACCAGGGCTCGACATTAACGCTTGTCCATGGGACAAGTGGATTTTTTGAAGGGGCAAGTGAAAGAGAACTTGACCGTGTTTTCATTCCTGAACGAATCAGCCGTTTGAACGAATCGTTTGAATAAATGACTCACTCATTAAGACGGTCACCTGACGCCACCTACTGGGGGTCTAGTTTCGGGTTTAAAAGTTTCATTCTTTCCAACATTTCTTATTTGTAAGTTCAAAAAATATTTAAAACAATCTCATAACATTATTTAATGCAGTTGTAATTTTTCAGTGTAAATGATTTAATTTGATTGGTAACAGCCCTATAGTGTCTTATTATTCTAATACTTTATTATAAGTATTAAAGTGTTATTCTAAAACTTTGATAAAACTTAAGAATTTTAAATGAAAGATGAAGCATATATTTAAAATGATTAGGGAAAATGCCCTTCATAAAGGTTAAAATATCATAAATATGCAGATTTTAAATATAGCTGACTTAGGGCTGCAAAATTAATCAAATCTGTAATCGTGATTAGTTACAGATGCCACAATTATGTAATCATTCAAAGGCGCAATTACAAAACAAAATAAGTCCACTTACATTATTCAGTGTGATTAAGTGTGTTTTTTTCCTACAGATTATCTTAAGTTTTTTTTTCCATTGTTTTAATTTTAGTATAAATTATATACTTTAGTGCATTATAATACAATGCATATTTTTACTTTTTCTTTTATTTAAAGAAACCGAAACAATGTATATTTGACATTTGAGGCTTAATGCTATAGAAAAACAACAAAAGTTTTTCAGGAAGTGTTTTCAGCTTGTTTATTCTGATATAACAATATGGCATGCAGTCGCTTCAAACAATGGCATAAAGCTATTCAAAACATCATTTAAATGTAAATTGTGATTAATCATAATTAATAAGTCGCAATTACAATTTCAAGGGAATAATCGACAATTATGATCTCTGTCATAATCATGCAGGCCTATTGCTTCAGAATAAATTATATTTACACCAAAAAAACAAAACAAAAAAATCTACCTATTTACTCGGACAAGTGAATGACCGATTTACTTGTCCGAAGGACAAGCACATGAAATGGCTTAATGTCAAGCCCTGCCTGAAGTATATTTTCTATACATTTTACTGACCGCAAACTTTTAAATGGTAGTGTGTGTGTGTTGTTGTCTTACACTCTAGTACTGTGAGAGTCCAGTCACTCCTCCGTGCTGATAAGCCCGTTCGCCCTGGTAGGTTGAATCCTGGGAGAGCGCCACATCCATCTGGGATTTGAACTCATCACCCAGGTAGCTGTCCTGTTTCACACAAAGACCCACACAAAGCTCAAAACTTCAACACAGACACAAGTGGCTTATAGCTTGTATAAAATAGTGGAACTTCAATAAGCAAACCATGTATCATAAATAAATAAAAAAATTAAAATCAAAACATTGATCTTGACTGAGAACTGTTGGTTGCTTCATTTTATTTTAAAAGTAACTTCTCCCAACACTGCTAGCAGACCCCAAAAATAAAATTATGAACTCGTAAAAGAGCATAATATGGGCACTTCAAATCATGTGTACCTGAGAGAGCTCAGGCTGGGACAGTCCAGGCTGGCTCATCTGTGAAGGCTGGCTCATGGTGATGTAGCCCTGGGTCAGAGGACCCTGAGAGAAGGGCTGGGACACCAGATCCTGACTGGCCTGGCTGTTCGGCATGTTGGCCTGCCCACTGCCGTGGTTACCCGTGCCACGGTTCCTCTGGCGACCTCCACGACCCCCGGTCTTACCTTTGGGAGCACCACGACCTGTAAACAGCGAGAGAGAGAGAACTGATTAATATCAGGATCAGTGTTATTTTAGTAGCATTAAAGCCACAATATGTAATTTTTAGCCGCTAGATGCCGCTTATTCAAAAGGGTGACGCTTTGATTTCGCTGAGCTTTTATTCTGCCGCAGAATAAAAATATTTCGATTTTAAAATATTTTTAATTTGTTTTTATTTTTATATTTTCCATTTTAGTTTTCCATTTTTTATTTATTTATTTAGTTTTATTTTAATTTTATCAATTAATTAAAAATGTATTTTATTAATTTAAAAGAAAAATAATTTTTTGGCAACCAGCCGAAATAAAAGAAGTTTTTTTTTTTTTTCAAGTTAGCATTTATTTTATTTACAGTAACATGTTTATTTATGCTTTTAGTTGACTATAATAACCCTGATCGTGATTTGATTCTGGTTCACCTCTTATTGCTTTATTCACATTTTTTTCTGTTCCAAAGGCCATATCCTACACTAATACACTAAACTTAGTCAAGGTTTCCTGCTCAAAAAACAGTTGTAATTGAGTGTTTGTGAGGGTTTCTCTCACCTGCAGCAGGTCCGTTCACCTGGCCCAGGTACCCGGGCGGAGGCATGGGCGGCATGACTAGATTGAATGGGATGGGAATGTTCATGGAGCCCATAGGGTTCGGTCCGGTCCCAATCATGCCGACCTGATCATGGGTCTGGAAGTACATATTAGATGGACGTCCTGTAAAGACAGACAATGAGTGGCAAATTACATTTCACGAAATAAACATTTCAAAAGCAGGTTCATCATTAAACAACGGAATAGAATAGGAGCGTGCAGCTGAAACAGCGCTGGAAGACCACTGATCCTTTCATATTACTTGTTTATTCTATTGCTTTTAAACAAGTAGTTCTTATGCTCAGTAAAATCACTTGTTTGGAGGGTCTTTAGGACCCTTGGTTAATAATGTTTCAAATTAAATGGCTAGCCTACCTAATCCAATGCATGGCTTCAAGACATTAAACTCAAAACTACACACCTTGCTTAAACGACCACCGATTAAATTATCATCAACAATTAATCGATCAATAAATCGTTAGTATTCCGACTTTACATGTTAACAAACTAATGTAAAATAAGAGGTTTACAGTGTGTTGATGAGCAATGGCTTATGATCATATTCTCACCAGTGTTGCTGCGGTCATACACGGATCCAGGAATCATGGCCTCTCTCGCATCATACATGGCAGTACTCATGAAACGGGCTCCCTGAAACACACAATTCCACTATTAGGAGGAGGATTTTGCTTCTTCCTTTGAAATGTATTGGTCACTTTGGGGGAGATCGTGTAAAAATGAGATGGAGGACATTGTGATATGTAGTCATGTGTCATACTCACAGGGTTGATGGTGTTGACCAGCTTGCGAGGTTTGCTGAACTGCATGAGACTCTCTCTCAGGTTGTTGAGCGGACCCTCCACCAGAACCTTCTGCTCCTTGTAGTAGTTCAGCAGGTGGTTCCACAAAGGCTGCTTGGACAGAGCCTTAGGATTGCCCACAATGATCACGCCATATCTGCACAAAATTGTACACATGGTTAGAGCAATTCTCCTACATTAGTTATTAGGGCTGGGTGAAAAAAAATTCTCGATTTGAATCGATTCTCATTTTTATCGATTCTTAAATCCCAAGAATTGATTAGTCATCCTGTTTTCAGTTGATGAATGAACGGGACTTTGTAAAGCCCCTCCCATCCCAAAAAAAGTTCAAAAGAAGCGGCAGCGCAGAGAGCACGTGAACGGATCATCTCCTCCGCTTTAATATCAGTTACAGCGCAAAATAAACATGAATGAACGTCTGAAGGTACAGTATGTTAAAAGATACATTACAACTTTCCAAAATCCGTATCTCGTCACATGGAATCGATCAATCAGTGTTTCAACCGCGGAAAGACGTCAGTAAACAATGTCACGAAGCGTCACATTTACCTCAGAAAAACCATATCCAGTGTCCATAAACTCATTAGTGAGCTAGAAAAATGAACCCTAGAGAGAAGCATTTTGATAAATATATGCACCACATTACAAAGTCATTATAATTTTTTATGTTCTTAAATATTTTATGACTGCCACCATTTAAATGTTCATATTTCAAAAAACAAATTGGAGTAGAAATATGATCGTGTAATTGTAAAGTTAGTATAATAACTTTATTATAAATGAAACCTAATTGAGTGTAATTTGTTTATATTTAAATCAGTTAATTTTAACCTTCAATATTACAGTAATGTAGTACCAACTAACACCCATGTATAGTTTACAGCATTAGTTGAGAGATTTTCCTTCCTTGAGAAAAGTTGCCATGTACTGTATCTGACTAGGGCGTAATTTCCACTGGGGACCGGGGGGACATGTCTTCTCAAACCAAAGTTACACCCTTGGTATCTGATATATATCCACAATAATCGATATTGAATCGAAAGCTTGTGAATGGAAATTCAATCGAATCGTGAAATTTGTGTCAACACCCAGCCCTATTAGTTATACACACATTTTCCTCTCACTCAAAGTCTGCTATTGTTACCTGGCTCTGGTTAGCGCCACATTGAGACGCCGTGGGTCGTTCAGGAAGCCGATGCCCTGGTGCTCATTAGCTCGGACACAAGACAGGATGATGAAGTCCTTCTCTCTGCCCTGGAACGCATCTACACTGGCGATCTCCACCTCCTGTAGACACACAGAGGCATCAATACATGCTGCGGTCTGAATGCAAACAGCCATTACTTTTACAGCCATGCGTCTCAATCTAACCATCTTTTAGCAAATACAAGGAAATGCTCTTTTCTTCTCACCCTAATTTTGCCAAAGGTTAAATGTAAGAATCAGCCAGGACAGATTTGGGCTGAATAGCTTGGGCTGAAGTCCATCTGCAAGGATGTTTAAAAGCGGTTTGGACTTTGTACCTGGTAGAGTTTGGTGTGCAGTGAGCCGCTGAACTGCATGTACTGCACCAGGTAAGAGCGCTGGCCCTCGTATGGCGTGATAATGCCAATCTGGTCAGGTTTGGCTCCGGCCTTCAGCAGACGGGTGGTGATCTTCTCCACATTAGCAGCCTCAGTCCTGAAAACAGAGATATGATTTCATCAGACCAGACCTTTGAATGAGCTTTATCTAATGCTGGTAAGGAGTGTTTATAAACAAGCTTATGAACAGTAGTCACATATAACCAGACTTTTGATTATCAGGATAAAATATGTTCTGCTTTGCATATAATTTTGGCCAAGAGCTGCACACTTTTACAGGAAGCAGCCAACTAACTGATAATATATATATATATATATATATATATATATATATTAAATAAAGGAAACAAGTCAAATTTATTTGTATAGTGCTTTTCACAATACGCATCTTTCCAAAGCTGGGTGATATAACAATATAAAATGATGAAACAAGGCACACATCTGAGCGTTCAAGGGGTTTAAATACTGGTCTGTATTGTTTTATTAAAATATTTAAAGTATTGGTTGGTTTCAGATTTGCAGAGATTTTGTAATACTTTGCAATAAGGATTCATTTATTAACATTATTTAACTGCGTTAGTTACCATGAACAATGAACAATACTTCTAACAGCATTTATTAATCTAAATCTTAGTACATTTACTAATACATTATTAAAATCAAAAATTGTATGTGTTAACATTAGTTAATGCACTGTGAACTAACGTGGACAATTATATTTTTTCCCTCAAATGAACAAAGATCAATAAATGCTTTAAATATATATTGCTCCTTGTTAGTTCATGTTAGCTAATGCATTAACTAATGTTAACAAATTACAACTTATTGTAAAGTGTTACCAGAGATTTACATTTTGGTCGGTTTTGTTCAAAGTAAGAGTAAGCGATTCTCAAAAAGTATTAAGTATCGCAGGAGAAAATAATGAAAGGATTTAGACGATGGTCGGGGCATCAATGCGCCTGATGTGAGTTTAACGGTTTCCAAATTAGCAGTCATTTACACAACAATGTTGAGATATATAGAATATGGCTTTAATTTCAGTTAGTAGCGTCTCTGATTTCATGCAGAATATAACAAGATGCCATTCTTTACTGAGGTTAAAAATTATATTGTGATAAAGATTTTAGTCGCCCTCCTCTACGTAATTTAAACAGGAACTGCTATAACACATAATGATTTAATCCCCCAGTGAGCAAGCCAGGAGATATATTGTTATGATACTAATGTATTGTTATGATACTGATATATTATTTGATACTAACTGAATATTCTATGAAATGAATTTTCTGAGATGAAACGTAGCCAAATCAGACCAGTCACTACACTCGCCCTGACTTCCAGAAAAGGCATTGCTGTTTTAAGAAAGCTCTTGGCATTTTTGTGTGCAGTGTGCATCAGATATTTGTAGGGCATGTCTTATGAGAATAGGATATCACATTCAAATCTACCTGTTGAGATAGGAGGTGCCAGAGCTGGCGATCTCCTCCTGGCCCTGGGTCACATAGAAAAACATGGGCTTGTCCGGCTGAGGCCACTGGAAGTCAAAGCCTTTCTTGATGCGATCGGCTGAAGAGCAACAGAACATTATTAATGTGGCGACACAAACACAAATACTTTGTTTCAATACACTACCGGTCAAAAGTTAGGAATAATTCAGAATTTTTTTTTTCTCATACTCACAAAGGCTGCATTCATATGATCTAAAACTTACTACAGTTCTATTTCAAATAAACGCTTTCTATTCAAAGAATTCTGAAAATAAAATCACGTTTCCACAAAAATATTGAGCAGGCAAGCAGCAAATCATCATATTAGAATGATTTTTGAAAGATCATGTGACACTGAAGACTGGAGTAATGATGCTTTGCATCATAGGAATAATTTATATATATTACAATAGAATACAATTTTATTTTGTAATATTTCACAATATTAATGTTTTTATTGTATTTTTAATAAAAGCAGTTTTGGTGAGCAGGAGAGACCTCATCTTAATCTTAATCATTCAAAACTAAACAAATCTATCTATACTGGACAATCTAAAACCAACCAGATGGAACTTACTGCAACCGTCTGAGAACTATATGCAAACAGAAAGTAGCGTACCGGCAGTGACCCCGTTCTGCAGAGAACCCTCGTAGAAGATATTTGAAGGGAAAGCGCTGAGTGCCGGGTGCATGCGGTACTGCACCTGCAGACGGATGGGTCTGATGCCCAGCACCACCAGCCTCTCAAACAGAGACTGAGAAAGACCTGCTTTAGCCGCCTTCTTGCACATGACCACAGGACCCAACTGACAGTGGTCACCCACCAGAATCAGCTGTCAAAGAGAGAGCACAGTACAGTTACTACACAGACAAAATCTACACTTACATATAAGAGTGTATACACAAATTTCAAGTACCGTATTTTCCGCGATATAATTCACATTTTTTAATCTTCTCAAACCTGCTTCAACTTAGACCATGTTTACACCTGGCCTTAAGATGAGTTTTGATCGGATCACAAGTGGACAGCGCTAAATACAGGTTCAAACGGGGTCTAAAATGTTTTGAGCTTGTCCACTTTCGACCACTTCCAGAGTTAGTCAAAAACGCATTTGGCCGGATTGCTTTCGTAATGTAAACGCTCATGAGGTCAAATGCACTCGAACAGCCTCTAAAGCAGGGGTCGGGAACCTATGGCTCTTTGACAAAAATCATGTGGCTCGCCAGGTCTCTCACACTTTACCAACAAATGATCAATGGAGATCCACTCTCTACAGAAAGGCAGCCAATTACAATTCCCTTGTTGTACAGCCTACCTAAGTTAATGAAAAGCTTATGATAATATTAAAGTTGTACCGGCCGCGCGTGTGCAGTGCTGTTCGCGAGTGTCACGAGAGCAACCACTCACGTTTCTGTGGTAACAGCTCCTGCACTGGGATTCAAGCAGCTGCAGCTTGTTTAAGGTAAAGGCGAAACCATTTTTAGAACAGTAATGTAATAGTAGGCTATCTAAACTTTAATATCCTTTTATTGAAACTGGTGCTTTGCTGTGCAAAGAGACATTTCCAAACATTTCACCCGCTGGTAGGTTACTTTCGCTTTTGCCGCAGAGACTGTCCTATAAATTTGTCGCATTGATGATAATCCACGCAGATAAAAGTTATTATTAACGAAACATGAATGAATGAGAAAGAAAAGAGCGGGATGTGCTTTATATTGAATTGTGAAGTGTGATAAGTCGCGAAAGAGAACTGAATTCTACTGACAGGATGCTGTGCGCGCGCTCCGAGCGCAACACGGATAAGCGTAGTAGTAAGCCTTTGCCTTCTGTTGCGCGCCTAAACGGCCAAATAAACAGAACTATATCAAAAAGCCAAGTCGAGTATTCACATAAGCACAGTAGATGTAAGCACAGCGTTCTCTCTCTCTCTCACACTCTCTCACACACACACACACAAAGAGGATTTATGCTCATCAGTTGGTAACTCAACCTCACAGTGAAAGCCCTGCACAATTAATTGCAACTTATTTATTGTTTGCTGCACATTTGTTTGTTTTTAGTTTGTCTATGGACCTAATAATTACTACTGTTGAAATTGTATTGGGGAAAAAACACGTTTTTTAATAATAATATTATATTATTTTTTACTGTGGCTCTTTCGGAAAAATGCATTAACCAAAAATTTAAAAAATGGCTCTTTGGTCAAAAAAGGTTCCCGACCCCTGCTCTAAAGCCTCGTTCAGACTGTCAGTCCAAATTTGATTTTTATGCAAATTTTATGGAATATCTGCATTGGTTTCTATGGCAACGACGTTGCGTTGGTAGGCATAAGCCAAAAACAGCAACATAGATAGGTTTGCAATACAGATGTTGTCTAATTTACAACATGACATTGTCATGAAACGGGTGTCCCTCGTGTACTTGTGATCCGATCGACTAAAACGCATCTTAACACCAGGTGTAAACAGGGCCTTATATTCCAAAGCGACTAACACAATGAAATCAACGTTTAGCACACAAATTATTTACATAAATGTTTAATTTACTGCTTTCGTTCACTTATAATCCCTATACTCACATCCTTTAATGTGGAAAAACGCTGTATATGAGATATACTTTTACTTGTCAAAACAACAGAAATCATTAATGATTTTCCAACAAGTAAATTGTTGGCAAATTAAAAATGACTAGTCTGTGCATTTGTACAGACATGTTGTCTCTCATAGGTTTCAGTTATCTCTCCATACGTTCAACTTTAACACAGTTTGTGCTTCATAGGCAAGGTAAGGCACGTCAAGTTTATTTGCATAGCGTATTTCCTACATGCTGGTTACACTTTAAAATTTCTCTATTAGTGTTTATAATAAATGATTATGTTGTGGAGTGAGGGGGAACTAAAATGCATGTTTATAATGTTGGCAAACCTTTTGTTTTATTTACTGGTATTGTGCATTATTTCCTGGAAATCCAGTATTCATTATGTAAGGTCTGTGCGCTAATATATACAGGTTGCAAATTAGTTACAGATTAATAAACATCTGTCCAAACAAAACACCAGGTGAAGGTGTCCTGTCCTGTCAGATACCTGTTTGGCCCCGAGCACCACCGGCACCATGCACTCGGGCTCCGTGGCCTGGGTGCTCTCATCAATGAGAATGGAGCGGAACTGCATCTTTGCCAGGCGAGGGTCACCTGCACCCACACATGTGCAACAGATCACGTCTGCATTCTGAGAAAGAAGAGAGAAAGAAGGCCTCTGTCATCATGGGGTTGGCTGATGGGTCATTCATTCAAAGCAAAAATCCAGCTTTTTTTAATAGAACATTGTGCAGGGTGATGTTAGGGGTGTAACAGTACTCAAATTCATTCTGAAACATTTCGGTATGGGTCTTTCGGTTCGGCATGCATGTGTACTGAATGAATGCAGCATTGTTTTAACAACTGAATGTGCTGAACTTTTGCAAACGCATCTGACAAAATAAGAGGACGCCGCAGAGTGAGCTGCTGCGGGAAAAGTGCATTATGCACGTTCATTCTGGTTCGCGAATCTGATTGGCTGAGAGCCTTTTCCAGATGTGCGATATTTCCCCAGTATCCGCAGCATTTGTATCACTCCGCTTGTGGCAACTGTCACGGCAGAATACTACTGATGTTGTCACGAAATGTAGTTTTAGGAGTTTTTTTAGGCAAGAATGTAGTTTAGACCTCAATTATGTGACTCATATATAAACATAGCACCTATTTTACAATTTGTTTAGATGCGAGCTCCAGGCCGTCAGCGGGCGTCAGCACTCATACCCGCAGAGAACCGCTTCATCTCGGCCAGTCCTTCGGGAATTTCCCGCTGTCTCTTATGATAGTGGTTAAACATGAGATAAAATATAATTTATTACTTGTTCCAGAATCAAGGAACTTTGATGCCGTACCATGGGTGCAGCGGCGCAATGATATTACGCAGCGGCTGAAAACGTGCTGGGGACTATTTTCAGGCGCTGTGTAATATCATTGCGCCGCTGCACCCATGGTACGGCAGCAAAGTTCCTTGATTATTACACAGGAATGAGAGTATAGTTCCTAGCCTTAACGGTCTAGAAAATCACAACTTTTCATTTTCCGTCGATCTTAGTACGCGATTTAACTACAGAAGAGTCAAGTTTTAAGTAGGAAAAATATCGAAAGTCTTTGGTCATTTTTGAGCGAGATGCTAACGGTCTAATCAGATTCAATGATCTATGCTAAGCTATGCTAAAAGTTCTACCGTCAGACCCGGAGATCGGCTGAATGGATTCGAAAACGGTAAAACTCAACTGTTTAACTCTAGTTCAGTAAACTTTTTAATAAAAAAGGGGGGGAAAAGGCTGTTTTATGTTGTGTTTTCCCCCTGCTGTACCATAAACAAACCAAACCATGACTTACATACCGAACTGTCATTTTTGTGTATCGTTACACCCCTTGTGCAATTGTAGCACCACACAAAAACATGCATTGTTGATCTCCACTGCCAAACAAAGCAATGAACACTCAACTTCAGACTCTAGAAACGCTTCATTTCGCTGTGAAATACTCCAGCATTTAGTGTCTATCTGTGTTTTAAAGTGAAGTCAGACAGATACCATGAGCAGCTCTCTCTCTGCGGTTCGTTTGAGAGCTCGGTAACGTTTTTCGTCAGAAGACGACAGCTCGCCAGTTTCGTCCTTTAGCTGCTGCAGTTTCTGCAACTCTGGCATGCTGTAGAAATGACAGGCAAACATTAATCCTCTTAATATTGTCTACCATCTACATATGCAGCATTCAAACTGAAATGGTCATTGCTGGGTTAAGGGTTGTAGATTTTGAAAAACACAAAATCTGAGCAATAATAACAGTAATGCCAGTCTTAAACCACTCACAGCACAAACAAATAAATGGTCCGATAGTGCATTTTTAAATCTTAAACTCAATAACCTGTCCATGTTGCGGATCTGATTGTGCAGAGCCAGGAAAGACACAGGTGAATCAATGGCCTCACGACTCTTAGCGCACAGACGAACCACCTTCAGCCCTGTCTGATGGATCTTCTCTGTTAGCTGGTCCACTGCGATGTTACTCGGAGCACAAACCAGCACTGGACTAAATCATGAGACAGACAAAAAACAGAGTTAATATCAGATATGCATAAAATTATATAATATGACATCTTTAGTAGACACATCTGTGCACTAAGATTCGGATTTAATAAGTATTAACCTGAAATAAAACCAAAATTGCGATATAGCTTAGATTGGCTTGAGCCACTTTAACATGTATTTGGGAACATACCATCTTCCCAAACTTGTAATGAGAAGCTTTATCAACAAAAGAGAAGCTTTAAAGGCTTCCTGCGGATTTCCGGCAAAATAAAGGTTTGATGGTTTAATGTTTGAAAATTAAGAAATTACTATAAATATTATTATTGTAATTTTACAGTAAGGTTTAATGTTTAGTGTTTGAAAATTAAGAAATTAAGATATTACTATAAATATTATTATTGTGATTTTAACAGTAAAATGTAAAAAAGTATACCTTTTCTTAAATAGTCGATTTTAGTATTTTACAGTGAAATAATACAAAAGTAATACATCTTATTTTGTTGTAGTAATTTTTATTTAGTAATAATAATACTTTATAATAAGGTTCCATTTGTTAACATTAGTTAACATTGTTAAGAATTTATTAAAGTCCCCCTGTAGTCAATTTTACCCCTTAAAAACTCATCTTTGATCACCAAAATGACATTTAAAAAAACATTCCTGTGAAAATAATTTGTCATGCCTTAAAACAGCTTGAATGTAACTCCACACCCTTGCTTCATTTAGTATAAGCATACCCATAAATATGCAAATTAGCCCCGCCTCCACTTAATCACCTGATCCACTCACTCAACTTTACTGTAGTAAACACTGCACAATGGCAAGTGGAAAAACTGGTTTAATTCAGCCATATATGTGTTTAAACCAGAAACTGATTCAGAAGAAGTGGAAGAGCGAGTTATACAGGCTCGTCTACAAGTCTGAAGTCAGAATGGAGGTGGGTTTTATGCTTTGCTCTCTCCGTCGGACACATAACGGTAACTGATTAGGCTTTGGCTTGACTATGTTATCAAAAATAATTATGTGTTGCTAATGTTACTCACACCATGCTCCCGTTCAGCATCTTAAAGTCAGACAAGCTGCCTTCTAAAAATCACTCCTTAGAAATGCTTTAAACAACTCAGAACGTCAGTAGAGAAAGACATATAGTTCATAATAACATCGTAATATAGCCTGGATGCCTGCCGAACTTAGCCCCGCCCACAACATTTGAGGTCGGTCGGTGTGGACTTGATCCGTTGTGGAGTAACTATGCCCGAACAGGAGCTGTTTGGACCAAACAAATTGTCAGGGCGGGCTTTATACGATGATTGACAGATGATCAACAGTAACGTAATCAGCCACGTCATCAAAGAGCGCTTGGGTTGAATTCGTTCTAATCCTAAACGGAAAACTTGTTCGTGTATGCATTCACCTTTACCATTTCTCTCAAAAATTATGATTGTGTTGGTAAGTACTCCGTGTATCCTTAAATTCTTTTTACAACACCGGCAAAGATAGTTTACACTCATCTTCTTCCAGTGTGCGTGCAGTTGAGTTCTGTTGACAACTATGTGTTAGTGATGTGTCGTTCATGAACGATTCGTTCTTTTTGAACTAATCTTAAATATGACTCGGGAACAACGCGATTCAGAACAGAGCGATTCGTTCATTTTGTGTTGACCGTGCATGCGCTACATGCCATCGGTTCTGTACAGGATCTTCTGCATTCAGCCTGGGGCTGTGAGTTGGTGAACGAATGACTTGGGGCTGTGAGTTGGTGAACGAATGACTTGAACCCGAAGACTCGAGAGGTGAACTAATCATTTCTGTTTTCGGGACTGCATGCATTGCTTATAGGGCTGTCCCGGCTCGGATCAGACACTGATGAGGAACTAACGACTCGAACCCGAAGACAGGAGAGGTGTACTAATCTTTCCAGGGAACAGATGTGATTAAATGTGAAGTGACAAAAGAAAGAACGACTCGGATTCGGAGGTGAGGTTAACTAACAGAGCAATTAATGAATAATTTCTTTCTTAAAGTTTGGCCTTGGCTGCATTAGCTTATACATTTTTTATTCCAAATGTGATCAACGTGTGCATAAGTACTAGATGTGTTGGGGAATTTAACGTGACATTTTAATTATATTCTGCCGAAATGAACGAAATGACTTGAAAAAAAGATTTGTTCATTTTGCTGAACGAGATTCAAAGATCAGAGTCCGTAAAATGATCCGAACTTCCCACTACTACTATGCGTCGCTCAACATACGTCACTTACTCCGTTGCTCTGATTGGTTGTAGGTCTATCCAATTGAGTGCAGAGGCATTTTCTTTCCTGGTTCGGTTGTAACACGCCCCATAATCACAGCCCAATGGAGCAGTATGAGACTCATATTCTGACTAGAATTGAGCATGACGACGTCAGGCTAATCTTAATATACATCATATACATAATTCACCCGCTATATTGCTAAATTTACCCGATTTTTCATATAACAGAAAAATATACCGGCTTCTCCTGAGACTTCCACTGCTTCAAAGCGGTCATAGTTAATGATATGCTAAAGCCCGCCCACATGTTGACGTGATTGGTTACAACATCTTTGTGACAGAGAACAGGTGTGATTTCAAACCGCTTTGATTCCCTGAAGTTAAGGAGAAAATACTCAGCAATGGTGTTGACTGAAGAATTTGCACATGGTTTGTCTTAAAGCATATTAAAAACACCACTTAAACATTATTAAACACTTGATTTTCACCACAGGGGGTTTTAATCTTAAATGTTAATTTCAACATTTACTAATACATTATTGCAATCAAAAGTTGTATCTGTTAAAGTCCCCCTGTGGTAAAAATCAAGTTTTTAAATGTTGTTTATATGTCTATGTGGTGTTTTTATTATGCTTTAAGACAAACCATGTGCAAATTCATTGAGTCAACAGCATTGTTGAGTATTTTCTCTATAAAACTGCAGTGAACCAAAGACAGTCTCAAAAACACGGTTTGAAATCGCTGGTGTCAACGTGTGGGCGGGCTTTAGCATATCATTAACTATGAACGCTCTGAAGCTGTTCAAAGCGTTTCTAAGAATGCTGATTGATACTGAAGGCAGACTGAGATGGCGAATGGGAACATGGCTTGTGTAACATTAGCAACACATTATTAGCCGTTTACCTCTGTAAGTTGAGTGAGTGTATTTCTGAGATTGTGCAAGTGAGTGGGGCTAATTTGCAAATTCATGGTTCCACGAATACTAAATGAATCAAGGTTGTAGTGTTACATTCAAGCTATTTTAAGGCACAAAGAATTTTGGTGATCGCAGAGGAGTTTTAAGGGATGCAATTATTGACTACAGGACCGGCACTAACATGAATAATGTAGTTGTACTTATGTTACTGTTACTCTAACAAATGTATTGCTCATTGTTAGTTAACACAAACTAATGAGAGCTTACTGAAAAGTGTTACTATAATAAAAATAATGAGGATATAATTCATATTTTAAATAGCCATTTCAATTTTTCGCAGAAAAATCTCAAATAGATTATTTCCCCACATTGTGCAGCCCTTGTATTAAAGGGTTAATTCACCCAAAAATGACAATTCTGTCATTAATTCCTCACCCTCATGTCGTTCCAAACCCGTAAGACCTTCGTTCTTCTTCAGAACACAAATTAAGATATTTTTGATGAAATCCGAGAGCTCTCTGGCCCCTCCATAGACAGCAATTTATTTATCACTTTCAAGGTCCAGAAAGGTACTAAAGACATTGTTAAAATAGTCCGTGTGACTCCAGTGGTTCAACCTTAATGTTATGAAGTGACGAGAATACTTTTTGTATGCAAAAAACAAACAAAAATAACGACTTTATTCAACAATTTCTTCTCGTCTGTGTCAGTCTCCTACGCAGTTGACGTTGTAAATACAGTACAGCGCTTCTGCGTTCCACGTCAGAACCGCGGCTCACCATTGGCTAGTGACGCATGCGTCGTGTTGCTCACATGAACAGCGTCGGCCAATGGTGAGCCGCCGTTCTGACGTGGAACTAAGTATTCTCGTCACTTCATAAAATTAAGGTTGAACCACTGGAGTCACACGGATTATTTTAACAATGTCTTTACTGCCTTTCTGGACCTTGAAAGGGTTACTTAAATTGCTGTTCATCAAAAACATCTTAATTTGTGTTCTTACGGTCTTACGGGTTTGGAACGACATGAGGGAGAGGAATTAATGACAGAATTTTCAGTTCTGGATGAATTAACCCTTTAACTAAATTAACTCCATTTAATGCTGAAATAGTATAACATAGTGGAAATTCACTGAGGGGTTTATGTCTACCACTACCATTAAAGGACGTGTCTTACCCATTGCCCTGTCTGGCCAGATGGTAGACAATGGTGGCAGAGGTGACAGTCTTGCCGGTTCCTGGAGGCCCCTGGATCAGACTGAGGGGTCGCTGCAGTACCGTCTTCACAGCATAAACCTATATTGTTCCAAAACAACTTGAGTTTCAGAAGCTTAAAGACAAAGGACCGAATGAGGTGAAGTGGAGTTTGGGAAGCTCTGTACCTGCGAGTGGTTAAGGTCTGGCAGACCCTGCGCCGTGAAGCGTTTGGGGAGCTGGCATTTGATGATAACGTCCTCCACCTCATGACCCAGCAGCTTGTGGTAGATGTAGCCGGACACAGAGGTCTCATCCACAGCAAACGTCTTCAGGGCGCTCTGCATTCTACATAACATGACACACAAAAAGGTGAACTTCGCGTCCACTAGGTTCACCGATCTTTAGATGACTAATCTGAAAATTAAAAAAGTTTTTTCCCCATACAATAACAAATAATCAGGACTGGAGCTATCAAGCTAGATCCATAGAAATATCATACAAAGAGTCCATAAGACTTGTGCGTGATATATGCATCTAGTGAAGTCATACGATAAATTGTGAAAAATAGACTAAAATTTTAGTTGTTAAATTTGCATTTGCAATCACTGATGATCTTTTGGACCGGGAGCTTGAGTCTCAATTAACTGTAATCGCATGCCAGGGTTATAATAGTATTATAAATACTGAGTGTAGTAGATATTAGGAAAGCTAGTATACTCAAAAATGTATCTTTTTACTTTGAAACTTAATTAGTTATTCTGAATTATGCTTATAATAAATTGTCTTCCTGTATGCTTTAGCATTTTCTATTAGATGTGTTGCAGCTGATTACTTTTATGTTTGCCCTTCATATGTTTTAGCATTTTATACTGTATGTGTTGCATTTAATTTCTTTTATCTCGTGTTTGATGCACATGCTTTTTATTAAAGGCACAATATGTAATTTTCGCCACTAGAGGTCGCTTATTCAAAACAAAGGCATAGCTTGATGACGCCTTGACTTGAATTAGATACATTTGAGTGTGTTGAAAGTTATGTTATAATGCTACTCTGTTCGTTAGCACGGCGCTACTATGAGACACTTGTTCACACTGCAGTGAGCTAGATCGATATTAGGCATGGTAAAACATGGTACTCACGGTAAATCAAGAAAACCAGATTTAAACAATAAGACTAACTCTTTTGAGCTATATAACAATGATTAGTTTTCTGTCGATGAATGATCCAAACAGTTGCTCAACTATCTAATAAAACACATCTTATATTAAAGCGTCTTTGGTGTTTTCATGGTTTCTACAAAATAAAACCGAGGGTAACACGGGTATGATGTCATTGATAGGCGACACAGTCCGAATCCTGGTTAAAATTGCTTATTTCTCTGGATTTAAACATTCGGGATAATGCAAGTACACAAGTCAACAAAATATATAACACTGTATTTGTTGTTTCTGGATATTTTAATCCAAAAATCTTACATATTGTGCCTTTAAATGTGATGTTGTGGTTGATATGACGATATAACTTCTACGTAAAGCACTTTGAACTGCATTTTATGTCTTAAAAGTGCAATTATTAATAAAGTTAATTATTAGTATTTTATTATTATTAACTAAACTAAAACAAAAAATGTTACGTGAAAAAAAATGACGTTAATTTAAACATTTCTCATTTTTATTTACTTTAACTTGATGTACTAAAAGTAACTAATACTAAAATAGAAATACAATTTATAAAAACTATATAGACATTTAAAAAATATTAAACTTGAACAAACTTTAAAATAAAAATAAAAGGAAGATTTTTAAATATAATATAATCAACATGCAAGTAGCAAATATGCACTGTATAAATGCAACAAAACAACTGGAAACGGTTTAATGGACTAGTGAAAGTAAAAGTGGGACTAACCGGTCAAAAGATGTTGACTTCCAGACAAAGTCTACCTGGAAGTTGTGCGGCACCTCCACAGGCGCACCCGCACTGCTGCGCAGCTCGATGGCAATCTCATCTCCATAATCTGAGAGAATCTCGGTTAAAGAACCAACCGTACATTTGTATAACAAAACAGCACAGTTGCCAGCTTGTTATTTTGCTATGCAGCTGTTATAATTTACTGAGTGGTTTCAATTATGCTGCTGTGCAGCTGATAGGGTGTTCTGGGTGGTCGCTTATCAAATCATTAATCCTAAGTATGAGAAATGCGTGCCAAAGGACATAATAGTAGTTGATAATAATAATAGTTGTCATTGTATAACATCTAGTTTGATCCTGAAATCTTTGCTGAAAGGATGCTGTCCGGGACTTTGATGACGTGTCCGATTCCTTTCCAGAGTGGAGCCAAGTCTCCTTTGTAGCGCAGGCAGATCTCGTCTCCTTGCATCAGTCGCATGTCTGATAAAGATCACCGCCACAGAGAAAACGTGTGTCAGATAAACCACATCTTGCATATTTATGTTCCAATAACAATAACAGAGCTATATATCCATCACACACACACACTACAGCAACACAAACACACATGCACGCACACACACACACTCAGGCAGACATGTCCGTGCACACATCGATGAGGGATGCATGGGACACGGTGTTAGGGATGGGATGGATATGAACCACTGGTAGACACAGAAGATGTTGAAAGTGAATATTACCACCTGAATCCGTCTTGGGCAGAGTGAAATAAGCTATCCGCTTTTTATTCAGTCCCAAATCCCACCTCACTGTTATATTGTCTTGAGTCTGAAGTAAAAAGACAGGAGACAAGCAAAAAGAAAACATTAGCAGCAGAATAAATAGCAAATGTTTTAACACTTGGGGTTTGACATTTTAAATATGTTTAAACTAGGGCCGTCACAATTCCTGGATTCAAGTAGAGTACTCTTTTGCGATTTACCCGTGTCGAGTAACCAGAAGTGGTGCAATCCATGGACAAGAATCCATGAACCGCATTATTAGACCGCTTTCTAATAGGGGTGTGGCGAAACACTTAGCTCACAAGAACGAGACTTTTATATAGTATTTTTAAGAAACCCTCGATGATGAAATACATGACTAGAAAAATAGTCTGCAGTTGCATTTTTAAATGTTTAAACTAATCAACTTGTAATGAATGTCATTTCAGTTCTACTTTCTGAATATGAATTATCATAAAAGACAACAATACTCAAGCACTGTAAAGGTTTTGCACAAACTCAACTGACTGGCTTCTCTCCTGTATGATTGTCTCTTCAGAACTGCACATGATTTATGAGCTTCTACAACTTTTGACCTCCTAACTGAACTCCTTTCCACAAATTGATCATAGATATTAAGTGCAAACAATAAGTGCAACCATAATTAAAGTACTATCTCAATATTCAAAGTGCAAATAGAGAGCGATTTTTTCTTCATGATACTGAGCTAAGAGATGGTTACAACTACACAGCCCAGCCTAAGATAGCTTTCATATTGGGAGATATTTGCATGCCTCAGGGAGTCGCTTTCAAACAGCGGTAACTTATTAAAATCGTGTTTAAAATGCGCACTCTGGTTTACTTTCGCGATCGTGTGTACTCTGTGAATAGGGAGCGATGGTGCGCATTTTACAAGATAAGACATTTGTCTGACGCTTCTGTTGCGCAACGAATCCTCCACCACGGTCCTGTCAGTCTTGTCACGTGATCAGTGATCAGAGCTGCGCACTATGGTCAGCTCGTGCTGAATTGAAGAGACCGTTATCCACTGGATGTTTTGATTTCTATAAAAAGCAAAACGACAGTGGAGGCGTAATGTAAACGTAGCAGCTCTGTTCACAGTAAATACAGCTCCACACAAACTGTTATCATTTACATGCGGGAAGCACGCCTCAAACTCCATCTCTGAATATGCTGAGAGTTTGAGTTGCTTATAACGTTCATCTGGGAACGCAATGTGTGCCATTTCATCAGATTTGTAAAGTAAATTGTTTATAAACCTACATCAACAGAGGAGAATACATCGATGTGTTTCTAAATATGCAAACAGTTCATGGCGATTTCAAAATAAAAGTCTAAACGCTCGCTCTGAGTTTGCATGCTTTGAAGTCCACATTTTCTTATTCAAGAAATTAGTGGCTGTAGCATTTCTATCGTAAAGAAGTTGCCAACTATGGAAGATTAAGTTAACATTTTAACTAAATATCATTTTGGTAAATTTTAAACCAGGATTTTATATGCTGTAAAGTGTAACAACATCAGACCATTGGCCTCTGCAGGCATTTTGTTATAATATGTAATGTACAGAAGTTGTCTATATTATGTATATTATGCATTTAAACAGTGTTTTTCTATAAATATATAATATGACTACTTGATTTTGATACTTTATTTGAAACAATTATTATTGCCTCATTGTTATTATATAGCCTATGTAGTCATTTTTAAAGGCTATTGTTTGCTTAGGTCTATTTTTATTACCACAAAAATATCTGATTATTTGATTAACCGTCAAAATAATCGACTGATTACCAAAATAATCGTTAGTGACAGCTCTAGTTTACACACATGATTTATATTGCACTTATAAACCACCTCTCTATACCAGAAAGAAAAGAAACTCATGTACAAAGGAGAAGAGCACCCAAAAACACATCTGAACATCGACATATCGAATTTTTCTTGCAAAAAAAGCGCAACATTCTTGTTCCAGAAATGAAAATCCCATCCATTTCCTCAACATCAAGATTTTTTACAATAAGATGCAATAATATATTGTTTCAAGACAGACATATAAACTCAGATGTAAAGAGATGATATATGCTTCAGCACAAGCCACAAATTAGAGCTGCACGATTAATCGTTAAAAGATTGCGATCTCGATTAAAACACCAACGCGATCTAATTCCTAAATGACAACAATTCTCCTGTGTCTATTAAACATTTGACAAAATCCCACCGGAACATTCAGATCTGCATTCTGATCCAGAGAGAGCAGTTGTCATGTATAGATATGAAACAGCTTCACAAACAGTCTTTTCAACCAAACAGTATCATATAATTTCAGTGTTACAAATATTCATAAAAATCACAGAAATACTAAGATAAAAAAACTGATGTCTACAGTAGCGATCAAAAGAGTAAATCAAGTAACTTGGCAATTGAAAGAAAGATTGCATCGATTACATCATTAGTAGGTGGCGACAAGTGACTGTTAAAAATGTATTGAATCATTCAAGAGATTAGTTCAAAAAACACTGATACATCCTGTAATAAAACAAAATAGTATGTGTGCGAGTCATTGAATCATTCATTCACTTTAATCGTTGAATTTTTAAATAGTCTGTAGCAATTAACATTTTGTCAGAATCTCTAGTAAATTATGTTATTTTGTTTAGTTGTCTGTTTAGAATCGTGAGAATCGCTATCTCTATTTGAAACAAAAAACTAAACGATTCTCAGTTTATCTAGAATCGTGCAGCTCTACTACAAATCAGTGTGATTTCAGCTTCATTTTTATAAAATCATGTATACTGAACCGATAATACTTAACAGAAATCATCCAATCATAGTCGGCACTGCTACCACAGAAACAGAAATCATGAGCTGCTTTTCCACCGTCGGGCCAACCGTTCTTGTTGCTTAACCGTTCCATTCCGTGTCGATCCGGCCCAGCCGGTACGGATATGGTTTCATTTTCAGCTGTGTGGTTGATATTGGAGCTCTTTGGAATCTAATACAAATGCGTCAGTCATTGCCTTGTTAACGCAAGAGTTTACAGACCGTACGAGATATAATACTACAGAAATTGAATAAATCGTGTATAACTTAAATACAGCTTAATTCTTCTCGCTATCTTTTGTTCTTTGATTAACATTATTAGCACAGACAGCAGCAGGAATATTAGGCTGCTGTCACTTTAAGAGCTAATGCACGGATCCAACATACTGATACATATGCGTTTTCTTTCTCGTCTGTTTACGTTCACATCACCGAGTGGGTTTGTGAGAATACTTGCCAAGACATCATTTTGTGCATTTCTGATGTGGTGATGTAAAGCGAGGTGTGCATTTTGAAAGAGAGAGACGCTCTCGCTGTTTGTGAAATTATGTCTCTCAGAAAGTTTTCAAATGACTGATTTGATCTGATAATCTGTGGATTCATTTGCTAATTCAACCAACAAGCTAACTGAATAAATGTTTGTAGGAATTTCCCGCCTTATACGCAGGAAACCTGCAGGAATGAGAATTATGCACAATACCCGCACCGAAATTCGAACCGTTAAATATTTTGAAATAACCTTCAACACATCATATCTTATACTTAGAGACAATGGTTTGGTCAAGTTTTATATTGCATCCTTATTGTGGATTTGATTAAATCATTCACAGAAGCTAATTTCCTTAAAATACATTACATCCTGCTCATTTGTCTGTGTTTCGATTGTCAAACACTTGTTTTTCAAACACTTTTAAGATTAATCTCTGAGCTGGTTGGTTTTATTCATGGCTTAGAATTATTTATTGATTTTTTTTAAATGTCTGTTAAAAAAAAATGAATGGACAAATACTTCCAGAACTAACAAGAGCTGAAAAAAATGGACGGCTACTTTTCCGCTCCCTAGTTCACTTAGAAAGTTAACCAAAAAGAAATGCACGTGAACGTGACCCACTAGAACAGACCTCAGTGGTTCTTTCGCCTCACACACGCACATTTGAGCTTCTTTTTTCTTTTTAAATGGCGGTTGATAAAAACCCACTTGAAGGTGCATACCACCACCTACGTGACATCTGCCGTAATTAAAAGGATCAGGCTTAGGATAGCCGGCTCTGGACATTCCTGCACAGGAATAGAATTGAAGAGTAGAAAGGTTTTCATACTTGGGACTCTTTGAGTTTCTTGTCGTAGTCAGCCTCTAGTTTGACCAGCGGCCCAAAAATGTTCTGGTACTGATAGGCATCTTCGTAGCGTAGCAGAACGTGCTGAGGTTCCTCATCCACTCCAGGTTTCTCCAAATCTTCCAGGGTCGCTGTTGGGTTTTCCTACAAACATGATACAACATTAGGATGCTTAAAACTGCATGTTTGCAGTGTTTTTACCCCATAAGAACGATGTAAATCACGGTACCTTCCAGAGCTCCTCGAGTTTGTTAATCTGCTGGGCCGTGATCTGACGGGCCCTCAGCTGCTCCTGCTCGGACGGGATCTTCACCAACCAGGACAGGAAGCAGCGGTCCTGGATGAGCGGCTGCCACTGAGAGCTGTCCCAATTAATGTCCTTCAGACTGCTCTGACTGGCACACGGCTGCCTAAACACACAAACGAACACACACCCATGAGACGGAGAGACTGTACATGCTCAATAACGAGCACAACTTCTGATAAAACCAGCACCAGATGATCAAATCAAATGTTGTGGTTTCACAGCTTTAAGTGGTGTGATTACATTTACATGAAGCTTTTTAAAATAATTCAACCAGTCAATAAGAAGTTCAAGAATGAAAAGAATGTTTTATGCAATGGTTTTATTTATGCATTTATTGATTAAAATGATATAAAACAGTGTACATTTTATTACAGTTACGCATTTATCTATTTTCCACACCAAAAGCAATTATGCTAGCACACGAGGTACATAAAGTACAAGTTTCTTACACAAGTTACATTGCGTAAAAACGAAAATACAAGCAACATTAGGGACTTTCCTATTTCATTGTATTCTCAGTAAGCATGTGCCATCACACATCAAAGAGTTTAGACACTCAATATTAACAGTTTAAAAGCCTTAAGGTAATCTTGTAAACATTACAGATTGTGTCGTATACATGGCATAAAGAGAGCTAGAAAGAGCATATTAAAATGTTATTGTTGTTGTTAAAACCAATTACTAAATCTCCCTTTATTTGCCAATGTCTGAAAGACATCAAATCAGATTTCGGTCAACCTAATCAAAATAAACTCCTGCAATGAGTTTCCTATAATTAGATCCTATGAAGTCCCTTTTATTTTTCCCCCAAATTCCGTTTAAATTTTTCTGGATTCCGTTTTATCCATTTTAAATATTTTTTTGACTCCATTTTAATAGTTAAATTTTAGCAAATCAAAAAGCATATGTATAATTAATTGAAATTATGAAACTTATATAATTTAACAATAATTTATTAAATGTTTAACAAAAATTACATAATTAGGGCCATATGAAAGCCATTTTATTTTTGTCTCATGTTCTGTTTTTTTTTTTTTTTTTTAAAGATTTCTGGATTCCATTTTAAAATTACAATTTAATAAGCAAAAAAGCATGTCTAATTAATTGAATTCATAGAAAACTGTTTTATTTATTTTTTTTATGTTTCCCCCCCCATTCCTATGAACTATGTTGTGCATTTACATTTTTATGGCAATCAAATGAAGGCATTAAAAGATAAGTTAAATTAATGTTTTAACATGGAAGAAAAATTTATTATTTCTTAAAAAAATAAAGTTAATAATTTATTATTAGTATTAGTAGCAGTACATTGAGGTGTAGCTAAATTCTAATGTACAACAGTATTATATTTCTGTCACAATTTCAATTTAAACAGAACTTTTATTTATGATGATAGTTTTTCTCAAATGAAATGGTAACATGCTGATGAAGTGACTCTCAGAGCGGCTCTGCAGATGAAGTTCATGCATTCATGTCCTCATAAAGTGAGGCGGCAGAGGCTGAAAACACCACGAGCGTCACGCCTGCTTCAGTGTGTGTGTGTTAAATGAAACCGCGCGTCTGCGCCGGTCATTCACACAGACACAGAACATTTAGTCTTTTTGCGGCTTAATATTCACAGACACTAGTCTATATCGCAATTTGATTAACTGTACTGACTTGCTTTTTATGTATTCATCAAATTGACACATTCCATGAAATTCTGTCCACGGAAATCATAGGGCCCTACTATAATTACTGAATTTTATCCACAGAAACATTAGTTTGTGAATCAGAATGAAGCTGTTTGCAAATGAACGGTGAATTTTACCTGCACAGAAGCACCACGACGGAGTCTGCTTTTGCCGGGATGAAGCCGAGCAGGAAGACGTTGCGGCAGCCGCAGTTATAGCACTCCAGAACCGTCTCTCCCAGCGGTCCGTCCTTATGCAGCGTCACCTCCTTGCATTTGGCCCTCACCAAATGGTTCACAATATGACTGAGAAGACAAATGTGACATCAGACTGTAAGTGTTAACAATGCTTTGGTTTGAATTTACCAAAACAAACTTGATCAAATTGGTGGACCCACCTGCCAGACGTGTTACCCCGGCCATTGCAAAACCATTTCTTGCTGGTGTTGCAGTAGACCACACATGCTGGATCATGGATGCCACAGTAGCTGCAAACATACAAAGGAAAAACTGCTCACACTGCTTGTGTAAACACTGACATACACTACCGTTTAAAAGTTTGGGGTCGGTAAGATTTATCCATTATTTTGAAAGAAGTCTCTTATATTCACCAAGGCTGCATTTACTTGATTAAACATACAGTAAAAACAGTAATATTGTGAAATATTATTACAATTTCAAATAACCTTTCCATTTTAATATCTTGTAAAATGTAATTTATTAATGTGATGCAAAGCTAAATCATTACTCCAGCCTTCAGTGTCACATGATCCTTCAGAAATCACTCTAATATTATGATTTGCTGCTCAAGAAACAGTTATGATTATTATCAATGCAAAAATTTTGTGGAAACCATGGAACATTTTTTTCAGGATTCTTTAAATGAATGGAAAATAAAAGAAAACAGCATTTATTTGAAATAGAAATCTTTGCAAACAATATAAAAGTCTGTGCTACTGACATTAAAATGGTGAAAAACTAGTGAAAATAATGACAAGTTACATCATCTGAAAATATATACTTTCCTTTACAGTTATTTTTAACTCCTTCCCCACCAGCATTTTTGTTTTTTAAAGTTGCCAGCCACCGCCAGCATTTTTGATGATTTTCACAAGTTTCATGGCCCCCAGAATATTTTATTTTATGAATATCTGAACATGCATTATGTCAAAGAACTGAGTCTCTGCTTTTAAACGAACAAAAAAACTGTTTTACTCTAGCTTCATGCATTCTTTTTTTATCAACACTTGAATGTGGGTTAGTTTCATAAAAAGGCAACATTTTGAGCAAAAAGCTGAAAAAAATCATGTTTCAGTCAAAGTCAGAACGATGATCAAACACAGATGGAGTCGATTGAGTCCATCAACACCCCCCAAAGCTTCACAGTCCTAGAGCTCGTCCTGGGTCCACATTTCATTCAGTAACATTAGGCAGTTTGAGTTATATGACATTTAAAGTTGATGATCGCGTTATTTTACATATGCGTCTGCTTACATATGCTAATCGCTTGTTTCTGCTGCTTTTTCACATGTGTTTTGATCAGGAGATTCTGTACTCTTTCAGAAGATGTGTCACAGCGCCCCCTACCGTATAACAGTGAAAACACGGAAAATGGCGGGGAAAGTGTTAACCTAAACTCTTACTAATAAAACACCTACCTACAAATAAGGCATAATGTACAATTAAAGAGGGTTTGTTTGTATTAAAGGGATAATTCAACCAAAAATGAAAATTACTCCATGATTTACTCACCCTCAAGCCATCCTAGGTGTATATGACATTCTTCTTTCAGACGAATACAATTGGAGTATTATATTAATAAATGGCTCTTCCAAGCTTTATAATGGGAGTGAATGGCAGCCCAAAATTAAGCCCAGAAAAGTGCATCCATCCATTATAAACGTACGCCACACGGCCCCGGGGGTTAATAAACGCCTTCTGAAGCGAATCGATGGGTTTTTGTAAGAAAAATATTCATATTTAACACGTTATAAAGTAAAATATCTAGCTTCTGGCGGACCGCCTTCCGTATTCAACTTACAGAAAAAAAAAACGTTATTGGCGCGACGATGTCGTCGGACGTAGCGTAAGCATTTTGAACTGCGAGAGGCGTTACACTTCCTCCGAAAATTTAATACAGAAGGCGGTCTGCCGGAAGCTGGATATTTTACTTTATAACGTGTTAAACATGGATACTTTTCTTACACAAATGCATGGCTTCGCTTCAGAAGGCCTTTATTAACCCCCCGGAGCCGTGTGGAGCACGTTTATAATGGATGGATTTTAGGCTGCCATTCATTCCCATTATAAAGCTTGGAAGAGCCAGGACATTTATTAATATAACTCCGGTTGTATTCTTCTGAAAGAAGAATGTCATATACACCTAGGATGGCTTGAGGGGGAGTAAATCATGGGGTAATTTAAATTTTTGGTCGAACTATCCCTTTAATGATTGGCTGACTGCAGTTGCCTGGGACAACTGTCAATTATACAGCACAGCGAGTGACCAATCAGAAGCAAGCGTTATAGAGAATCAAATTGTGCAATAGTCTATATCTCTGACAGCTATAGACACCTAATTATGGCATGTGAGATCAGGGCAGGTGTGTCATCGTCAGTACCTGCAGGCATGCACTGGCAGATCTTTAGTGTAGTAAGTATCTTCCTCATCCTCCTCAAAGTTCAGCTCGGCCAGAAGTTGGCTGGTCTTCACCACCGCATCCTCTCCGTTGGGCAGAACTCCATCAGGCCCGTTCACCTGAACACACAACATTTAACTGTAACGCCACCATTTATACAAAATAAATCTTTAAACGAAAAACAGGAGATTCAATCCACTGAACAAGGCACATAACCCTCAAATCACACTTCTGCAACTTACCGGAAGCCAGTGATTATAGTTTATAAAGATACAAATATGGATATTTTTCTTACACAAATGCATGGCTTCGCTTCAGAAGGCCTTTATTAACCCACTGGAGCCGTATGGATTGCTTTTATGATAGATGGACCTTAAAATCTAAAGTACCATTCACTACCATTATAAAGCTTGGAAGAGCCTCCTATTTTTGTATATAACTCTGAATGTGTTTGGCTGAAAGAATTAAGTCATACACATCTAGGATGGCTTGAGGGCAAGTAAATGATGGGATAATTGTAATTTTGGGGTTAATTAACCCTTTAATGCACTAACATCTTATTATTAGAGCAAACATAACAATATAGTTAAATCATTGTCCTTTAAACACACCAAAACAAGCCTCTAATCAAACACTCATACTAAAACATCACACATATTCATACAACACCAGTGTAGCTCACAAAAGAAACACACAATCGAGACATAAACAATACCATATAAATGTATTATAACGCCAAACAGTTAATAAACGTATCCTTAGAAGTACATGCATACATAACGTGGCACTTTATTACAACAACACTACAGTAAACAAATACCTGACAACACACCTGACAGCTGTGGCTAACTCAAGCTATCTGTAATAACACCTGCCTTTTAATATGTTAAGAAACTGAGTTTATCAACGCCAGTGTAGTTGACAAAAGTCCCTCTGAAAGTGCGAAAATACACCTGGGATCTGTAGCTAACCAACCAAAACAAGCCATTTGACGTAACACATTCCACATCAATCATAATATAGGAGTTGGTGTATTTACATGAGCTTATTAGTGAATAAAACACGTTAATACACTAATGTAGTTGACAAAAGTCCCTGACAACTCTCTCAGGCGGCCTGCTCTGCCGTTGCTAACGCTACCGCGCGGCTAACGCCTGCTAGCTCGCCATATTTGGACTCAAACGCGCTCTCGGCCGTCTGACAGAAGGCTCGTTTGCTCGTTTATACCTGGTTGTCGAGTTGACTCTGGGTCTGGCCCTGCGTTTGGGTCTGGCTGGGCAACGTAAAGTCGGTGAACTCGAACTCGGAGCCCTGCGTGTCGGCCCCGAGCAGCTCCGCTTCCTCCGTGTCCAGGAAGGTGAGCGTCTGCGAGCTCGGCCCGTACGCCTCCACACTCATCTTTTTCTGTCTGTATTGACCGCCTTTTCACAGAAAACACCGAATAATCCCTCCGAGACGCGGGAGAACAACCGACCGAAGCGCGTCGGGAGACGTTTGTTTTGGTTCGAAGTGAAGAGAAGGAAACGGCGCGCGACGGGCTCGTGCAGAAATGAAAGCAAACGATTCCGGAGAAACGATTCGACTCCCACTCGACGCGCGCTGACGTCACGGGCGAGCGCAACGGACGTAGAGCGCACAAACGCCGATGACGTGTACACACGTTTGTTGTTTTGCAGGAAAAGGTCTTTTGTTAATATTTTGCTGTCCAAATTTTTTTTTTTATATTTGTGACCATGGACCATAAGGGTCTTTTTTTTAATCTGGAATCTGAGGGTGCAAAAAATATTGAGAAATATTAAATATTGAGAAAATCGCCTTTAAAGTTGTCCAAATTAAGTCCTTAGCAATGCATATTACTACTAATAATAAATTTTTGATAAATTTACGGTAGGAAATGTACAAAATATCTTCATGGAACATAATCTTTACTTCATATCCTAATGATTTTTGGCATAAAAATGGATAATTTTGACCCATGGCTATTAAATATACCTGTGAGACTTATGACTGGTTTTGTGCTCCAGGGTCACATATTTATATTTTGCTGTCATAAAAAATATATATACAGATAATTTTAGAGCTTCTATTAAAGGGACAGTTCACCCAAAAATTGTCTTTCTTCGGCTGAACACAAAAGAAGATATTTGGAAGAATGTTTGTAACCAATCAATTTCACAATTTCAGATTGTTTATGTATATACATTTTTGCCAGCAGTATAAATAAATTAACAATGTATTCAAGACATTTGTTAACATTGTTTTCATAATATACAATATTAATGTAAAATAGTATTTAATCAACTAAATTTAGATAAATTCTGCTAATTCCCTCCAAAAACGTTGGACAATTTTACATTCTATTATATAGTTTTATGCAAAATATTTTGGTTTTGCAAGATATAATAAAGACAATATATAATGTGAATGGGCAGTGTCCTAAAATATTATTAACAAATATTATGCATTATGTTTTAAGGAACTCATATTAATATTTGAAGATTATTGAATATTTGTGTTTTTATGTATCGCCCGTTTCAATAAGGAGGTTCAACCAACTCTGAGTTTAAACTTGAACTCTGAGTTGACTTACCCTGAGATGTTTTGGGTTTCAGAACAGCTGAATTGAGTTAGTTCACTCGACTCTGAGTAGACTGACTCTGAGTTAAGTGCGTGCATCACGACTATGAAAAGCCACGGTCAATGGAGCTCCGAATATGGATCTATCGGATATATGGTAGCAGCTAAAAATGAAGTATAAAAATATAATTAAATCAGGTAAAGCTTTAAGCATAATGGGTGTAGGTTTCATGACTTTACAAACATTTGACATATTAAATAAGTATCATTCAGTGTCTTTTTCAATGTGTAGCAGCTTTTTCCTCATAGTCTAATGCTCGTTTTTCATATTAATGTTCTCCAATCCAACCTGTCACATTTCTGAATTAGGGTAATGAAATTAACATTTGACTTCTACTCAGGCCAGCAGCAAGAAGGCATGGGCTCGCAAAATGATGGGAGGACCTGCACCAGCACCACTGACAGAAGAAGAGAAGATGGAGGAAGAATATTAAAATCCAACAGCAAAAAAAAAACTGTTGCTTTTGTATTTAGCTAATAAAGATGACCAAATAAATTGTGAATAATTTGTGTTTATTTAACACCTGTGGTGTATGGCATATATTTCAGACTACCGGTATTCTTTCATTCCATACAGTAATCTGTTTCATTTTCGGAAGGTGCGATGATGGGGATATGCGTATCAATGCATCCAACCACATTGGAAATCCTAAAGCTGCAATAATTTGTAGGGAGTTACATTCATGTCAGGAGAGGATTTTTTTTTGCTTGCTATATCCACATGTATTTTCTACATAAGAAAAATTACATAAGTATTTAGTCTTGTTTCCTAGGACAAAAAAAAAAAAGCTAATTTAAGTGCATTTTTCTTATATTGCAAATTATCTGCCAATAGGGTAAAAAAAATACTCAGTATGAAAAGCATTTGTGGTGCATGAATGAATAAATGAAGTATTTAAACACCGCTGGCGCTTTAAAAAGGAGGAGGAGGCCGAAAGAAACTCTGGGTTTACCAAAGAAAACCTGCTCCCAGGTTAGGTTCACAGAGTAAGTTACCATGGTAACTGACTCTGAGTATAAGTTACCTCTCTTTCAGAAACGGGCTTGACTTACCCTGCTTTCTCTGGGTTAACATACCTCTCATTCTGAAACAGAAAACCCAGAGTTCCCCTCATTTCAGGGTTAACATACTCAGAGTTTTCACTTAACCTCCTTTCTGAAACAGGCCCCAGATCACATCAAAATGTGAACAGTGAAAAACCTGAAATATTTTGACCTCTGAAAATACACTTTCCTATATATTTTCCTATATAACACATACTTTATATTTATAATATGATATGCTGATAATAAAATTGGTTTGTTAAATTTAATTAGAACATGCAAAACACATTTTCACTAGTGATCTCATACTTTTTCTATATTAAAATGTAATGTGAAAATTCACATCCATATTATAAATTTAAGATTTAAAAGTAAAAAACAATTAAATAAGGCAGAAATCATTTATTAAAAGCTACAGTTTGTAAAAAAAAAAAAATTAGAAAAATAAGAAAAAACAATTATAAAGAGACATAACAGGGTCCACCAGAATGTGGGAATATTATGGTCACTCTAACGGATGTCAGAACACTTAACACGATAAAACTGATCAGTGGAAACAAGGAAATGCTGAAAATAACAGTGTATTTAGGCAACATGAAAGTAATGAAGATTCACAGCATTATTTGTTTGGTCAACTACATTGTAATCAATAATTCAAATTCCAGTAAAAAAAAAAACCTTAGAAAAACAAGCTAAAAAGAAAAAATTAAAACCATATGCAATTCAAATCACATTTTATAAAATCATATAATGGACTGAGCCGTTATAATGTAATGCAATACAATGCAATGCAATGTATAATGTAATGCAATGCAATGCAATGTATAATGCAATGTATAATGTAATGTAATGCAATGTATAATGTATAATGTAATGTAATGCAATGTATAATGTAATGTATAATGTAATGCAATGCAATGTATAATGTAATGCAATGTATAATGTAATGCAATGCAATGTATAATGTAATGTAATGCAATGCAATGTATAATGTAATGCAATGCAATGTATAATGTAATGTAATGCAATGCAATGTATAATGTAATGCAATGTAATGCAATGTATAATGTAATGCAATGCAATGTATAATGTAATGTAATGCAATGTATAATGTAATGTATAATGTAATGCAATGCAATGTATAATGTAATGTAATGCAATGTATAATGTAATGTAATGCAATGTATAATGTAATGCAATGTATAATGTAATGTAATGTAATGCAATGTATAATGTAATGCAATGCAATGTATAATGTAATGTAATGCAATGTATAATGTAATGTAATGCAATGTATAATGTAATGTAATGCAATGTATAATGTAATGTATAATGTAATGCAATGCAATGTATAATGTAATGTAATGCAATGTATAATGTAATGTAATGCAATGTATAATGTAATGCAATGTATAATGTAATGTAATGTAATGCAATGTATAATGTAATGCAATGCAATGTATAATGTAATGCAATGCATAATGCAATGCAATGTATAATGTAATGTAATGTAAGGCAATGTATAATACAATGCAATGTATAATGTAATGCAATGCAATGTATAATGTAATGTAATGCAATGTATAATGTAATGTATAATGTAATGTAAATGTAATGCAATGTATAATGTAATGCAATGCAATGTATAATGTAATGTAATGCAATGCATAATGCAATGCAATGTATAATGTAATGTAAATGTAATGTAAATGTAATGCAATGTATAATGTAATGCAATGCAATGTATAATGTAATGTAATGCAATGCATAATGCAATACAATGTATAATGTAATGTAATGTAATGCAATGTATAATGTAATGCAATGCAATGTACACTCACCTAAAGGATTATTAGGAACACCTGTTCAATTTCTCATTAATGCAATTATCTAATCAACCAATCACATGGCAGTTGCTTCAATGCATTTAGGGGTGTGGTCCTGGTCAAGACAATCTCCTGAACTCCAAACTGAATGTCAGAATGGGAAAGAAAGGTGATTTAAGCAATTTTGAGCGTGGCATGGTTGTTGGTGCCAGACGGGCCGGTCTGAGTATTTCACAATCTGCTGTTACTGGGATTTTCACGCACAACCATTTCTAGAGTTTACAAAGAATGGTGTGAAAAGGGAAAAACATCCAGTATGCGGCAGTCCTGTGGGCGAAAATGCCTTGTTGATGCTAGAGGTCAGAGGAGAATGGGCCGACTGATTCAAGCTGATAGAAGAGCAACTTTGACTGAAATAACCACTCGTTACAACCGAGGTATGCAGCAAAGCATTTGTGAAGCCACAACACGCACAACCTTGAGGCGGATGGGCTACAACAGCAGAAGACCCCACCGGGTACCACTCATCTCCACTACAAATAGAAAAAGAGGCTACAATTTGCACGAGCTCACCAAAATTGGACAGTTGAAGACTGGAAAAATGTTGCCTGGTCTGATGAGTCTCGATTTCTGTTGAGACATTCAGATGGTAGAGTCAGAATTTGGCGTAAACAGAATGAGAACATGGATCCATCATGCCTTGTTACCACTGTGCAGGCTGGTGGTGGTGGTGTAATGGTGTGGGGGATGTTTTCTTGGCACACTTTAGGCCCCTTAGTGCCAATTGGGCATCGTTTAAATGCCACGGCCTACCTGAGCATTGTTTCTGACCATGTCCATCCCTTTATGACCACCATGTACCCATCCTCTGATGGCTACTTCCAGCAGGATAATGCACCATGTCACAAAGCTCCAATCATTTCAAATTGGTTTCTTGAACATGACAATGAGTTCACTGTACTAAAATGGCCCCCACAGTCACCAGATCTCAACCCAATAGAGCATCTTTGGGATGTGGTGGAACGGGAGCTTCGTGCCCTGGATGTGCATCCCACAAATCTCCATCAACTGCAAGATGCTATCCTATCAATATGGGCCAACATTTCTAAAGAATGCTTTCAGCACCTTGTTGAATCAATGCCACGTAGAATTAAGGCAGTTCTGAAGGCGAAAGGGGGTCAAACACAGTATTAGTATGGTGTTCCTAATAATCCTTTAGGTGAGTGTATAATGTAATGTAATGCAATGTATAATGAAATGCAATGTATAATGTAATGCAATGCAATGTATAATGTAATGTAATGCAATGTATAATGAAATGCAATGCAATGTATAATGTAATGCAATGCAATGTATAATTTAATGTATAATGTAATGCAATGCAATGTATAATTTAATGTAATGCAATGCATAATGCAATGCAATGTATAATGTAATGCAATACAATGCAATGTATAATGTAATGTATAATGTAATGCAATGTATAATGTAATGCAATGCAATGTATAATGTAATGCAATGTATAATGTAATGCAATGCAATGTATAATGTAATGCAATGTATAATGAAATGCAATGTATAATGTAATGTAATGTATAATGTAATGCAATATAATTAACCGCCAATTAGCAGTTTAAAGAGTTCTTTTAGTTTGGACCAAAATTCTACAGTCTAAAATTCCAGCATTTTGCAAAGAGTTTGAAAGCAATACAAGGAGAAAATCTCAAACAACGTCCACTGAGAGAAGACAGACATCACCTTACGATCATCTCACGATTTCACATTTCATAAAATTAACAAAAGCCAAACCGCTGATGTCTTCACAGCTAGCGCTGATAGCATTAGACCTTGGATTACTCGAAAGGCATCAGGTTTAGGTGTCTTTATATGTACATAAAAGGATCGAAATGGTGAAAAACACATTTGGATTGAACAGTTAGGTTTGATGCTTGCATCCTAAAGTCTGGTTACTCACTTTGGCACTTTAATAACCAGACAGACACAGTTATGTCTTTATATCATTGTCCAGCAGGCTGACCATTGTTTTTACTCTGTCATAATTTTAAACCAGCCTCTCCACCTACTCTTTAGTCTGTGATGAAATAAACTGTGACGCTTCTACTTCCTGCCCAGTGTGTTTTTGGGGTATATTTGAAAGCTGCAGATGATAGAGTGAAGTTTAAAACAGTGTTAGGTTAGCATTGTTGAGACACTAGTATAGTTTTTATTCATATTTTGAATTATGGTTAACTATAAAATCCCTGGTTTGAATACTACAGAAATAAGGTCTCTTTTGTTAACAATAGTTAATGCATTAACTAACAATAAGCAATATATATTTTCAGCATTTATTAACCTTTGTTCATGTTAGTTCATAAAAAACGTTAATGTTAGTTCACAGTGCATTAAAGATACAACATTTGAGGTTAAACATGTATTAGTAAATGTATAAGTTAACTAAGATTAATAAATGCTGTAGAAGTATTGTTCATTCTTAGTTCATGTTAGTTAATTAATGTTAGCAAATGAAACCTTATTGTAAAGTGTTACCACTTAGTCTGTTGAACAATAAATATAAAAACAAGACGCCGAGAGACCACACTAGTTCGGACTTGGCGGTTTAAATAAATCCTTTTTGAAATTTGGCTCAAGATATACATGTATAGAATGATGTCTATTTTATGCATAATCCCAAATCTCTGCATGTTTCAAGTATACCCCATTAAAGTGCTTTCTTAGTGATTCTAGCCCAGCTGCAGCATTGAGTTTAGCACACATGTTGATTCTCCTTGTACGTAGCACACAAGTTGAGATATCGATGTCTTCAAATGAACTCTTGAATCCAAACAAGAGCGTATGTGTTGTCACTGGTCGTGCAGACAGTGTTTGTTTCCCTTGTTGTTCTCCACCAGTTCAAGCATCTCCAGGACGACGGCTCTGAGGGCGCGAGCGAGCTCCTCCGCACTGTACGGCTTCCCCAGAGGAGGCACATGCACAAACGCAGATCTGCCCTCGCCCAGAAACAGCGACTTGTAGTAGGTGTAGTCACACAGATACCTGAGGAAAGAGGATGGGGTATTTTTTATAAAGCGCTGTTCCAAAACGCAGGGCCCTATTTTACCGATCTGAGCACATGGTCTGAAGTGCATGGCGCAGGTGCACTTCACATTCACTTTTCCTAGTTTAACGACAGAAAATGGTCCAAAAGGGTTGTCCCTAGTCTCTTAATGAGTCATGGGTGTGTTTTGGGCGTAACGTGCAATAAACCAATCAGAGTCTCATCTCCAATTCCCTTTAAAAGCCAGTTGTGCTCGCACCATGGCGGATTCACTATTTACATGGAGGAGTTTGCAAACTAAACGCTTCTCTAGCGAGGAAACGGATCTGCTCATCCAATGATGTCTGTTTGCAATTACTGCAAATAGGTAGGCTAATTCTGATACATGCAATGACTATCCATCATGACATGTAGGCATTTTTATATTTACATACACAATAATAATCTTTTACATTTTAATCCTTTAATTGTTCACATTTAAAAATGTGTGTGTGCTGCTGCCCTGTGTGTGTAATAAGCAGAGTGTACGCGCGTTGTGCTCCGCCTATAGGCGCATATTACTAACACACCCTTTAAATAATACAGTTTTTTTTTACAGTGTTACGTCCCAGGACGTATGGTGTATGTGTCATTCATTGATGTACTGTGTGTGCTGCCAATGGCTCAACGGCCTGCTGGGAGTTGTAGTTTTTGTTGTGTGTTCTGTCCCTGTCCTAATCTAGATGTGATGGGACCTACCAGCTGCTCCTCAAGAGAGAGAGCGTCAAGACATGTCATTAAAAAAATCTGTTGGCAAGAAAACAAGGTATAAAAGATGAGGTGTTGCAATATACAAAAGCAAAAAGATTATATTTGAGAATATAATTAATTAAGTAATATATATATATTTTTTTTTTTTCCTAATTTAGTAAGAGTAGTCCTTCAGCATTGCAATTCCACACTCCAGTTCAGTTGGTGGCGGTAATGCAACCGCCAATAAACAAGAAGAAGAGCCAAAGAGAGATTTTTTCGCCCAAGAGCTTGAAAGTGTTGAGACGTTGCCAGTCCCAGAGTGTTGCTCTTGTTGTTGTGTCTTAAGCTTAAATGTGGTGTTTAGTGTGCAGCTTTACACTCACCTAAAGGATTATTAGGAACACCATACTAATACTGTGTTTGACCCCCTTTCGCCTTCAGAACTGCCTTAATTCTACGTGGCATTGATTCAACAAGGTGCTGAAAGCATTCTTTAGAAATGTTGGCCCATATTGATAGGATAGCATCTTGCAGTTGATGGAAATTTGTGGGATGCACATCCAGGGCACGAAGCTCCCGTTCCACCACATCCCAAAGATGCTCTATTGGGTTGAGATCTGGTGACTGTGGGGGCCATTTTAGTACAGTGAACTCATTGTCATAATCAAGAAACCAATTTGAAATGATTCGAGCTTTGTGACATGGTGCATTATCCTGCTGGAAGTAGCCATCAGAGGATGGGTACATGGTGGTCATAAAGGGATGGACATGGTCAGAAACAATGCTCAGGTAGGCCGCGGCATTTAAACGATGCCCAATTGGCACTAAGGGGCCTAAAGTGTGCCAAGAAAACATCCCCCACACCATTACACCACCACCACCAGCCTGCACAGTGGTAACAAGGCATGATGGATCCATGTTCTCATTCTGTTTACACCAAATTCTGACTCTACCATCTGAATGTCTCAACAGAAATCGAGACTCATCAGACCAGGCAACATTTTTCCAGTCTTCAACTGTCCAATTTTGGTGAGCTCATAGTGGAGATGAGTGGTACCCGGTGGGGTCTTCTGCTGTTGTAGCCCATCCGCCTCAAGGTTGTGCGTGTTGTGGCTTCACAAATGCATACCTCGGTTGTAACGAGTGGTTATTTCAGTCAAAGTTGCTCTTCTATCAGCTTGAATCAGTCGGCCCATTCTCCTCTGGGTTGTGCGTGTTGTGTGTGTGTTGTGGCTTCACAAATGCATACCTCGGTTGTAACGAGTGGTTATTTCAGTCAAAGTTGCTCTTCTATCAGCTTGAATCAGTCGGCCCATTCTCCTCTGACCTCTAGCATCAACAAGGCATTTTCGCCCACAGGACTGCCGCATACTGGATGTTTTTCCCTTTTCACACCATTCTTTGTAAACTCTAGAAATGGTTGTGCGTGAAAATCCCAGTAACTGAGCAGATTGTGAAATACTCAGACCGGCCCGCCTGGCACCAACAACCATGCCACGCTCAAAATTGCTTAAATCACCTTTCTTTCCCATTCTGACATTCAGTTTGGAGTTCAGGAGATTGTCTTGACCAGGACCACACCCCTAAATGCATTGAAGCAACTGCCATGTGATTGGTTGATTAGATAATTGCATTAATGAGAAATTGAACAGGTGTTCCTAATAATCCTTTAGGTGAGTGTATGTGTTAAGCTTAACCCCTTAACCCCTTAACCCCCCCCCCCCCCCTTTTTTGAGAATAGACATGAAAATACACTTTCCAAACTTAAATGGCTGTAATTCAAGAATGCTTTGTAATACAATTTTGGTCTTGTTTTAAAGACAATCGGCAGATTATTGCTGAAGTGAAAGAAATTTAAAAGATGAAAGTATGAAAAAGTTATGGAAGTTTAAATTTACTGTAAATTCAAAATACTTTAAAAATAATATTTTGTATAAAATATATATTTTACAAAAAAAATTTACTCTTAAATTACTATCAAATCAAAGCCATATGTCTAACCAAGTTGTGTTCCAAATTTGAAGTTGATATCACAAAAATTAAAGTTCCCATGAGATTTTGTTTAGGCACTGTACCAAAAATAGCCACCGGGTGTCATCCACATTCTATTGATTTTTTTTTATGCATTTTCCTGTAACAAATCACTAAATTTCTGTCCAAATATCACTTCCATCACAAAACAGTCACCAAATATGGAACCTTGAGACTCAGACGTTTCCGGCAATATTTGTTTTGTCAAGATTAAAAGTAGTTAAAATAAATTTTGTAACATGAAACATGACACTGCCCACTAGGGGAGGAGCCCGCTAGAAGAATTTAGAGTACAGTTTCCATGGGAACGCAACTTCCAATTTCAAAACAGTTTTCACATGATGAATTTTGAGTTCGTAAGCTTTCAAATGATACCTAATTTATAATAATTACTAAAATATATATGAAAAAAGTCGAAAAAGAGCGCCAAGCATCCCGCCAGTGGGACAGTGACAGTTAAACTTAAAATCTAACTTAAATGCGTTGCGGCTGTAGTGCAGCTTTATGTGTTAAGCTTAAACTTAAAATCAAGCCTAAATGTGTTGCGGCTGTAATGTGCAGCTTTATGTGTTAAGCTTAAGCTTAAACTTAAAATCAAGCCTAAATGTGTTGTGGCTGTAGTGTGCAGCTTTATGTGTTAAGCTTAAACTTAAAATCAAACTTAAATGTGTTGCGGCTGTAGTGTGCAGCTTTATGTGTTAAGCTTAAACTTAAAATCAAACTTAAATGTGTTGCGGCTGTAGTGTGCAGCTTTATGTGTTAAGCTTAAACTTAAAATCAAACTTAAATGTGTTGCGGCTGTAGTGTGCAGCTTTATGTGTTAAGCTTAAACTTAAAATCAAACTTAAAATGTGTTGTGGCTGTAGTGTGCAGCTTTATGTGTTAAGCTTAAACTTAAAATCAAACTTAAATGTGTTGCGGCTGTAATGTGCAGCTTTATGTGTTAAGCTTAAGCTTAAACTTAAAATCAAACTTAAATGTGGTGCGGCTGTAGTGTGCAGCTTTATGTGTTAAGCTTAAACTTAAAATCAAACTTAAATGTGTTGCGGCTGTAGTGTGCAGCTTTATGTGTTAAGCTTAAACTTAAAATCAAACTTAAATGTGTTGCGGCTGTAGTGTGCAGCTTTATGTGTTAAGCTTAAACTTAAAATCAAACTTAAATGTGTTGCGGCTGTAGTGTGCAGCTTTATGTGTTAAGCTTAAGCTTAAACTTAAAATCAAGCCTAAATGTGTTGTGGCTGTAATGTGCAGCTTTATGTGTTAAGCTTAAGCTTAAACTTAAAATCAAGCCTAAATGTGTTGTGGCTGTAGTGTGCAGCTTTATGTGTTAAGCTTAAGCTTAAACTTAAAATCAAGCCTAAATGTGTTGCGGCTGTAATGTGCAGCTTTATGTGTTAAGCTTAAACTTAAAAAATCAAGCCTAAATGTGTTGTGGCTGTAGTGTGCAGCTTTATGTGTTAAGCTTAAACTTAAAATCAAACTTAAATGTGTTGTGGCTGTAGTGTGCAGCTTTATGTGTTAAGCTTAAACTTAAAATCAAACTTAAATGTGTTGTGGCTGTAGTGTGCAGCTTTATGTGTTAAGCTTAAGCTTAAACTTAAAATCAAACTTAAATGTGTTGTGGCTGTAGTGTGCAGCTTTATGTGTTAAGCTTAAGCTTAAACTTAAAATCAAACTTAAATGTGTTGTGGCTGTAGTGTGCAGCTTTATGTGTTAAGCTTAAGCTTAAACTTAAAATCAAGCCTAAATGTGTTGCGGCTGTAATGTGCAGCTTTATGTGTTAAGCTTAAACTTAAAAAATCAAGCCTAAATGTGTTGTGGCTGTAGTGTGCAGCTTTATGTGTTAAGCTTAAACTTAAAATCAAACTTAAATGTGTTGTGGCTGTAGTGTGCAGCTTTATGTGTTAAGCTTAAACTTAAAATCAAACTTAAATGTGTTGTGGCTGTAGTGTGCAGCTTTATGTGTTAAGCTTAAGCTTAAACTTAAAATCAAACTTAAATGTGTTGTGGCTGTAGTGTGCAGCTTTATGTGTTAAGCTTAAGCTTAAACTTAAAATCAAACTTAAATGTGTTGTGGCTGTAGTGTGCAGCTTTATGTGTTAAGCTTAAGCTTAAACTTAAAATCAAACTTAAATGTGTTGTGGCTGTAGTGTGCAGCTTTATGTGTTAAGCTTAAACTTAAAATCAAACTTAAATGTGTTGTGGCTGTAGTGTGCAGCTTTATGTGTTAAGCTTAAACTTAAAATCAAACTTAAATGTGTTGTGGCTGTAGTGTGCAGCTTTATGTGTTAAGCTTAAACTTAAAATCAAACTTAAATGTGTTGTGGCTGTAGTGTGCAGCTTTATGTGTTAAGCTTAAGCTTAAACTTAAAATCAAACTTAAATGTGTTGTGGCTGTAGTGTGCAGCTTTATCTGTTAAGCTTAAGCTTAAACTTAAAATCAAACTTAAATGTGTTGTGGCTGTAGTGTGCAGCTTTATGTGTTAAGCTTAAACTTAAAATCAAACTTAAATGTGTTGTGGCTGTAGTGTGCAGCTTTATGTGTTAAGCTTAAACTTAAAATCAAACTTAAATGTGTTGTGGCTGTAGTGTGCAGCTTTATGTGTTAAGCTTAAACTTAAAATCAAACTTAAATTTGTTGTGGCGGAAGTGCACAGCTTTGAGTCACTTGCCCGCCGTGTAGGGAGACGGGTGCCATTTTCTTTTGTTATCATTTTCTCCTGTTTTTGCTAGTTTGGATTTAAGGTTAAGAGTTATTTTGTTTATTTGTATTTCTTTTTGCAGGTTAATTAGATTTTTTTTTACCAGATAGTGATCTTTGGTTTGTTGTTTTGGCTTTACGTGCTCCTGAAGAACACGCTTCTTTAAACGTTGGAATTGTTTGGTTAGTTCTTTTTGCAGTGTATATATGTTGTCATTTGTTTATTGTAAATAAATTTGATTTAATTCTTTGTTGTGTACTGAGTGCTGGGACTGAGAACGGTTCAAACCCTCTCTTTGCCGCTACTAACCTTCTCTTTAAAATGTTATTTTCCTTTTGCCCCTAGAAATCTAATTGGGAACATAACAACAGGAAGAAGAGTGTTGTTCCACTCTGGCTTCAAACAGTTCATGAGTAGTTAAAAAATGTCTCCCAGTTAGTTTGAGTTTAACGTGAGACCAAATATTCATTATTTGGGTATAAATCTGGACTCTGACCAGGCCAAAACATGAGCCTGATGGACTTGTTCTCAAGACACTTCTTGGTTGTCTTTGCAATTTGGGCAGGAGCATTGTCTTGAAAAATTTAATCTGATCATTCTTCTTCAGATAACATCATCTCATTTGTGGGAAGCAAAGCCGTTCTGCAATATTCTCCTGTGCTTTAAGCATTAAATGACTTTCCACAGTGAAGCAGCTCATCAATTCCAGCAGCGCTTCCTCCATGTTTCAACTGTGGTAGAGATGCATTTATTATTATTATATTTCTCAGCAGATTTTCGAAGACTCGTGTTTCATCACAGTGTTAAATATACTGTCATAAATGATTGTCGTGTCAATCTAAAATTCTCCTTTCACTCGTCATCTGTGAAGTGCTGCAGGACAATCCTTGCGATAATGATAAATATAAGCAGCACGGCACAAAGTTTCATGTGATTGTCGTCTCCTAATTACGACCCAAAATAGATGAGTATTAAATGCTTAATATATAATAATAAGGAGCAATGGTAGGAGGCTGGTTAGTATGTGCCATTCATGCAGTGTGAGCATGTCAAAAGATCAAATCTGATTTGAAGCTTGGGACATATGAACCCGATCGATTTATTTAGCGTTCATGTAAACACTATGTTCGGATTCATCAATCGGAATAATTTTACTCTGATTGAAACAAACTGTGTAAATGTAAAGCTACTGAAAATACAATGAGAACATACAGAACAAAACACAAACATTCGCGGTCATAAGTTTACATACACCTTGCAGAATTTGAAAATCTTGATAATTTTAAGAAAATAAGAACGATCATAAAAATTACATGTTTTTTATTTAGCAAAAAATCTAGCATATGTAAACTTTTGAATAGCGTAATTTTTGTCTAGTGGACTATATGTAAACATCTGTTATGTGAAATATCTTATTCAGGACAGTACTAAATAAAAAACTACATGCAATTTTTTTTTCTTTATTTTGTTAAAATGATTCACGTTTTTACAGATTCTGCAATGTGCATGTATGTAAAATTATGACTGTGAGTGCACATTAAAGAATACCTATTATGCCCTTTTACAAAGTCTTAATTTTATTTCAGGCTCTACTAGAGCAGGTTTTCCTGCTTGAATGTTGATTATTTCCCCATATTCTCCATTGTTGCGTTGTCTCTTCCCAGTCTGTCAGTAACGCTCTGTTTAGTTCCTGTCTCTATGAAGCCCCGCCTTCTGAAAAGCACACTGTGCTCTGATTGGTCGGCTGGATCAGTGTGTTGTGATTGGTCAAGAGCTTCCAGCGTGTTTAGGGAATGCCCCGCCCCTTACCATAACCAACAGTTTCAACACACTCCTAACTACAGGGAGTGCAGAATTATTAGGCAAATGAGTATTTTGACCACATCATCCTCGTTATGCATGTTGTCTTACTCCAAGCTGTATAGGCTGGAAAGCCTACTACCAATTAAGCATATTAGGTGATGTGCATCTCTGTAATGAGAAGGGGTGTGGTCTAATGACATCAACACCCTATATCAGGTGTGCATAATTATTAGGCAACTTCCTTTCCTTTGGCAAAATGGGTCAAAAGAAGGACTTGACAGGCTCAGAAAAGTCAAAAATAGTGAGATATATTGCAGAGGGATGCAGCAGTCTTAAAATAGCCAAGCTTCTGAAGCGTGATCATCGAACAATCAAGCGTTTCATTCAAAATAGTCAACAGGGTCGCAAGAAGCGTGTGGAAAAACCAAGGCGCAAAATAACTGCCCGTGAACTGAGAAAAGTCAAGCGTGCAGCTGCCAAGATGCCACTTGCCACCAGTTTGGCCATATTTCAGAGCTGCAACATCACTGGAGTGCCCAAAAGCACAAGGTGTGCAATACTCAGAGACATGGCCAAGGTAAGAAAGGCAGAAAGTCGACCACCACTGAACAAGACACACAAGCTGAAACGTCAAGACTGGGCCAAGAAATATCTCAAGACTGATTTTTCTAAGGTTTTATGGACTGATGAAATGAGAGTGAGTCTTGATGGGCCAGATGGATGGGCCCGTGGCTGGATTGGTAAAGGGCAGAGAGCTCCAGTCCGACTCAGACGCCAGCAAGGTGGAGGTGGAGTACTGGTTTGGGCTGGTATCATCAAAGATGAGCTTGTGGGGCCTTTTCGGGTTGAGGATGGAGTCAAGCTCAACTCCCAGTCCTACTGCCAGTTTCTGGAAGACACCTTCTTCAGGCAGTGGTACAGGAAGAAGTCTGCATCCTTCAAGAAAAACATGATTTTCATGCAGGACAATGCTCCATCACACGCGTACAAGTACTCCACAGCGTGGCTGGCAAGAAAGGGTATAAAAGAAGAAAATCTAATGATATGGCCTCCTTGTTCACCTGATCTGAACCCCATTGAGAACCTGTGGTCCATCATCAAATGTGTGATTTACAAGGAGGGAAAACAGTACACCTCTCTGAACAGTGTCTGGGAGGCTGTGGTTGCTGCTGCACGCAATGTTGATGGTGAACAGATCAAAACACTGACAGAATCCATGGATGGCAGGCTTTTGAGTGTCCTTGCAAAGAAAGGTGGCTATATTGGTCACTGATTTGTTTTTGTTTGGTTTTTGAATGTCAGAAATGTATATTTGTGAATGTTGAGATGTTATATTGGTTTCACTGGTAAAAATAAATAATTGAAATGGGTATAAATTTGTTTTTTGTTAAGTTGCCTAATAATTATGCACAGTAATAGTCACCTGCACACACAGATATCCCCCTAAAATAGCTAAAACTAAAAACTACTTAAAATATTGATACAAAAATATTCAGCTTTGATATTAATGAGTTTTTTGTGTTCATTGAGAACATGGTTGTTGTTCAATAATAAAATTAATCCTCAAAAATACAACTTGCCTAATAATTCTGCACTCCCTGTAACTCAACCAGGCCCCGCCCCTTTATTCTGCGTATTAATTATTTAAATGAGGAATATTGTGACGTGTTGGTTCCCGGAAGAAAACTCAAGACTACAATGGAGGCGTTTCAGGGAGTTCAGAAACACTGACACTGATATAGAGAAGAACTGGAGCTTTTTCATGCTCAAATAGCAACATTACACACTCAAGAAAGATGAACATGTAACAAAAGCATAACAGGTTTTCTTTAAAGAGCATTTTCCTGCATGTTAGAGAAACGTCCATACCTGCCGGCGTCCTTCGATACAGACACAGAGACCCCAAGCCCAGAGGAGTTGACTCTCTTACAGACCGTGTCCATGTCTATGACCGAATGAATGCAGTCCGGCCCTCCCTCCATACAGCAGCGGGACTCCGGACAGAACCTGCAGTTGTCCAGGCGCATGTAACCCTGGTTATGACCACACTGTTCCAGCGTTACTGTGGTGGCCATCCCGGAAACTCCAACGTGGACAACTAACTTTGAAAAAGCAGAAAGAAAAAATACGCTTTTTAAAAAAAATATATATATTATTGATAAAATGTATTCTTAATCCGTATTTTATGTTATGCTAACATATTTTCTCCACATCCCTAAACTAGCATTATCACATTATCAGTAATTAATTACTTTTTAATAAACTTATATTCCTCTTTAAAAGTAAAAAGAATCTCACATTTGGTTTTTGACCACTAAAAATGTGTACAATTTGCCAATTTACTCATGGAGCCGCATTCAGATCTCCATATCTCTAGGATTGAACGATGTTGGGCCTTAAAAATTAAGATACTAAAAGAAACGTTTGTTAAGAACCAGAATCTAAAAGGATATTAAGATATCTTTAATACTTCTTGAGTTATAGGCATGCAAAAACACACTTTTTCCCATTTTTGAACTGTCACCATTGGCATATAATGTAACAATGATTGCGAAAGTCAACAGATTTTACTAATAGACCTAATAATCTCTGTGTAAAAATAAAATAATGATGCTGCCATCTTTCTAATGTCATTTTTACCCCTCTGTAATTTGGCTCCAATTGTCCTTTTGACCCCCTCTACAAAACAGTGGATTACTAAGTCAATATACAGCCATGACACTTAATATTTGGCTTTCTTCTTCATTTATATGGAACATAACAACCAAAAAAAAGAGATCAAAATCAAACATTTTAGCCGAGGACCTCTGGTTGAGTTGACACCGAATGACCCTATAATACATACGGCTACACTATGTAACTTTTGGACCTTGAGTGACCAGCATTTTAAAACGTGGTTTTGATTGTGCTACAGGTCTGCTCCTCTTTATGCATGCATGTGTAGTAGTTTAGTGTCGTTTATTTATTTAAAGCACATTTAAAAACAACAGAAGTTGAAACCAAAGTGCTGTACATGTAGTGTCAAACTGATTTAAATGTGGGTCGAAAGATCAACTCGTAGATCAAAGATGCATCATCAGAGCGGATGGTGATCAAACAGTGATTCCCCGAAGGTTTGCCATTTTGAATGTTCCATCATGTTCAATTTTTCTCTCTAATTTCACGCTACACACAACTAGAGCTGCTTTTCTCTGTCTAGATATGACGCAACATAATTAATAAAGAAGCATAATTCATTAAAAAAAGTTGCATAGTGTAGCGCTGCGTAATATCATTGCGCCGCTGCACCCATGGTACGGCAGCAAAGCTCCTGGATTATTACGCAGGAATGAGAGTATAGTCCCTAGCCATATCGGTCTAGAAACTTTTCATTTTCCGTCGGTCTTAGTACACAATGTAACTATACACATCACAACATGTAAATAGGAAAATGTTGGTGTTATTTTGTCACTTATTGAGCAGTAGGCTAGCGGGAGCCGTTTACCTCCAGTCTTTGTGCTAAGCTAGGCTAGCGGTGGGTGCGTCAGACAGAGTTATGGCACGCACGGAGATGAGAATGATATGTATGGACTTATCTATCTCTGGGGGACACGGTGAATAAGCTAAAGTCCCAAAAAGTCAGCGTGTTCCCTTAAGTATATATAAATAAACACACAAGCATGTATATATTTAAGAAAAATATGTTATATTTTTATTTAAAAAATTATATTTATATATAAGATAAATTATATATACAGTATATACATGCAAATATATCTTAAATATATTGAGAAAACATTTTGGATGTAATTTAATGACGATTAATTTTTCCCCAGCACTAATATGTGTGTGTGTGTGTGTGCATGTTTATGTGATTTATGAGGACACAAATGTGTATAACGACATGGGTATTACACTGGTATTACAACGTAAACATGGTTTATGAGGACATTCCCTGTGTCCTCATAATAAAAATAGCTTTAAAAACATACTAAACAATGTTTTATTAAAAATGTAAAAATGCAGAATGTTTCCTGTGATGGGTAGGTTTAGGGGTAGGGGTAGTGTGTGTGTGTGTGTGTGTGTGTGTGATGGGTAGGTTTAGGGGTAGTGTGTGTGTGTGTGTGTGTGTGTGTGTGTGTGATGGGTAGGTTTAGGGGTAGTGTGTGTGTGTGTGTGTGTGTGTGTGTGTGTGATGGGTAGGTTTAGGGGTAGTGTGTGTGTGTGTGTGTGTGTGTGTGTGATGGGTAGGTTTAGGGGTAGTGTGTGTGTGTGTGTGTGTGTGTGTGATGGGTAGGTTTAGGGGTAGTGTGTGTGTGTGTGTGTGTGTGTGTGTGTGTGTGATGGGTAGGTTTAGGGGTAGTGTGTGTGTGTGTGTGTGTGTGTGTGTGTGATGGGTAGGTTTAGGGGTAGTGTGTGTGTGTGTGTGTGTGTGTGATGGGTAGGTTTAGGGGTAGTGTAGGGGGATAGAATGTACAGTTTGTACAGTATAAAAACCATTACGTCTATGGAATGTCCTCATAATGATGTGTGTGTGTGTGTGTGTGTGTGTGCGCAAACTTTTATGCTAGATGTGATTAATCAATTTGACAGCACTAGTTTATACGGATATAAACAAATTTGTAACAACACGTTTTCGGGCAGATATAGTTACGCTACTTGTGGGAGATGTTGTTTCCATAGAGACGGTAGAAGACTCTGGACCGCCTGATACTCCACAGGAACTTCAGCAACATGAAGGTTTATTTCGTCACCCAATCCCAGTTTCTCCAGCTCCTGAGAAGAGCAAATTTTGCAGAAGAAAATGTTACTGCTTCTCATCTTATACGGTATCAAAATATCAACTTTGCCTCAAAAGTTTCTCCTGAAATTTCTAAAAAAAACAACAAAAAATTACCTAAATGAGTCAACAGACAGACAGAGTATATAGATAGCAGCTCAGATCATTTGATGAGAAATGTATGGGTTCATATCCGTGAAAAAAGGGCTGAAGGCCCCGATATACTTCAAGCGAACCCAAAGAACGAACTGATGTGACATAATTGTCACAAACTAAAATGGCTATTGTATAAACATGACGTGACTGTACTGGAGTGCCATAGAGCCCATGCAAACATATCCATGTTGCTATGATCAGATACTTTTCTTACGTTTTTTTTTAATGCGTGCTGTTTTCTCATTTTTGTTGTGTGTTTATTTTGAGGAACTGAAAACGACTGCACCATTGACCAACACAAACCTGCTCTAAAGTCAATAGTGCAGTATTTTATGTGTTATTTAAAGGGCATGTTCGTAATATGCGCCTATAGGCGGTGCACAATGCGCGTACACTCTGCTTATTACACACACAGGGCAGCAGCACACACACATGCCAAATATTAAAAATAAAAGGATTCCTCTCTGGAGAAGCGTTCAGTCTTTCCTCTCACATGTAAATAGTGAATCCGCCATAGTGCGAGCGCAACTGGCTTTTAAAGGGAATGGGAGATGAGACTCTGATTGGTTTATTGCACGTTACGCCCAAAACACATCCATGACTCATTAAGAGACTAGGCACAACCTGTCACATGTCTGTCTTGTCCTGTAGAGCACATGTGGTGTGTTTATCATGTTTTGGTTGATGTCATGTCTCTGGTCTCTTGTTTACCCCGCTCATCTTGTTACCTGGTTATTGTTTAATTGGCCCCACCTGTTGCCCTCCTGATTTGTTACCCTTTATAGTCTCCTTGTGTCTGCAGTCCTGTGTTGGATGTCGTCTGCCCCCTGTCGTGTTCCCTGTTTACCTTTCCTGGTATTTAGGTTTATTTCATGTTTGGTTTTCCCCCTCGCGGGTGTTTTGTTTATGATTGTGTTATTTTATTATTTACAATAAATCTTCTCTTCCTGCAAATGAGTCCTTGCTCCCCTTTCTACCCACTTACCCCTGACACAACCCTTTTGGACCATGCGCCTGGCGTGCCGACTGTTTTTCCGTCGTTAAACTAGGAAAAGTGGATTCGGACACGCTTCAGACCTTCAGACAATGCACTCAGATCATTAAAATAGGGCCCTCTGAATCAACATACAAAACTGTCAAATATTATCCTTATCTACACTGTGAAAAATGATTGTTCGTTTAACTTAAAAAAAGTAAGTTACCTAGTTTGCCTTAAAATTTAGTTCATTGAAATTAAAAATGTAAGTTAATACAATGAAGGAGATTGGTTTAATAAATAGAAACTGAAAAAGATCATGCTATCTGAACCACATTAATTATTTAAGTTGATTTGACAAAAAATAAAAAGTTGTGATAACCAGGGTTGGGTATCGTTTGAATTTTAACGATTCCGATTCTTATTGATTCCAATAGGGTAAAAAGAGATATCATTCACATTTATTATTAGGCTATTATTGCAAAACATTTAATTGTAGCTGAATACCATGAACAAAATTCAACAGGCTAGCAACTTTTGCCTATGGTTTAAAAATACCATAGCAAAAAAAAAGCCTAATATAATTTTCAAGCATTATTAAAGACAAGTAAACACTCAGTAATTAAAAAAAGAACAAATAAACACATTAGCAATTGCACAAATAAATACAATTGAACAAAGATAGGATTGAAATAAACTTTCAGGTAGGTACAGAAACTAATCAAATGTCAAATAACACTGCACGTTATTGATAAAATATAGGCCATACATTACAAATATAGTGGGTGGTATATTAGGTGGCCTTAACTACTATGTACTAACATTTATATTAATCATTTGATACAATGCACTTATTGTATGTTTACATTGTACTTACATTTTTAAAAATACCTGCATGTAATTACAGCTGTAATTAATTTCTGTAGTTACCTTTATAATTACACTGCTGACCCTTCCCTTACACCTAACCCTACCCTTAAACTTACCCACACCACCACACCTGTCCCTAACCATACCCGTATCCCACCTCAATATCAGCAAAAGTGTTTTGCAATACAATATGAACACAATAAATACATTGTACTTATTTTTTTATGTAAGTACATAGTAGTTAAGGCCACCTAATACAAAGTGGGGACAATATAGTAAAAAAAAAAAATTTTGTTGTTTGATTAACGTTGTCATAGAGACGTCATCAAGAAAATCTGCCGTCAACGACATACCCGACTGTGTTTACGAGAGTATTTCGACATTTTTGTGTGTATTTGTCCATTCGCGTGCTGTGCAAAAAGACGAGGAAGACAACTCAGTTCATTATCACGCACTATTCATTCACTATGAGAAGCCGTTCTGTGTTCACATGTGTGTGTGCGCAGCACAGAAAACATGTGTGTGTGTGTGTGTGTGTGTGTGTGTGTGCAGTGGTTAAAATCACAATAAAATACACACAAAGTAACCGATATGCGGAATCGAAATGCGCGTTTCTTATTGAATCACCGGTTCAGGGCAATTTGGAACCGGTTCTAAAATGGAACCGGTTCTCGATACCCATCCCTAGTGATAAATCATGAAAATCATTTTTTAAAGTTTTGCAATTGCTGCCTAACACGTTCATTCTGTCTCACTCTGTCTCTGTTTTACTAACCACATAACGTATGCATATTACTGCCTATGGACATTACACACACATCACTGACTGATAACAGAATAATTCCTGACTGTAAACACTGAAACAAGCATTTTGTGTAAAGCTAATCTGAAACAACATGTATTGAAAAAGCGCTGTACAAATTAGGTTATATTGAATTTAATTTTACAGTCATGCAGAAATAAATCACAGATCATAGTTCATGGTTGATCTGATCTGCTTATTTCCTTCAGGTGCAAATATCATACCTGTACTGCCACCCAGCTGGCATTGACCGCATGTTCACCAAACGGCTCGAAACCTGCAGAAACACAGAGAAACACAACCATATGGCAGATGTAATGCAATGTCTTCAGTTGGGAAACATTACTATTTTTAATGTTTTGAAAGAAGTCTCTCATGCTCACCAAGGCTGCATTTATTTGCTCAAAAATACAGAAAAAAACAATAATATTGTGAAATATTATTACAATTTAAAATAAGGGTTTTCTATTTTAATATACTTTAAAATATAATTTATTCCTGCGATCAAAGCTGTATTTTCAGCATCATTACTCCAGTCTTCAGTGTCACATGATCCTTGAAAAATCATTCTAATATGATGATTTGATAGTTTTGCAGCTTGTTTTTATTCATTGATGCATAAAAAGTTAAAAATAACAGCATTTATTCAAAATAGAAATCACATACGTGTTGACCAATCAGAATCAAGTATATATATGATTCTGATTGGTCAATCTAGTCAAACATTTTGTATAATGACACTAAACTGAGTAACACTTGTTTCTTATCACATAAGAACATTTCGACTCAAATTAATATTATATGTCCATGTATTTATTTGGCAAGCAGCCGTATGATCGGCAGAATAATGTGCAATCAGCCAGTAATTATTATCCAATATTAAGGGTTAAACAAGATGTCTCAGCTTCAGATGACTGTACATTATCATCAACTTCTCTTTTATCGCTGTTACACCCCTTAAACTCAACAGGCTGGAGTCAGCAGAATTAAACCCTGCGGTCCAGAGTCCAAGACTGAATTTAATAAGTAACTGCATTTGAGTTTTAGCTGAGATGTTGCCATCAATAACCTGTACAGTTACAGTACAAACACAGAACCAAGAGTCGAGCAAAACTTTATTATTTACTTCTCTGCACAATGGACAATAGAATACAGTACAGGTCAAAAGTTTGGAAATATGACTATTTTTAATGTTTTTGAAAGAGTCCCTTATGCTCATCAAGCCTGCATTTATTTGATCAAAAATACAGTAAAAACAGTAATATTGTGAAATATTATTACAATTTAAAATAATGGTTTCCTATTTTAATATGCTTTAAAATATAATTTATTCCTGTGTTCAAAGCCGTATTTTCAGCATCATTACTCCAGTCATTTTTTTTTTTTTTTATAGAAAATTAATACTTTTATTCAGCAAGAAAGGATGTGTTAAATTGATAAAAAGTGATAGTAGAATATTTATATTTTGAATAAATGCTGTTCTTTAACTTTTTATTCATCAATGAATCCTGAAAAAATGTTTGAAAATATTATTTGAAAACCATTATTTTAAATTGTAATAATATTTCACAATATTACTGTTTTTTTTCTGTATTTTTGATTTAATAAATGCAGCCTTGATGAGCAGAAGAGACTTTTAAAAAACAAAAAAAAGTAATGTTTCCAAACTTTTGACCATTACTGTATATTTTTATCAACTCAATTAGGAAAAAAATTGCATTACATTAAATGTGCAATGATGATGGAAATCAGATGGTAATTTAATATACTAAAAATTACTTTAATATATTATGGTACTGAATGATTATACTACATACAATCATATACAGCAAACTAAAACTATTAAAAACAATTTGTTCATTGAAATAAAGCTGAAACAAATAAATATTAGATGAAAAAAATCTAAACTTAAAGAAAATCAGAAATGTTGCCTTGACTAACTGAAACAAATAACTGAAAATAAATAAACACTAAAACTAAAAAAAAAAAAAAAAATGAAACCTCAATAATAATATTTTTAAAAAGCACATCAAATTACAAAAAATTAAATAAATAAATTATACTTATATAAATATTAATAAAAACTCTAAACGATACACAAACTCCTAATAGTTCAAAGAATAAAATAGTAAAGTATTGCAGTAAATAAACAATCCAACATGGTAGTACTATGGTAAATATAAAACTTGAAAATGTTGCATTGTCATGGTAAATATTTAAAAACATGAGCATTATAGTAATAGTAAAATACATGGTATCACCACAATAACTGTAGAAAAGAACACGGTGTCCAAAAATGTCCATTACGATACTTTCCGATTATTTTGGTTAGAGACGGTACATCGAGATAAACACGTTATGCGATTCTCTCTTGCGTTTAGTTCCAAATGACTTTCCGTATTAATGATTATAAATCGATTATAATAATAAGACTGACCGAAGCAGACTCAGCTGTCACTACAAAAACTCTTAAAACTGAAACAAAAACCACATGATCCATCAAAACATTCCGTTTGTTTGCGCTACCGAGACTTTGATCACAGTTTACCTGTCACGATAACCGTCTTCTTCTGCTCCATCACTGACACGAGAGAGAGTTTCGATCAAGAACAGAAGAATGAGCATCAGATGAGCTCTTCACAAACCGAGAGCATCATAAACACACACCATGAGCCAGGACTCTTCCTCTCTCTCTCTCTCTGCCTGAACGCAGATCAGCGGTAACGGGGGACAACAGCGCCATCTGTTGCTCTGGCGTGAAATACTCGGTAAATAATTCTGCCTTCACGTGTTATCGTAAATACTAGTTTCCTAGTTAAAGGAACACGCCGACTTTTAGCTTATTCACCGTATCCCCCAGAGTTAGATAAGTCCATACATACCATTTTTATCTCTGTGCGTGCCATAACTCTGTCTGACGCACCCACCGCTAGCCTAGCTTAGCACAAAGACTGGAGGTAAACGGCTCCAGCTAGCCTACTGCTCAATAAGTGACAAAATAACGCCAACATTTTCCTGTTTACATCGTATAGTTACATCGTGTACTAAGGCCGACGGAAAATGAAAAGTTGCAATTTTCTAGACCAATAAGGCTAGGGACTATACTCTCATTCCTGCGTAATAATCCAGGAACTTTGCTTGGGTGCAGCGGCGCAATGATATTACGCAGCGCCTGAAAATAGTCCCCAGCCCGCTCTCTGTTGTCACGTTGGTTATGTTGACGGAAGTTAGCCTATTTTCAGGCGCTGTGTAATATCATTGCGCCGCTGCACCCATGGTACTGCAGCAAAGCTCCTGGATTATTACGCAGGAATGAGAGTAAGTAAGCAGTTATGATCTGCAATACTTTTATTACTAGACTATATTTATTAAAGAGCCATACAGGAACCAGGTAGGTAATGGCATTACAAATGAAAATTATTATTTTTCCAGCCACAAAATGACTCTAATTTGCCTCTTTGCATTGGAATTCTCTATTTTAACCTTAATTACTACACTAATTGTAATATAAATAATAAAAATATTAGAAGAAAATTATTTTAAGTGGACATTAATGGACCATAATTATTACACAAATAGTATTTAGTACCGAAAGATCTTAAAATATTTAATAAATATTATTGAACTAAAATATAGAACATTTATTTAATTGAAAAATAGTTAAGGTGTATGGTCACATTTGACCACCCATGAGTATGAGTGTGACCAATTAGTAATAGGAATACCTGAATATTGCTAAATACAAGAAAAACATTAACATTAATGTTAACAATGTTGCATCTCCATCACTCTCCATAATGAAATGATACTGTAAATTTGGTTGACGTAATAATCAATGCACACCATGCTGTACTGTTTACCAAAAATTGCTGCAAATACCTGTATAGTGAAGCTGTTGTCTATCCACTTAAGCCATTCAAATGTATTGACACAGCGCTGGTTTGTTTAGAACTATCGAGAGCTCCATGAACCACGTGACCACGCGCGCCGCCGGGAGATGAAAGCATGTCGCAAGCCTCGCAACCCTATGGTCGCAACTCTGTTTTTCAACGCCTCTGGCTTTAACTGTTATGCCACATTAAGTGCGCCACAATGGTATTTATTGTTTGAATTTCGTATTAAAACTTTAGACAATTTAAAAGCTTAGAATTTGTTTCATATCAAAAGCAGGTTTGGCAATTTGGCGTGAGATTTACTTGGGCAGAGTGACAGCGTGAGACAGCGCCTGAAAGCGTGTCTCTCACACCAAATGCGTGAGAGTTGGCAACCCTGGTTAAAACATGCTACCAATGTGTTAAATCATGTTAGCAAAAATGCTAAAACATACAATGTGTTAATTCATGCTAAAAACAAATGCTAAAACCTGCTACCAATGTGTTAAATCATAGTAGCAAAATTGCTAAAACATACTATTAGTGTACTATTACATAGTACACTAAACATACTAAAACATAAAACACTATTAGTGTGTTAATTAATGCTAGAAACATGTTAGCAATGTTGCTAGCAACATATTAAAACATGTTAGCCATGTTAAAATATGTTAACATGTTCAAATATGTTAGTAATATGCTAATTCATGTTAGAAACAAGCTAGCAATGTGATAAAAACATGTTAACAATGTGTTAATTCATGCTAGAAATGTTAATTCAAGCTAGAAACATGCTGCCGAGGTGTTAAATCATGATAGCAAATGTTAAAACATACTATTAGTGTGTAAATTCATGCTAGAAACATGCTACCAATGTGTTAAATCATGTAATCCAAATACTAACACATACTATTAGTGTGTTAATTCATGCTAGAAACATGTTAACAATGTTGCTAGCAAACATGTTAAAAGATGTTAGCCATGTTAAAATATGTTAACATGTCATATGTTAATCAAATATGTTAGTAATGTGGTAATTCATGTTAGAATATGTTAACAACATGCTACATAATGCTAGCAAACTGATAAAAACAAACAATGTGTTAATTCATGCTATAGCATGTTAGCAATGTGTTAAATCATGTTAACAACATGTTAAAACATGTTAACAATATGCTAATTCATGCTAGAAAAATGCTAACAATGTTTTCAATCATGTTAACATGTTTAAATATGTTAGTAATTTGTTAATTCATGCAAGCCAAATGCTAAAACATGAATGCTACCAAATGTGTTAAATCATGTTAACTAAACGTTAAAACATACTAGTAATGTGTTAATTCATGTTAGAAACATGATAGCAATGGGCTAAATAATGCTAGCAACATGGTAAAAGCTGTTATCAATGTGCTAGAATGCTAACACATTTGTTCATTCATGTTAGAAACATGCTACCAATGTGTTAAATCATGTTAGCAAAATGTGAAAACATGTTATTAATGTGTTAATGCATGCTAGAAACATGTTAGCAATGTGGTAAATCTAGCTAGAAATGTTTTAAATCATGTAAACATGTTCAAATGTGCTAGTGATGTGCTAAGTTATGTTAGAAACATGCTAGCAAGGGGGCTAAATGATGCTAGCAACAGGCTAAAACATATTAGCAATGTGCTAATTCATGCTTGAAAATGCTGACAACATGCTACATAATGCTAGCAAAATGCTAAAACCTGTTAGCAATGTGTTAATTCATGCTAGAATATTAACAATGTGTTAAATCATGTTAGCAACATGCTTATTCATGTTAGAAACATGTTAGCAATGTGATAAATAATGCATTAACATGCTAAAACATGCTACCAATGTGTTAAATCATGTTAGCAACATACTAAAATGTATGCTAGAAACATGCTAGCATGCTAAATCCTGCTAGCAACATAGACTGTATAGCCTTAAAAGCTTTAAAACGACTTTTCGTTTTCTTCTCAAGCCAACATCTCTAGTAAAGGCCCGTTCAAACCAAAGATGATAACTATAAAGATATCATTCACAATATTAATGAATAGCAGTATAGAGTTCACACCACAGCTATAACGATATAGAGAAACAATATCATTGGAATCACTTTCAGAACGATTTTATCCAGCTGATGAATAATAAAAAACATTGACAGCCAATCAGAATCCATCCTGCTGTAACGAGCTCAGGCTTTTAAAGCGGCAGACAAGCATGAGTTTAGTATAAACAGAATGACATCGTCCGCTGTTGTGTACGCTAATATAGTTATCTTTATAGTTATCATTCTTGGTGTGAACTGACCTTTAGTCTTGACACACTTTTTTATCTAGTTGAACATTAACATGCACTTTACATTGCTGTTAAATAAAGTCAGCATGAACAAAATGGCACAGAGGCATTTATGCATTTATTTCTGCAAAATAATTATTGCCCTTTTGAATGATCTTTGCCTAAACATAAATCAATAAAACATGCATGGACCTGCTTTATTGTGGAGTGATTGGTGGTTAGGCATGTGTGCCAACGCCCATAACTGAGATCTGGTCCAAACCTGTTTGTTTTAGCCAGTCCCTGCATCTTTAAAAGAATGGCTTCCCATTGTGGTGTTTATATTTAATCAGCAGTGTTCCTTCAGGCCCTGAGCTGATGTGCATAATGAAGAAGTGAGGTGGAGACATATAGGCTGCGTCCGAAATCACATACTCTTGAGTAGGTACTTATTTTGAATAAGTAATTACTTTATGACTACTAAAAAAGTATGTTCTATATAGTATGAATGTGTTTAGTATAAATGTAATTCAAACATACTACATACGCCATGTTGTCAGTTGTGTTGCTTCACTCTCAATCACAAATCCTCTCCTGTGGCCTCATGGGATAGTAGAGTGTCTATCGTATGCACACTTCAGAATCACGCCTGAAGTTTTTGCCCACTCTTATGAGTACAGTGAATTCAGACATACTTTTGTCACATACTGTTTTTCGCCTACTATATAGTAGGGAAGAATGCAATTTTGGATGCAGCCATATACACTATATTTCTGCGGAGTCAATAGCTACAGACCTCCAAACTTCATGTGGCCTTCAGATTAGCTCAAGAACAGTGTGTAGAGAGCTTCATGGAATGGGTTTCCATGGCTGAGCAGCTCATCCAAGCCTTACATAACTAAGTGCAATGCAAAGTGTGGGATGCAGTGGGGTAAAGCACGCCACCACTGGACTCTAGAGCAGTGAGACGTGTTCACTGGAGTGACCAATCACGCTTCTCTGTCTGGCAATGGACGAGTCTGGGTTTGGGGGTTGCCAGGAGAACGGGACTTGCCTGACCGCATTGTGCCATGTGTAAAGTTTGGTGGAGGGGGGATTATGGTGTGGGGTTATTTTTCAGGGGTTGGGCTTGGCCCCTTAGTTCCAGTGAAAGGAAAAGTTTGTGGGAACAGTTTGGGGACGGCCGCTTCCTGTTCCAACATGACTGCGCACCAGTGCCTCCATGTCCATAAAGACATGGATGAGCGAGTTTGGTGTGGAGGAACTTGACTGGCCTGCACAGAGTCCTGACCTCATCCCGATAGAACACCTTTGGGATGAATTAGAGCGGAGACTGCGAGCCAGGCCTTCTCGTCCAACATCAGTGCCTGACCTCACAAATGCGCTTCTAGAAGAATGGTCAAATTCCCATAAACACACTCCTAATCCTTGTGGAAAGCCTTCCCAGAAGAGTTGAAGCTGTTATAGTTGCAAAGGGTGGGCCAACTCCGTATTAAACCCTACGGATTAAGAATGGGATGTAATTTGTTCATGTGCATGTAAAGGCAGGCATCCCAAAACTTTTGGCAATATCGTGTATATGCAGAAAATGTATTGCAAATGCTGTCAACACAACATTAAAAGTACTGAACTGCATTAGGATCTTTTAATGGTCATAAACTGATCTTTGACAAGTAATTCCTCTAGAAGAATTTCAGTCAAGAAAATTAATAATAAATGAACATTTAATTCAATGTGTTACTTGCTGTTTCTTTGTAATTATTTGTGAATGGAATATATGTATATTACATAACATTATGACCACCTTCCCAAATTTGTGTTGGTCCTCCTTTTGCTGCCAAAACAGCCCTGACCCGTCGAGGCATGGACTCCACTAGACCCCTGAAGGTGTGCTGTGGTATCTGGCACCGAGATGTTAGTAGCAGATCCTTTCAGTCCTGTAAGTTGCGAGGCGGGGCCTCCATGGATCGGACTTGTTTGTTCAGCACATCTCACAGATGCTCGATTGGATTGAGATCTGGAGAATTTGGAGGCCAAGTCAACACCTCAAACTCATTGTTGTGCTCCTCAAACCATTCCTGAACCATTTTTGCTTTGTGGCAGGAGCATTATCCTGCTGAAAAAGCCACAGCCACCAGGGAATACCGTTTCCATGAAAGGGAGTAATGGTCTGCAACAATGCTTTGCAGCCCCATACGCAACAAACTGAGATGCACTGTGTATTCTGACACCTTTCTATCAGAACCAGCATTAACTTCTTGAGCAATTTGAGCTCCAGTAGCTCGTCTGTTTGATCGGACCACACAGGCCAGCCTTCGCTCCCCACGTGCATCAATGAGCCTTGGCCGCCCATGACCCTGTCTCCGGTTCTCCACTGTTCCTTCCTTGGAGCACTTTTGATAGATCCTGACCACTGCAGACCGGGAACACCCCACAAGAGCTGCAGTTTTGGAGATGCTTTGACCCAGTCGTCTAGCCATCACAATTTGGCCCTTGTCAAACTCTCTCAAATCCTTACGCTTGCCCATTTTTCCTGCTTCTAACACATCAACTTTGAGAGCAAAATGTTCACTTGCTGTCTAATATATCCCACCCACTAACAGGAGCCGTGATGAAGAGATAACCAGTGTTATTCACTTCACCTGTCATAATGTTATACCTGATCGGTATATGTATGTGTATTATATATATGTGTGTGTGTGTATATATAAAGTAACAATATTTTTTTTTGACTAAACATAATAATGGCTTTCTGTGTGCATAACTATCTGTTGTCTCTTATTTTTCCTCCTCTTTTTTTTTTTTTCACTTCCACCCACTCACGCTGTATCCGCCACAGCTCTGCACATCCTCACCCCCGCTTCATTCACCTGCCTCTGCGTCAGACCCCATGTCAGTGTTGCCACGGCAACGGATGATGATGATGCTGCTGCTTCTATTCTCTGATGCAGACGTCATCACCTCCCATTCAGATTTTTGCGCATATATTCTCTCCCTTTCTCAGACTCACAGCTTGCAGTGTTGTTTATAGAAATCCTACGGCTCGCCACAGCGGCTAATTCAATTCATGAATGCAATTTGACTTCAAAGCATCATCACATCCCTCAAGATTATAATGTCTAAATAAAGCGGTCATGTTCTCTTCTCTTCATTAACTGATATTTGTACAGTGATAAAAACAACAGAGCTATGCAACAATGTTTTGTTGCAACTATTCATATTTTGCATACATTTTGCAGTAATGCATATAAAATAAGCTCATAACATAATAAAATATATATATGCAACAAGTTTGCTACTAAATATACTGTAAATTACACATCTAGATCACACAACCAAGACTTTAAATGCATTTAAAAGCACATTATCTTAGCATAGAACAACATATATAGTCATCATGCCATATATCGGAAAACATTAAAATATTCTTCATGTTGCTAATATTATTATAATATCTTTATAGGTCACATGATTTATGCAACTACATGCAAAATATATAGGCCATACTACAAAAACATTTTGGTTTATGAAACAATGTTTCAACAGTATAGTCTGTGTACATTATCCAACATACTTTTAGGTCGGACAATAAAACTATAAATGCTTATAAATGAGAGATGAAAGTCTGCATGTGCACTCAAAAATTCAAGATTTATGCATTTCAATTACTAGTAAAATTCCATCAAATTGTATAATCATTAAAAACTTTAAATGAGACAGAGCTTAATAACTTCCAAACTAAATGGTTCATTCACTCGTTCCATTAAGATTTATACAAAACGTTCTAAGCTATATCTTTTTTAATATGAATATGTAAGGATTGTTCCGTTCAATTTGATGGAATTTTACTATGCAATTGAAATTCATAAATCTTAAAAAAAGGCTTAATTTGGCTGTGCATATCTAATATATATGCCTACATTTAAAGTGTATATTGTGATCCACAAGTCTAGGGGGAAACTGGGACACAAAACCTGCAAATAAAAAGTTTTAAGATTGGGATTCTTAAAACTAATAAGGAATATTCACGACTCTTTTTCTAATTCGGTCCACACGAGTGTGGGTTATTCCATCAGATACAAAACTAAGAGTGGAACACTTGATCAAGCGCCCAAAGACTTTCAACATGTTCAAAAATAAGGGAACATTTTCTGCCAGGCAGCTTTGTTTCTTTCCCCACCCTCGCGCGCTCTCTACGTTCGCTATGACATCAACCCACAATGCACCGCACTGTTTGCCGTTTACTCTCCGTCTCTGTGGCGACAGCGGCGAGCTCAGCCCCTTATGCAAATGAAACCGGAAGAAAACGTCATCTTTGGCCAATCTGAGCGTTCTAAAGTGACATAATGGAATTTTTAGGGATAGAAAACTTGCAAATGCGCACTGACGCCCATAGAGAACACATCTCGAAGGGAGAAACAACAATATCGCAAATCGATCAGGGGAATAAAAATAAACGTTAACGGCTAAATGAGTCGTTTGGACACCCTTCACTGGGTGTAGGATGGGAACAAGCCTTTACCCAGACGAGGATATCCGAGGAATATCAAGCATTATGATGAAGAAAGACATGAGTTTGAACCTGGACGACCAGAACAGCTCCAACCTCAAGCCAGATTTGAGAGATGCGGAGGGAATTCTTAATTCACCCGACCTGGGGCTCCTCAAGCTGGCTTCGCCAGAGCTGGAGAGGCTGATTATTCAGTCCAACGGGATGGTGACCACCACGCCGACCTCCCAGTTCGTCTACCCGAAGTCGGTGAGCGACGAGCAGGAGTTCGCGGAGGGCTTCGTCAAAGCTTTGGAGGACCTCCACAAGCAGAACCAGCTGAACGGTGGCCCGTGTGTTCCGCCGACGCTCAACAACAGGCACACCACCGGCTCTACCCTCGCCTTGCCCACGGACCTGCCCGTGTACACGAACTTGAGCGCGTACGGAAGTACTACGGTGAACTATTCCACGGACACCATTCCGTTCCCACCGCCGCCGCCCGCGCACCCGATGGCCGCGCAACAGCCGCCGCCGAAGGACGAGCCGCAGACCGTTCCGGACATGCAGAGCTTCGGCGACAGTCCGCCGCTCTCCCCCATCGACATGGACACGCAGGAGCGCATCAAGGCCGAGAGGAAAAAGCTGCGCAACCGGATCGCCGCCTCCAAATGCCGCAAGAGGAAACTGGAGCGGATATCCCGGTTGGAAGACAAAGTGAAGACTCTGAAGAGCCAGAACACGGAGCTCGCGTCCACGGCGAGCGTGCTGAGAGAGCAAGTGGCGCAGTTAAAGCAGAGAGTGATGAACCACGTCAATAACGGCTGTCAGCTGCTGCCTAATCAGGTTCAGGCGTATTAGAGGACACTCGACTTTATATATCAGTGTTTGGGTGGTTGACGGAAGAAAAAAAAAACATGCTTGGTTTGGTTAACCCGCACGAGAGGCCGTGCTACATTGCATTCACAATAAAAGCACGACCTTAAGTGCCGTATGGCTTTTATAAAAGAGACAAAACCAAGGTTGGTAATAAAAATAGTAAGGAGAAACATTTCACAAAGCGTCATGTGCGCAGTGATACAGCGAACGTTGTTCTGCGTAGGTATCACATTAGAGCGAGTGATCGATCTTCACCCAGGACTGGAAATATTGTGGTTAAATACCATCTGTTTAACGTTTTCCTTAAAAGTCACTGGGAAGTTCGCTCCAAGTACCAAGTGTTGTTTGGTAGCACGAGACGCTCGATTTTTCGTTGCTTTTATTATAGCAATGGAAACGATAAAGCCATCATTCCGCCAAAAGATATAGTCCCTGACGTGACAGAGCGCTGCAATGTTGTGCGCAGTGATATGGCGAACGCGATTGGTCAATCATCCAGGACCGGAACTATATCTTTTTTATTTTATATCTTTTTTTTTTTTGATTGGACAAACGGCGTTCCTAAAGTTTTCCTGTCTGCTGTCAGTCTGTGCGTTGCTTGGCAACACGATCGTGTTTTGGTTTCTTTTGGAACTAATTTCGGTGGTTTGATATTTTATTAAATCATTATTATAATTATAATTTAATTATAATTGCCGTCATTCCATAAAAAAAAAAAAACAATCCCAGACTTGACTGAATGTTGCTATGCAACAAAAGTAAAGTTTCTGATATGCTAAATGGTGTTTTGTATGGAAGCTTGTTTCCGCTGTGAGATAATTCTGACTTTTTAGCTCACATTTCGACTATTTTTCGCAATTACGTGTTTATATCTCGCAATTCTGACTTTTTTCTCTCAATTTTGTGTTTATATCTCACATTTCAGACTTGTTTTTACTTACAATTCGGACTATTTTTTTTGCAATTGCAAGTATATATCTCGCAATTCTATTTTTTCTTGCATTTTTTTCTCGTAGTTGAGTTTTTATATCGCAATTACGACTTTTTTTCCCCTGCAATTGTAAGTTATATTTTCTTTTTTTAGCAAATGCAAGTTTTGTATTTTGTAATTCGGACTATTTTTCTTGCAATTGCGAGTATATATCTCGCAATTCTATTTTTTCTTGCATTTTTTCTCGTAGTTGAGTTTTTATATCGCAATTCAGACTTTTTTAAGCAAATGCAAATGTATATCTTGCAATTCTGACTTTTTTCTTGCAATTACGAGTTTCTATCTCACAATTCTGAGGGCAAAAATTCCGAATTGCGAGATAAAAAGTCGCAATTACCCGTTTCATTTGTTATTCAGCGGCAGAAACAAGCTTCCGTGGTTTTGCGTCATCGCTGTTTCTTTATCTTGTATTTTAGCACTACTGGAACGCTGCATTGACCAATCATGTTTTATATTCTGTATATATTTTTAACTATATATTTAGGCCTATACAACAGTTAGTTCTGGTACACTAATTGGGTTACACTAGCAGTGTAAAGAGACTAGTATTTATAAGAGCACTGAATTCATTTCACTTGCACTGTATCACTAGCTCGTTGACAGTTCTCATCTGATCCAGATGACTTATTCTGGAAACATTTTCTTTGGCAGAGCAACAACAAACAAAATTACTGGCCGTATCTGAAATGTCAGTTACACAATATGAAAAGCAATATCACATTGCATATCATAAAGTGCATCAAACCCCACAGTGCTCTGTATTAAAACAGCAGCCTGAGAGTATAATGATTTCATATCCATGTGGATGTGATGATGTCAGTCAGCTGTGTGTTGAAACATTATTCTGAGCTGCTGTCACTGCTTGACATGTCAAGTCAACTACCCATTTACTGATGCATAAAGGTCGCAAACTGATCTCACCCTTCCAGTGACCATTCATTCTTGTTGGACTGTTGAAGTGGACACTACAGGTGCTGATGTATAATATGTTTACAATATTCTGTAGCAAATGGACTCACGAAAGCAATTATGCTACATCATTTGATCTCATGAGAGAAGATCTAAGCAGCTGTATTTTTGCATGCTCAAGACAAGCTCAAAATGAGTGCAACCAAACAACAAAGATGTCATGCATGTAGGCCTTATCTGACGACAAGCTCTTATTAATCAACGACTGTATCTATTTTATATACAACTATTCACACAATGTCTTATTTTATGCTCTTTTGGATTTACGTGTGTCGTGCTGTAAATGTAAACTTTCCACCTGTCACATGTCCTGTACTGCCTTCATACGTTCCTCCTAGTGTGATGATGTGTACATTAATGTCATTAAACCTGTTCAATTCACTTGTTAAATGATATACATTTTATACCCCTCTGTTCATGCATACATAATATAGACCTAGTCGTCTTTGAACTGTCCAGCATTTCTCATCAGTTTAGACATGACAAACCTGAACAATGCTGCGGCCTATCAGTGTGGAAGTATGAAACTGCGTCCTCTAGTGGTCATGGCATGGTAAAACAACTAGTAAATAGTAAAACTCTTCTTACAAGTGCACTACATAGTAAATGCATGCTATAAGAGGAGTCGTCTTATGTGCATTTTCATTATAAAGCACAACCCACTGTCACCGTTTCATTTCAAATTGATTGATCTTTACTTGCTATTCAGCTCAGAAAGAAGTACTGAACATCAAAGCCCACAATGCTATTTTAACATCCCACACTGATGATAAATCAAGTAGGTCTAAAGCAGACAGAATGAATTCATGTCCATGTGTATACAGTGTTGGGTAAGTTACTCTAGTAATTTAAAAAGTAATTACTAGCTATCATCTTCTAGCTAGCATCACATTATGACCACTGACAGGTGAAGTGAATAACACTCATTATGAGCCAAGGCTCATTGATGCACGTGGGGAGCGAAGGCTGGCCCGTGTGGTCCAATCAAACAGACGAGCTGCTGGAGCTCAAATTGCTCAATAAGTTAATGCTGGTTCTGATAGAAAGGTGTCAGAATACACAGAGCATCTCAGTTTGTTGTGTATGGGGCTGCATAACCGCAGACCAGTCAGAGTGCCCATGCTGACCCCTGTCCACCGCCGAAAGCGTCAACAGTGGCACGTGAGCATCAGAACTGGACCACGGAGCAATTGAGGAAGGTGGCCTGCTCTGATGAATCACGTTTTCTTTTACATCACGTGGATGGCCGGGTGCGTGTGCATCACTTACCTAGGGAACACATGGCACCAGGATGCACTATGGGAAGAAGGCAAGCCGGCGGAGGCAGTGTGATGCTTTGGGCAATGTTCTGCTGGGAAACCTTGGATCCTGCCATCCATGTGGATGTTACTTTTACACGTACCACCTACCTAAGCATTGTTGCAGAACATTACACCCTTTCATGGAAACGGTATTCCCTAGTGGCTGTGGCCACAAAGCAAAAATGGTTCAGGAATGGTTTGAGGAGCACAACAACGAGTTTGAGGTGTTGACTTGGCCTCCAAATTCCCCAGATCTCAATCCAGTCGAGCATCTGTGGGATGTGCTGAACAAACAAGTTCCGATCCATGAAGGCCCCACCTCGCAACTTACACGGCTTAAAGGATCTGCTGCTAACATCTTGGTGCAAGATACCACAGCACACCTTCAGGGGTCTAGTGGAGGCCATGCTTTGACGGGTCAGGGCTGTTTTGGCAGCAAAAGGGGGACCAACACAATTTTAGGTTGTATAATGTTATGCCTGATCAGTGTATATTGTCATAACTTATTATTATCATACAACTTTTCATAGTGTAGAGTTACTCTTCTCTATATTGTGTTTGGTGGAAATCTTCACAAAAGAGAGCATAAAACAAATGTTGTAGGCAGGAAAACAATGAGACGATGGCCGTAGTCCCTATATTACTGTATGCAATATTTTCTTTGTCCAGTAGGGGGATACCAACACCATCATATTTGGTTTATGACCAAACCAAACACTATAGAGAAGAGTGAGTCTGATGGCAGGCAGAAGTATCGACTGGTGAACCTGCTGTGATAAATGAGCTCAGTTGTCCAGAAATGGTAGTAGAAGCTCTTACGTTGTTTGCTGTTACTTCACGTCTCATTATGTCCAGGGTTTCTGAGCTTAACTGGTCATGATGACACCTAGCCTTAGTTCACCGTGACATAGAAATTACTTAAAAGAGGTCATGTGTCATTTCAACCACAGCACATTGATTTTAGTTCTTTTGTTTCCATGGCAATATGTGCTTTTTGTCCATGTTGTTCGGATATGAACTTGTTGGTGTTTATTTGCGGCTGCCCTTTAGTTAATGCATCCAAGCAAAAAACAGGCCTTCAAGACTTTGAGGGGAGCTGCATCAGATTGTGTGTGTCTTGAACTGGCCACCTGTCAAAGCCGAATACACAGATTAATTAATTTAAACAATGGCATGACCCTCACTAGACAATAGAAACTACATGCCAAAAAAGATAAATTAAGGAATGACAAAATGATTGCAGTATTTCACTGTTACAATATTTAATAAATCTTACAATTTATAAAATGTAATAATGAAAAACATTTGACTTAATATATATGTGTGTGTCCGTTTAATGTTTTGGAGTCTCCTACAACAGGTTTACATTCATCCAAGGTCAAAAAACACTATTATTTTCTCATAATATACATTGCAGCATCAGCTCTTTTCTCAGAGTCTGAAACGGTTTGATCAAGGATGCGCTCTCTAAACTCTCTAAAAGAGCTATTTTACTCTGACTGGTCAGACGACCCAGTCTGTTGTGATTGGTCTGCTCTGCTCTGATTGGTCAGATGGTCCAGTCTGTTGTGATTGGTCTACTCTGCTCTGATTGATCAGATGGCCCAGTCTGTTGTGATTGGTCTACTCTGCTCTGATTGATCAGATGGTCCAGTCTGTTGTGATTGGTCTACTCTGCTCTGATTGGTCAGATGGCCCAGTCTGTTGTGATTGGTCTACTCTGCTCTGATTGATCAGATGGCCCAGTCTGTTGTGATTGGTCTACTCTGCTCTGATTGATCAGATGGCCCAGTCTGTTGTGATTGGTCTACTCTGCTCTGATTGGTCAGATGGCCCAGTCTGTTGTGATTGGTCTACTCTGCTCTGATTGATCAGATGGTCCAGTCTGTTGTGATTGGTCTACTCTGCTCTGATTGGTCAGATGGCCCAGTCTGTTGTGATTGGTCTACTCTGCTCTGATTGATCAGATGGTCCAGTCTGTTGTGATTGGTCTACTCTGCTCTGATTGATCAGATGGCCCAGTCTGTTGTGATTGGTCTACTCTGCTCTGATTGGTCAGATGGCCCAGTCTGTTGTGATTGGTCTACTCTGCTCTGATTGGTCAGATGGCCCAGTCTGTTGTGATTGGTCTACTCTGCTCTGATTGATCAGATGGCCCAGTCTGTTGTGATTGGTCTACTCTGCTCTGATTGATCAGATGGCCCAGTCTGTTGTGATTGGTCTACTCTGCTCTGATTGGTCAGATGGCCCAGTCTGTTGTGATTGGTCTACTCTGCTCTGATTGATCAGATGGTCCAGTCTGTTGTGATTGGTCTACTCTGCTCTGATTGGTCAGATGGCCCAGTCTGTTGTGATTGGTCTACTCTGCTCTGATTGGTCAGATGGCCCAGTCTGCTGTGATTGGTCCACTCTGCTCTGATTGGTCAGATGGCCCAGTCTGCTGTGATTGGTCTACTCTGCTCTGATTGGTCAAATTTTGCACATCTTAGCTTTTCCATCCAGTGTTTTTGTGTGTAATTACCTCAAAATGTGCTTAAAAATAAGTAGATGGAAACATGGCTAGTGATACCAACAATAATCGGTAATCATCGGTTTTACCGTATCAATCTCATCAAAGTGGATTTGCTTAGAAAACAGTGTCTTCTCGACATGAACAACACGAACCAAACTCTTCCAGTCTCAGATACAACTACAGTGTTTTAGGGCGGGGCAAAAGAGACACTGTTCATAGGCAGCCAATGGAGACCATAGACTGGCATTATGCAAATTAGCTACAGTTCAGAATTGCTTCTTTCTTTTAGGGGATAAACTCCATTTATCTGCACTTTGAGTTTGAAACTTTGCAGACCTTCTACATTAACAAAACAGCTATATTACACAGCATAAAAGGGCACTAAAAATCTCAACCTTTTGGAAAAATAGTCAAATCTATTGGATATTAGATTTCATCTCATTGAAAAGGATATCAGATTTTCTCATAATTTTTCTAATAGAAGAATGTGTTCGGGAAATCAGTTTAAAATATTACCTTTACAATTCCAAGTAACATTAAACAAAAAATGTTTATCTGTACGTTTATGTTATGGTCCTGGTTACATACGCATCACATGAAAGTGAGAAAGTAATGACATAATTTTTGGGTAGCTATTCCTTTTCAAATAATGTGTAAGATTTGAAGGATGATTTTCAGTTAAATCTCTTTGAGACAGTCCATTCCAGATCAAATAATAAATGCCATTTTCATGAAAGCTCTTTGGACGTCCCGTTCCTTTTACAGTCACTTCCTGTATATCAGTAGCTTCTCTGATGAATCAGAGAGCCGTTCGTTCAGACACTAATCTAGAAAGAAGTCTCTCTAATGATAAATCCAATGAGACACACTGTTCTTTATTGAATTATGTATTTAAAAGGATCCCATTGTTTTTGCAGAGAACCGTCTGTCTACTTAGACGTCTCATGTCAAACTCAACAAACTGAATCCATCTGACGTGATGTTTGCACCCATGTTCAGCTATTATCCTCAAAGAAAATTTATTTAGCCTTTTTAATCCAATTTTATGAACCGTGTAAAAGAATGCAGTTGGTATCAATTGCATTGCATTGTGGGATACAGTATTCTACACAGTAGACACATTTTGGAAATTAGATATTCAATACAGAAATGTGCACTGTACTTTGTTATTTTAGTATGATTGAATACAATTATAGTTACGGGTCAAGCACCAAAGGTGTGTAGGAACCTACTGTAATCATTAGTGTTCTTCTTCTTCTTCTTCTTCTTCTTCCGTTCTGTAAAGTCTATGGCACCCCATACAACCGCTTGCGGGAAAGTTATGAAATTTGGCACACTTATAGAGGACAGTCTTGATTGTCACCATAGCTAATTTTGAGTCTCTAATTCAATCCCTCTATTGCCATCACCTGTCCAAATCTGCACTCACATTTTTTCTAACTCCTCCCAGGCCGTTGTTTCGATTTTCATGAAAATTGAACCAAATCATCTTCAGACTATGGCAACAAAAAGTTATGGGATTCAAGTTGATTCGTCAAACCGCTATTGAATAACGCGCAAACGAGTTTGACGAAGAACACGCCAAAATGGACGCGAGGCTATATCTTCGCAACACTTTAGCATATTCTGACCAAACTTGGTGTGTTATGACAACCATGACCCGAGGCTTCCTGCACAGTTCCTAGTAAACTGTGCAGTGCCACCTAGTAAAATGGCTCTTTTTGATTATAACTTCTAAACAGTTCTGCCAAAAATTACAAAACTCTCTTTAAATTTGGAGCAGCATGCCGAGTCAAACAATATTCTCATATCCGCAATTTTGGTCGTCAGTTATTTTTAATTTTGTCGTAAAATGCTATATGTTATGAACGCATTTCTGTATCATTATGAAACTCTGTGTGTGTCTTTGGCACTTTGTTTTGAAGGTACTCAAAGTTTCAGGGCATTGCTACCTTGTGGTCAAAAGTTATAATGAAATTTCCAAATATGCTAATAACTTTTGATTAATTTTGCTTATTGTAATGATTTCTTGGGTCATGCCAAGAACATACACTATATTGCCAAAAGTACTGGGACACCCCTCCAAATCATTGAATTCAGGTGTTCCAATCACTTCATGGCCACAGGTGTATAAATCAAGCACTAGGCATGCAGACGCTTCTACAAACATTTGTGAAAAAATGGGTCGCCCTCAGGAGCTCAGTGAACTCAAGCGTGGTACCGTGATAGGTTGCCACCTGTGCATTCGTGAAATTTCCTCACTACTAAATATTCCACGCTCAACTGTTAGTGGTATTATAACAAAGTGGAAGCAATTGGGAACAACAGCAACTCAGCCACGAAGTGGTAGGCCACGTAAAATCACAGAGCGGGGTCAGCGCATGCTGAGGGTCACAGTGCACAGAAGACGCCAACTTTCTGCAGTCAATAGCTACAGACCTCCAAACTTCATGTGGCCTTCAGATTAGCTCAAGAACAGTGTGTAGAGAGCTTCATGGAATGGGTTTCCATGGCCGAGCAGCTCATCCAAGCCTTACATCACCAAGTGCAATGCAAAGTGTGGGATGCAGTGGGGTAAAGCACGCCACCACTGGACTTTAGAGCAGTGAGACGTGTTCTCTGGAGTGACCAATCACGCTTCTCTGTCTGCCAATCCCATGGACGAGTCTGGGTTTGGCGGTTGCCAGGAGAACGGGACTTGCCTGACTGCATTGTGACAAGTGTAAAGTTTGGTGGAGGGGGGATTATGGTGTGGAGTTGTTTTTCAGGGGTTGGGCTTGGCCCCTTAGTTCCAGTGAAAGGAACTCTTAATGCTTCAGCAGACCAAGACATTTTGGACAATTTCATGCTCCCAACTTTGTGGGAACAGTTTGGGGATGGCCCCTTCCTGTTCCAACATGACTGCGCACCAGTGCACAAAGCGTCGGTCCATAAAGACATGGATGAACGAGTTTGGTGTGGAGGAACTTGACTGGCCTGCACAGAGTCCTGACCTCATCCCGATAGAACACCTTTGGGATGAATTAGAGCGGAGACTGCGAGCCAGGCCTTCTCGTCCAACATCAGTGCCTGACCTCACAAATGCGCTTCTAGAAGAATGGTCAAAAATTCCCATAAACACACTCCTAAACCTTGTGGAAAGCCTTCCCAGAAGAGTTGAAGCTGTTATAGCTGCAAAGGATGGGCCAACTCCATATTAAACCCTACGGATTAAGAATGGGATGCCATTAAAGTTCATGTGCATGTAAAGGCAGGCGTCCCAAAACTTTTGGCAATATAGTGTAGATACCAATTTTGCCATAGTTGGCCGAACTTCCTGTCCGCCATTTTGATTTTCTTTAACAACCTACTTTTTCTAACTCCTCCTAGACTGTTTGTCCGGTTTTCACCAAAATCGAATCTTATCATCTTCAGACCATGTCTGCAAATAGTTATGGATTTTGTGTCAATAGGCGAAACAGTTTTCATATACCGCATCAACAAATTTGATGGCATGATGCCAAAATGGCTTTATTCCTGCAATGCTTTGGCATATTGACACCAAACTTTGCATGTCATTATCACCTCACTCTGACCACACCACATCAATTTGGTCACAGCACCACCTATTGGTTTAAAGTGATAAACCATTAAATCATATTAATTGATGATTTTTCATTTTTCCTAAAATCATCTTAATATGTCTTTAATTGCTCATTGTTGCAGTTGGTCTGATGCTCCCAGCCATGACTTATCATATTTTAATTTTTATATTTTCCATTATCATTTTAATTTTTTATAACATTTTTGTAAGGTGTAGTAACTTTGGCTGTTTCTGTTTCTTTTTTAAATGTCTATATAGTTTTTATGAATTATCTTAGCACATTAAGTAAAACTAAATTAAAATGAGATATTAAGCCTTAATTGGTAACTAGCTGAAATAAAAAAAGCTTATGTTTTTTTTATATTTTATTTCAGTTAACGTTTATTTTCTCTTATTTTTTTATGGTTTTAGTTTCAATTATGGTTAACCAGAACACTTTGTACAGTATACATATTATATTCATACTATTTATACAGTGTTGTTGTATTCTATTATGATTATAACCCAATTTTAACTGTGGATATTGAGTATGTATGCAGAAGGAACAATTGGTTTTATGTTTCAAAATGCGAAAACGGCAAGAAAAGGAGTGTCCCATTGAAGAATAAGGATGAACTATAGGAAATATTAATGGATATATAAAAAAATAATTACTTAGTTTTTCTTCCAAATGTATATAGGGATAGAATAAATTAATACTTTAAAAAAAAAATGTGTTGACTTTTTTTACAGAGATAAGTTTCCATATTTGCCAATTTGTTTATGTAATATGTGATGAGGGAAAACATTTACATTTATTCATTTAGCAGATGACTTTAGATGAGGAATAGAGAAGCAATTCATCCTATGGAGGAATGTTAAAATGCTATTAAAAATACACAGGCTAAATATTAATTTTCAGAACATTATGCATCATAAAGGGTTAATGCTTGCAGTGCATGACAAGTGTTTTTGTCATTTTATTCGCTTCAGTGAATTCTCTCTCCTCTCACTTCCGTTCTGCTCTTTTTTTGTCTCCACTGGTCTCAAAACAGTGTTTTTGTGCTCTGGATCAAATGCAATAGAGAATCAAGCTGAAAGATGTCCCGTCCCCATGAGATGTTCACCTCGTTCTCAGTGACAGATTTTACTAGAATAGAGAAAGGTGACATCTTGTCCTTTCATTGGTCTTTTCAGTCGGCCATGGCAACAGAACAATCTCAGCACTGACACTCAAGACGAGATGGTGTGGCATGATGTACTTCACATTCTGCTTGTTATTATCATCATCTTCATGTTCTTCGTCTGTTTCTAATGGTCAGTCATTTGTTCAACCAGTTTTTTTTCCCATCACTGTTGTTCTTCAAAATCATCTTGCAAATGTAAAAAAAAAATTTTATTAAAAAAATTCCGTAAAGACATTTATAATTCTATTCTATTAGAAGATTCTATTTTAAAAAAATGCTGTTCTTTTGAACTTTCTATTCATCAAAGAATCCTAAAAAAAAAAAAATGTATCATGGTTTGCGCAAAAAATGTAAGTAGCACAACTCTTTTCAACATTGATAATAATCTTGATCAACATTGTTTCTTGAGCAGATTTTTATCATATTAGAATGATTTCTGAAGGATCATGTGATTCAACCTCATTCAGACGCCAAGGTGAAAGAATGGTCACGCTGATGTTTGGAGTAACTATCCATAAATGGGTTGTTACGTCTGACCCAGAATCTGGGTAACACAAAAACTACCCAAACACTGGGTTGTTACGTCTGAACCAGGATCTGGGTAACACAAAAACTACCCAAACACTGGGTTGTTACGTCTGAACCAGGATCTGGGTAACACAAAAACTACCCAAACACTGGGTTGTTACGTCTGACCCAGGATCTGGGGAACACAAAAACTACACAAACACTGGGTTGTTACGTCTGACCCAGGATCTGCGTAACACAAAAACTATCCAAACACTGGGTTGTTACGTCTGACCCAGGATCTGCGTAACTACCCAAACACTGGGTTGTTACGTCTGACCCAGAATCTGGGTAACACAAAAACTACCCAAACACTGGGTTGTTACGTCTGACCCAGAATCTGGGTAACACAAAAACTACCCAAACACTGGGTTGTTACGTCTGACCCAGGATCTGGATTACACAAAAACCACCCAAACACTGGGTTGTTACGTCTGACTCAGGATCTGCGTAACACAACTACCCAAACACTGAGTTGTTACGTCTGACCCAGGATCTGTGTAACACAACTACCCAAACACTGGGTTGTTACGTCTGACCCAGGATTTGGATTACACAAAAACTACCCAAACACTGGGTTGTTATGTCTGACCCAGGATCTGGGTAACACAAAAACTACCCAAACACTGGGTTGTTACGTCTGACCCAGGATCTGGATTACACAAAAACTACCCAAACACTGGGTTGTTACGTCTGACCCAGGATCTGGGTAACACAAAAACTACCCAAACACTGGGTTGTTACGTCTGACCCAGGATCTGTGTAACACAAAAACTACCCAAACACTGGGTTGTTACGTCTGACCCAGGATCTGCGTAACACAAAAACTACCCAAACACTGGGTTGTTACGTCTGACCCAGGATCTGCGTAACACAAAAACTACCCAAACACTGGGTTGTTACGTCTGACCCAGGATCTGCGTAACACAAAAACTACCCAAACACTGGGTTGTTACGTCTGACCCAGGATCTGGGTAACACAAAAACTACCCAAACACTGGGTTGTTACGTCTGACCCAGGATCTGTGTAACACAAAAACTACCCAAACACTGGGTTGTTACGTCTGACCCAGGATCTGCGTAACACAAAAACTACCCAAACACTGGGTTGTTACGTCTGACCCAGGATCTGCGTAACACAAAAACTACCCAAACACTGGGTTGTTACGTCTGACCCAGGATCTGCGTAACACAAAAACTACCCAAACACTGGGTTGTTACGTCTGAAGACTGGAGTAATGATGCTGAAAATTCAGCGTTGATCACAGGAATAAATTACAGTTTACATATATATATTTAATGTCTTAATATTCTGCTGTAATCTTTTCTCTTAGACTACATCAATGGACAGAAGAAAATATCGACACAGCGCATAGGCATAACATCACTCATCTGGTTTCCATAGGAACATAATTCTGTGAAAATACACAGTAACACTCAAGAAATCATAATGGCTGGTCAAAAATAACCACATAAGCAGGACTTATTCTGAATACGTGGAGAGAGTTCACAAAAGCCTAAACGGCAGCTGATTCAACCTCATTCAAACGTCACACCGATGTTTGGAGTAATACCCATAAATTATACATGCTCTTTTGTGTCAGGAAATGCTTTTAATTCAGCTAGAAAGGAAATATGACACAGAAAAAAGCAGATTTTTGGAGTAGAGTTTGATTATAGTTCAGTCATGCAGAAGATGCAAAACTACATGATGCAAAAAAAGCCTTTAGGGGAAGCTTTTAGATCTGGAGACAAAATGTACACAGCTGGTTCATTCCAGGCTCAAACGAGACACACACCCTTGCATTTACACACCATTGGGAACATTCAAAACTATTCTTATTAATAAAAGAATTGGTAATGCTTTATGTTGATGGTCCCCTATAGACATTCTGTTGACTAGAAGAAATGTTGCACCCGCATGTCAACTAACTCTCATTAGAGTATTAGTAGACGGTCTACTTAATATCTACTAACACTTTATTTTGATGCTCCTCCAACAGACATTCTACTTAGTAAACACAACTTTGCAAGTACGTCAACTTACTCTACTAACCCTAACCTAACAGTCTACTAACACTCCAATGAGTTACACTCAAATGTGGTTGTTTTTAACCCAAGGGCTGGATAAAAATAGGACAGAAAACATGTTGAGTTAATTTTACCCAGCAAAAATGGGTTGTTTATTTAACCCAGAATAATGGGTATATTAGTTTTTTACTATAATACTAGCTTATGTTTTACTTAATACAATAATTAAATGTTTACGGATTAAATCCTCTAAACTTTTTTTAAAATAATCGACAACCACTGTTTCGCATAATTCCTTTATTTTCAAATTAAATTTTACAGTATAGGATATTTTATATAGTTTTTAATACATATTGTCTACATTTAAGCTAATTTAACAAATATTAGAAGTAAAAATTAAACATTTAGAGGTAATTCAAGTGTAATCGATCAGTCTCTGTTGTCCTGTTTCCACCGTAACGCCGCTGGATCTCGTGCCGGAGCTTGTGTCATGTTCAGCGGGAGAACTTCTAACTTTAGACCGACTCCATAACCTGTCCATAAACAAACCGTGTAACGTTACAGTTCTGAGAATATATTTTAACATCAGAAGTATTTATATTCTGTATCTTTTTGAATAAAATCATAAACTTTTATGCAAGGCATCAGGCGTTTCCATCACGCGAAAAGACCGTCACGACACTCGTTTAGGTGACTCACATCGTGCCCCTGTATGTTGCTTTGCATAAAATTAAACGATATACAGCACAATAACGAATTTATAGATAAAATAAAATGTACACAAACCTGTATTTTACCGAAGACATGCACCAATTTGACGGAGCTGCACTGCTCTCTCCTGAAGAAGGCGCAAAAAGCCTGCGATAAATAACTCAACCCCTGGGTTGCGTCTGACCCAGGATCTGGGTAACACAAAAACTACCCAAACACTACAAAAATAGCAGAAAAGGCTCAACCCAGGATTTGGGTTAGGGTTAGGGTTGGGTAGAAAAAATAACACAAGGTTTTGTTTGAGTGTAGTTGACACGACAGGTGCAAAGCTACTTATAGGCAACAGAATTTCTAAAGGGCACCATCAAAATAAAGTGTAACCAAAAAGATTAAATTAAAAAGAAAATACACATTTTAGATTTGAATACCCATCATTTACTCTTGTCATTCAAAACTCATTTGAATATGATTTTTAGCTGCCCTATATTACAGTTAAAGTGGATGGTGATACTTAAAAAAGGATAAAAAGCACTATGAAAGCAGCTGTCAAATCACATTCAATTCAAAACCAGGAACCAATGACATTTGATGTCAAAATGACAAATATTGAGCTTAAAATAGCATCTGTTCTGCACACAAAGCAATCATATGACTTCCTAACACATATATATATATATATATATATATGACCAGCTGCTGGTCGTAGCGTGCGTCTGTAGTACGGAAAAAACTGTTTGAAACATGTTTTGCAAATTTTCTCCTTGAATCCTTCATGAGGGTGAATGAGTGAAAAATGTTGGGTGCGCTGCTCGTTATTTCACTTCTTTATGAGCTTATAAAGATATTTTTCAGGTTGAGAGTACATTTTTGTAAATTTTATCCACACAACGATGGTGAAACACACACACACACACACACACACAAGCACAGGTAAATCTGTCAGGTCTGATGTGTGTTTCTACAACCATCCCGAGTTCCCTACAGGGGTCTTAAAGCAATGTGCTCAGGATTCCTATCAGAATTCAACCTTGCACACCATTTAAAATGATTGTAATGGGATCAAATGAGACCCTACTGAGTGAACTCGAATGCCTAGAGGATTTTTTTCATTCTTAAAATCTATGACATGTTATACCTTTATCAGATTTCTGCTTGTCTTGTATTGGAAATATGTCCTGATACTGGACAGTTTAAATAAATCACATGTGGAGCTATAGCTAGGAGATTTAAAGTCCTGAATGAACTGTTTTCAAAATACATTCTGATGCCCTACAGGGGATTTTATTTTCCAAATGATTAAAGGGTTAGTTCACCCAAAAATGAAAATTCTGTCATTAATTCCTCACCCTCATGTCGTTCCAAACCTGTAAGACCTTCGTTCATCTTCGGAACACAAATGAAGATATTTTTGATGAAATCTGAGAGCTCTCTGACCCCTCCCTGGGCAGCAATTTAATTAACACTTTCAAGGCCCAGAAAGGTAGTAAAGACATTGTTAAAATAGTCCATGTGACTCCAGTGGTGCAACCTCAATTTTATGATGTGATGAGAATACTTTTTGCACACAAAAAAACCCAAAATAACGACTTTATTCAACAATTTCTTCTCGTCTGTGTCAGTCTCCTACGCTTTTGACGTAGTAAACAGCGCAGCGCATCCGGGTTCTACGTCAGACCGCTGTTCACGTGACGCAGGAGCTGGCCAATGGTGAGCTGGCGTTTTGACGTAGAACCCGGAAGCGCTGTACTGGTTTTACCACGTGAATAGTGTAAGGGAATGACATCGAAGAGAAGAGATTGTTGAGTAAAGTCGTTATTTTGGGGGGGGGGGGGGGTTTCCGCACAAAAAGTATTCTCATCACATCATAACATTAAGGTTGAACCACTGGAGTCATATGTTATTACTACCTTTCTGGGCCTTGAAAGTTGCAGTGTTGCAGTCTACGGATGGTTCAGAAACCTCTCGGATTTCATCAAAAATATCTTAATTTGTGTTCAGAAGATGAACGAAGGTCTTGCAGGTTTGGAGTTGGGGTTTGGGAGGGTGAGTAATTAATGACAGAATTTTCATTTTTAATTTCACATTTAATTTGGGTTATGCTGTAATCCTATTTAAAAAATGGTTTCAAATGAGCATTAAAGTCCTGTGCACGTTGACTGGGGCTTGCAGTGATTCTGATTGATTTCTCACGTCACATTCAACTAAGCTGTTTCAAGTTTAGACAATGAATGTGACACAATCCAGGAATGTGAAGAAATGCTGAGACGGATTCATCTCTGTGGCTTTCACAGTTTATTGTCTCCAAACCAACGTCAGCAAAAAGGAATCCGCTCATTTCTGAGGAGAACTGATACCTGCCTTTCAGACGACCAGAGGAAAATTAAATTTCTCAGATCAGATGCTGCTCTTTCATGGCTCGGGAGATGTTCACATTGTTTCAACTTCGCCTTGGATGTTTCTCCTAGAATAAAAGGCACAAATAAGCTTATAGTTGTCATACAGAGCTATAAAACTAATATGGAGAGGAGTTTAATAGTTAGTAGTATCAGTGTGATGTTCATTCAGCTTGTCACAAGATACAAATCATGACAAACAAACATCACCATGCATTTGGTTGTGTCTCAGGACAGTTTGAGACATTTGTTGAGATCTCTCTTAAAACTCCAGAAGAGGAACATGCAAGATTTCTTGGGTCTTTATCCCAAGAGTCTTGGTTTGCTTTCCACTGCTGCCTGGGAGAAAGAAGATAATAAAGTAGGTGTCATTTGTGGGTTTTCTTTCCAGTGGAAAAATAAAACTAAAAGTGTTTATGTCCTTTAGAGAGAGATCTATAAACAGTGTGTGGTGTGGTGTTCATTAAATGTGTCACAAGAAGTGAATCATGACAAACAGTGCCAGTATCTCAGCTGACTCACATAAACAAATGCGACGGCGAACCCGCATTCGATTCTCAGACTCACGTGGGCTTGTGGGAATCGAGTTATGCCGAAAATCCCCTTTTCTGGGGCCGAGCGTCTCTCTCTCGTTCCCCCCCACCTCTCTCGGTCTCTGGCTCATGTTAGATCCTGTCTGCTTCAGCAACGTCCGAAACCCCACCTCCTCCTGTCTCTCGCTCTCTCTCTCTCTCTCTCTCTCTCTCTCTCTCTCTCTCAGGCGGCGTGGAATCCTGGCTGTGTTTAATTGCCGAGTGGCAAGATCTGAGGGAAAGATCGGGAATCACATGGAGCCGCTGCGTCTGTCAACGCTTTACAAGCCCCAACCCCGGGAGAGAGAGACAGAGAAGGTGTAGGAAGGAAGTGTTTGGAGTTTGGGAAAGGGTGAGTTGAGTCTGAGAAGGGAATTTTTACGCAGTGGGGAAAAAACTGAGGTGTAGAGAGAGGTGAAAGACTTCAGGAGAAGGAGAGTTGGAGAAAAAAAAGGAGGGAGGGAGGGAAGGAAAGAAAAGAGGCCCACCACCAGAGAAAGGGCAACAAGCTGCGTTCGGCAAGAGAACATTGGGAAAACAAGAGTAAGTTAGAAAAAGCACCGGGAGGAAGGAAGGGGGAGGTGAGAGACAAAAAGTTGGAGAGGGGAAGTGCGAGAGAGAGAGGGAGAGAGAGAGAGAGAGAGAGACTGTAAAACGCAGTGAATGAGAGGAGACGCAGATGAGAAAAACAGACGCTGTGGATGGCCTGGGTTGAGAGAGAACCAGTTGTTTTCTAAGTCGGATTTCGGACTGGAATGCACTCGGAGAACAGGAGATTTCAAACGCCTTCCTGCCACTTTTGCCTGCAGCAGGGACCCCGTCGCACACCGGGCCCCATTGATGGATCATGTCTGCTTATGGAGTCCGGCATAGCCCCGTTCCCGAAGGAGTTGGGGATAGATGGAGCGGAGAGGATCATAGCGTCACCGCCGCGGCAGGTTTATGTCAAGGAAATACGGTATCCTTGCTATTCCTGGGTGGACGTACCAGCGCCCAGGTGGGACTGGCCGAGCGTTCGGGAGATCCGGCGGGAGTGTGGATGCGTCCAGCAGTGGTATTACCCGGAGTTGCCACATCCCTTTAACGGGGGCCATGTTTTGAAGGTCAGAGGTCAGCGGTACTACTCGTCGGATCAACACTACGGCCATCAGCGGGAGTGTGAAGTCCCCGCATATAACGGGCATTGCACAAGGAGGCGGGTGTCTTTCCGGCATCACGAAGAGCGGCACGCGCTTAACAGCCCTGAGACCAGCAGACAATCGAGTCCTGGCAAACCACACTGTAATGGGGCAAACTCAGCTTTTTTCCCAACCGAGGTGCCCTCCAGTAAGTTGGGACGCTCGGGGCTGCAGGTGAACGGACCGCAGCGGGAAATAAGGACGTCTCAGGGGGGTGTAGGTCTGGAGAACCATGGCAACCGCAGGAAGAGCCAGGGAACAGTACGGGAAAAGATCAAACAAGTGGTCACTGAGCTCGAGGAAGTGCTGGGTGGTCTCAAACAAGTCCAGTTGGAGATGAAAGAGGTGAGGATGGAATAATAAATACTGAATAATGTTGACTGTTTAATAAAAGATAAAAAATTTGGGATAGTTCACCCACAATTCTGTCATTTACTCATGAATGCATGCAATTGTTCTTAAAATTGATACTTCACCAAATTATTTTTTTTTTTTACATTTTACTCACACATTCCAAACTTGTATGATTGACTTTCCTCTGTGGAACATAAAAGATGATCATTTGAAGAACATTGAGAACCAAACAACATTGGACCCCATTGACTTACATTGTATGTACGAAAAAAACTGAGACATTTCTCAGAATATCTATTCTGTTCCACAGAAATTATAGGTTTGGAACGACAGATAGTGAAATGAAATGCTGTGGGTGACATGCTACTATTTATAATGAGTTTTCTTCATGCATTCAAATAACAAGATTTGTCATTTGTGATTTTGGGTTCAACATATTTGAGATGGGATTTTAATATGAACAGAGACTGGATAAGATCAAAACTTCATCTTGTTTAGCCAGTGGAAATATATTATCTGTGTGTTCTCAGCAAACATCTTTGTAATAAATCTATTCTGAAAAACAGCAAAACTAAACATCATCTGAAAGCCTTCAGAACCCAAAACACACATCTGCCAGAAATGCACGGTCAATTATATTCAGAATCAGCAGAGCTGGAAATGTTCCACTGGGAGCTTATTGTATAGAGGAATATTGTATTTTCTGGATGGGAAGTGGACAGTTCTTAAGTCCATTACAAAGGCCTGTTAAAAGAAAACAGAATCTTAAAATCAATACCTAAAAACAGCTTAATATGTGCATATTGACATTAGCAATAATGGACTGTGCAGGACGTAAAACATTAATTTAATTATTTAGATACGTTTCAGTGGATGCATCAAGACTCCCATTAGATGTAAATGACTGCAGCAGGAAATAAAGTCAGTAGATTAATGCATCACAGTGAAGGAAGCCAAAAAAGTTATTTTTATGACATCTTTACTTTATAACGACATGTGAAGAACAAACTTCAAAGGTGAAGGACGTGTTCTATATATTCCATATTATCTCAGGATAATGTTCAGAGTCATTGAAGTCGCTGAGACATTCAAAACACTGATTGGTTTGTTTGAGAGGCGTGACATGTCAACTTCTGACTCAGCCAATAACGTGTGTTTAGGGGCGGGACTATGATTGATTAAAGTCCCTGTAAAGGCAATTCTGAGATTTGTTTCTAAACACATTATAAATGTTAGAACTGTATTGCTGAAACACGTTACAAAGGCTGTGAACTGTGTAGTACTGAATTTTGAAGTTAGACCGTTAAACAGTTTTTCACCATTGCTGTATTCAGGATTTTTTGGGCGAAGCTAAAACGGTGGCTCGATGACGCACTCGAGCCAGTGAGCATATGGCCCCTCCCCCAAAACTATCATAACTGTTGATGACGCACTGGAGCCACTGAGCCTGGCTCCTCCCCTAACACTATCATAACTAGAGCACATGCGCATCAGTTCACCTGCTCGATCGCGATTTACTAGCAGTACCATTAGTTACTACAGCCTACAATTTACAAAACAGCTTACAAAACAAAAACGATGATATCAAGAAGAGGTGGATTCATTTTGTGAACGGCTACCTTGATGGAGACCTGAGGATCACCACCAACACCTGCCTCTGCAGTGACTTTACACCGGATAGTTTTACAAACTTTCAACGGAGACAACTGGGATTCACTGATAATCCGCTGCAGAATGGGGCCGAACTGACTATCTCACGCCCCGGCCTTCATCCTCCCGTCCCCCCGACATCTGGTGCCGTCGTGAGCTGTCTTGTGTGCTTACGCCAGTTTTCCCGTGAGAGGGCGTGGTTTTGGCGCCGACAGCGGACACGCCCCCAGCATTTGAGAGCAGAGAATGCTGCTTATTTTTTCAAGATTTTGATAAGCTATTTTATTTACTTGGCGGATTTTTTTATGATTCAAATTTGGTTGGGTGGTTAATAACACATTTGTCTGTGGTGTGACAAACTCAGAACACATGTTTAATTTTGACTTTACAGGGACTTTAAAGACAGATGGGCTTTAGAAGTGTCTGGGAAACTTGTTTGGAAACCTAAAATGATTTCGTAGTTGTAATCATAACATACTTTAGTTTTTCCAGTTATGTTAGTTTTTATTTTGTTTCAGTTTACAAAAAAAAGCTTAATTTCGTTAAAAAACACTGGGTTAAAAACAACCCACGGGCTGGGTAAATATAGGACAGAACAGCATAGTTGATACATTTTTTACTATAATACTAGCTCTTTTTTTTTACTTCATACATGAATTCATGTCTATGGATTAACTTAAATCCTCAAAACCTTTTTAAAGGGGTCATGAACTGCATTGTTTTATTGTTTTATGATGTTTCCTGGAGAGCAGCGTCATTGCAACTCAACGAATGCTTTTATCTTCACTAACAGTGCAAATGTGATATAGTTAAGAGATTCGTTGAATAAAACGAGAGTCACTGATAAGGTTCAGCGCGTGCTGCTCCAACGATTGCAAAAGGAGCTTTCTCTGATCGCTTTCTTTATAGAATTGAATCACCGTTAAACAGATTATTTTCATCCTACTAAGAGAAACAACGCAAGTTGATGTTTAGTCACATTTACTGACACACAGACAAAGAACATCTGACTGTACATGAATCATCACATTTCAGATCAGGCATTAGAATGAACACAGTTACTCACATGTTGCATTACTGCTGAACCCAGTCACTGCACAATATTTTGTAATCCTCAACGGCATGTTTATTTCTTTGTAGCTCCATGGTTTAACACTAGGCCTATGTTACATGCGTGAATCGGTGGGCGGGGCTAAACAGGCAGTGATGAAGTAGGCGTTGATATTCTTCTGCGGAGGCGGTGCTTGCCTTCCTTTGACGTCATAGATCCCCAACCAGTCGTTTGCTGGGCCTGGTGTCTATAAAAGCTTTTCTTTGACTAACAAGGAAGTTTTTAGCTCTGAAACTTACAGGATACTCTTATATTATCATGACCCTTTATAGATCAAAAGCTCAAGGGAAAGTTGATTTCTCAATTCATCACCCCTTTAAAATACTTGACAACCACTGGCTTGCATGATAATTCCTTTATTTTTTTTAATATTTTACAGTATAGCATATTTTACATAGTTTTTAATACATATTGCCAACATTTAAGCTTGTTTAACAAATATTAGAACTAAAAATTAAACATTTAGAAGTAATTCAAGTGTAATCGTCCAGTCTCTGTTGTCCTGTTTCTACCGTAACGGCGCTGGATCGTGCCGGAGCTTGTGTCATGTTCAGCGGGGGTCGGGGGAACTTCTAACTTTAGACCGCCGCCCTGCGTTTCACTCGTGTGTACAGTTCTGAGAACATATTTAACATCATAAGTATTTATTCTGTATTTGAATAAAATCATCAAATTTTATGCAAGGCATCAGGCGTTTCCATCACGCGAAAAGACAGACGCATCGCGCCCCTGTATGTTGCTTTGCATACAATTAAACGATGTACAGCACAATAACGAATTTATAGATAAAATAAAACGTACACAAACCTGTATTTTACCAAAGACATGCACCAATTTGACGAAGATGCACTGCTCTCTCTTGAAGAGGCTGCAAAAAGCCTGTCATAAAAAAACTCAACCCCTGGGTTGTTACGTCTGACCCAGGATCTGGGTAACACAAAAACTACCCAAACACTGGGTTGTTACGTCTGACCCAGGATCTGGGTAACAAAAACTACCCAAACACTGGGTTATTACGTCTGACCCAGGATCTGGGTAACACAAAAACTATCCAAACACTGGGTTGTTACGTCTGACCCAGGATCTGCGTAACACAAAAACTACCCAAACACTTGGTTGTTACGTCTGACCCAGGATCTGGGTAACACAAAAACTACCCAAATACTGAAAAAATAACCCCCCCAAAAATGACCCAAAAGGCTCAACCCGGATTTGGGTAGAAAAAATAACCCAATATTTTTTTAAAGTGTCACTATAATAACTCAATATGATTGCAAAAACCATTGGCGTCATACTCGGTGCAACACATTTTGATGCACCATGTTCGAATATGTGAACGCAGTGGCAGAGAGGAGGAATTCCAGTGAAATGTATTTATTTTTTGTCCTTTTTGGAGCTTGACAGCCTCTGGCATCTCCTTGTGTTTGCAAAAGGGAAAAAAAAATTTTTTTTTAAAAGCAAACTATTCCATTAACTCTGTTTTTGACCCCTCTGTGTCTGTGAAGGTCGTCCAACAGATCGATATTCTGACGTCCAACATTGACCTTGATGAAGAGGAACCAAGTCCATCCAATAGACTCTCCCAAGATGCCACCAAAAGCAGTCAGAATGATGTTGTGGCGTTGATCCATAATTCAAATGAGGACACATCAACTTCCGACTCCTCTCTCACACACAGCCCTGTGGATTTAGCTCACAATAGCAGTCCTTCGCCAGTGAGAAACCACACAAGCCCATCCCTTCCTGAGCAGCGATCCCTTACTGTTGAGGATAAAGGCAAAAGAGTTGTAAAACAAAGCTCAAAGACTCAAAGGGCGGTCAATGGAACCTGCCTACCACACCGAACGGCAAGGAAAGGCCAACTGGAAAACCACAGACCCCCTATAGTCCCAGTAGTGTGCACTAACTCAAATAAAACCCACCGGCCTCCACCTTACCCTCAGAACGGACAGGTGAAGATGAGGACACCCCCTTACCCTGGAAAACATAAGACGCTCTCATCCACCGTAGTGTAAGGACACAAAACTAACTTGCTTTCACAGAAACCCAATCATCAGCAAAGACAATCAAACAAACACATCACGCATACTCACAGACACATGCACAGTTGCACACATACTTAATCAATCACCAAGTAACTTGGTCGAAACGTTCCTTGGTGACGAAACTCAGGGTAAGTGGACACTAAATGTCCTCACAAGAGCATGTGCTTGCTGTGTTTATGCTCATGCATGTCTAAACACAAACAATAAGGTATCACACTACCGTTTAAAAGTTTGGGGTCGGTAAGGTTTATTAATGTTTTTGAAAGAGTCTCTTCTGCTCACCAGGGCTGCATTTATTTGATCAAAAATAGAAATTGTAGAAATATTATTACAGTTTAAAATAGCTGTTTTCTTTGTGAATATATGTTGAAATGTAATTTATTCCTGTGATCAAAGCTGAATTTTCAGCATCATTACTCCAGTCTTCAGTGTCACATGATCCTTCAGAAATCATTCTAATATGATGATTTGCTGCTCAAGAAACATTTATGATTATTATCCATGTCAAAACATTTTTTTGTGAAAACTGTGACATTATTTTCAGGACTTTTTAATGAATAGAAAGTTCAAAAGAACAGCATTTATTTGAAATAGAATCATCTGTAACATTATAAATGTCTTTACTGTCACTTTAATGCATCCTTGCTGAATAAAAGTATTAATTTCTTTTATTAAAAATATCACCCTGACCCCAAACTTTTGAATAGTAGTGTATACCCGTAAAAAAGAAAAATCACAAATTACATCTTATTAATATCAATATCTATATTAAAGGGTTAGTTCACCCAAAAATGAAAATTCTGTCATTAATTCCTCACCCTCATGTCGTTCCAAACCCGTAAGACCTTCGTTCATCTTCAGAACACAAATTAAGATATTTTTGATGAAATCTGAGAGTTCTCTGACCCCTCCGTAGACAGCAATTTAATTAACACTTTCAAGGTCCAGAAAGGTAGTAAAGACATTGTTAAAATAGTCTGTGTGACTCCAGTGGTTCAACCTTAATTTTATGAAGTGACGAGAATACTTTTTGTGCTCAAAAACAAACAAAAATAACGACTTTATTCAACAATTTCTTCTCATCTGTGCCAGTCTCCTACGCTGATGATGTAGTGTAAACAGTGCAGCGTTTTCGAAGTGCTACATCAGAGCGCCGGCTTACTATTGGCCGACGCTGTTCACGTGAGCACCACGACGCATGTGCACGAGTCGTGCTGCCGTAGAACTAGGAAACGCTGCACTGCATCAACAGTCTGACACAGGCTAGAAGAAATTGTTGAATAAAGTCGTTATTTTTGTTTGTTTTTTGCTCACAAAAAGTATTCTCGTCACTTCATAACATTAAGGTTGAACCACTGGAGTCACACGGATTATTTTAACAATGCCTTTCTGGACCTTGAAAGTGTTAATTAAATTGCTGTCTACAGAGGGGCCAGAGAGCTCTCGGATTTCATCAAAAATATCTTCATTTGTGTTCTGAAGAAGAACGAAGGTCTTACGGGTTTGGAACGACATGAGGGTGAGGAATTAATGACAGAATTGTCATTTTTGGATGAATTAACCCTTTAATATAATAGAGCATATGGAAATGTCTGGTTGTTTTTTAGCTGTTTCTCTTGAGAAAAATCTCACGTCTCCTAAAGAGTTGTTGAAGAGATCTTAACAATGTCTCAAAATTGCTAAGATATCGAAGAGCTGCAATTTACATGATCTAATTCATTCAAAGGAATATAAAGAGAAACATCTGAGACAAATCCATGAGGTCTCCTGAGCTTTAAAAGAGCAACATCTGATTCACAAAAGTGCTGAAACATCATGTGTCTGTTGGATCGCGTGTTTAAGGAAAAACCTTCCTCTCTATTATAACAGACACCAACACCATATGTTTTTTCTTTGTTATTATTTCCCAGAAAAGAACAGCATGGTGGGGTCTGTCGGCAGTGAATCATTTCCTTAGAAATAGAGACCAAGCCAATTGTGATGAAGATAGTCTATACAATGACTCAGTGTTAACACGGCTAACTATGCGTCATGAAAGATTTTGCTGTTTCGCTGGAAAACGCGGTGACAAAATTTCCTCAGATTACGCGGAGCTTTGTTGTTTGATGAACGGTGTTGAACACTGCAGTACAAAAGCCTTTCCTGCATGGTATTATCTCAGATCTGAGGGTGAACATGACTTTGGCTTTGGGACAGTCGTGCAGCTCTGTGTTGCTTTAGAATTCAGGATACAATCAGGAATGTTTGATAAACATTATATAAATTAGATTTCTATTCTCGGTTGATTATATCGGCTCTTCTTTGGTTGTTGTTGAGGCACGTTAAAAGATCACACACGTGGCTTCAAGGTTGGGATTTCTTGGAAAATCATCTTACGCTGCTGTAGACAAAATGCAGATGATATTACCGATCAATTAAATTAACTATGCCCTGAAGACAATTTGAGAGGTGCATGCCCGTGCAAATTTGGCAGTTGACGGGTCATTGCTTTGTGGTTGCTAGGGTGGATGCTTACAGGCTCAAAAGGGCCCACCCACAAGTCTCTATGATATTATCATCCCTAAATATGCAACCCATTGGAAAAACATGCTTCTACAGATACAATTCCGGCTGAAATCAACACTTGTGGAAGTAAAATACCAACAGCCTTGATGCATTTTCACACAAATGATGATTATAGATTATATTTAGCAGATTATTTATTAATAATTACTTATTTTCACATGGTTCCTTGCACAATACTACCATATTGTTCGGAATATTGTTTTTCTTAGAAATACAGCTAAAACATCTTATATTCCGGGTCCAGACTTTTACATGTCAATAACACACCTGCAACAATAGGTGGCGCCAAATACGCGTAAAACGAGTGTGCCAAGAAGTACGGCGTGTCAGAGTGTAATGTTAGAAGATCGTGAGCGCAAAAAGACAGTCTTAAAAACGCAAAGTCAAAGAAAAGCTTATCGTCTAAGAGCTACGTGACTGTCATGTTTGTGTGCCTCGCTGATGGGACCAAACTTTCCCCATACGTGATTTTACATACGTAAGTCGGTACCCAGATTTCACTTCTATTGTTAATGAAGTTTTTCATTTCACTATGAGATGGATAGACTTATTGAAAAAAAGGGGTCGTCTTATTTTCGGAACAATGCGGCATATTATAGAGCTGCACGATTAATCGTTAAAAGGTCGCGACAACCACACAATCTTATTCCTTGTGATTCAAATTTGTGTTGGCGCTGCCACTAACCCGGAGAGAGCAGTTGCCATGTACAGGTATGAAACAGCTTCACAAACTGTCTCAGTATTATTATTTCTCCTACAATAATTCAAATTACCACAGAGTTTATAGCTAGGATATAAACACTGATGTCTACGGTAGAGATCAAAATAGAGCAAATCATCTTTTGAAAGTAACTTCACGCTTCAAATAAAGACTGTATCAATTACATCGTTACACCAGTAGGTGGCGACAATTGAATCATTCATTCAACAGATTCATTCGTTCAAGAACACTGATTCAACCAGTAATAAAACAAGTGAAATCTTAATAAGCGAGTCATTGAATCATTCATTCATTGAGTAATTCAGAAACTCTAGTAAATTAGCTTATTTTGTTTAGTTGTCTGTTCAGAATCATGGGAGAAAAAAATCAGATTTGATATGTTACCCAGAGTCTTGCCGCTCAAATGTAAAAACAAATCTTTAATCAAATTGATGTTGATTAAGCTCATAATCGTAGCAAAATACGTGCCGTATGACAATTTTCATTGCAATAAACAGGTACGTAAACACTAATCGCATCTATTCCACTTTGACCAAAGTCTGCATGTGTAGATTCATAAACATAGTGGTAAAGAAGGTGTCACATTTCATGATAACATGAATATAATGCAGTATATTGAAGGTCGAAAACATTGAAATCAAGACATTGTAGGCGCTTCACTGGAAAAAATCCAATATGTTTTTTGCATTTCACGTACAGTAAGTGGATAAAAACAGTGGCCAGTAACACACCAACTGTATGCGAGTTCATCATTGGTGCTGTGCATTGGTGTGTGTGAATAATGGCGGTAAAAATAACCACAATTCTTAGTGAATAATCAGAATAATGAAAATTGCATGTAAACGGGAGTGAAGAGGTTTGCTCGTGTCATGTGCACGTCTTACTCTGATTATAGGAAATAATCATATTATTGGTGCACGTTCATGTCTGGAGCACAAATTCACTCACTGAACTTTATACTTCTGAAAAATCCCTGGCAACTAAAACCATTTAGCTCTGAAAACTAGAATATGACACTATTCCCTGACGTATTCAACATTCCTCTGGGGTTAAAGTTAAAATGGCAGATGTGATCTTTGTGTGCGGTTGAGAACAAAAGGAACTGATTTCTGCCTGCCGGGATCTGAAAGCAGTAGTTACGGTTTGGCAGTAGAGGGTCATTGTCCTCTAGTGGAGGGTATGCGTCTCTGCACGACTGTTTTTCAGGCCGGCCCGTCTGTCTGGTTTTCATTAGAAACCACTTGGCTTAGGGCCTAACCGAATGAGGCAAGCTCGTACAATATTTGTGATGGTCAAATAAACACAGGCATTTTCAGACATAATTTACGATGACGGCCACCCACTATCTGGGAGGGCATAACAGCTGAGCTCGACACACAAACCAGGAAGTAGGTGCATAACAGACAGCGGATGTTTTCGTAGACGTGTGTTTACAGAGAACGCCCACCGTTTGGTGCCTTCGCTCAGGCTACACACACAGTGTCTTTCTGAGTGTGTTTGGGAAGCCATGCCTTCATTGGCTGTAAAAAGAAGCCTAATGGAGAACGCTGTACTACTTACAAGTGGCTTTCATTTAAATTCCTGGGACTAAACCATATTAAAGAAAAATCCCAAATGAGACCTCTTTAGTATGTCACTTGTTTCTACTAGACAGCAACGGGATTAAATTAAAAGCAAATGGAGAAACTTTTGCTTAAAGGGATAATTCGACTGGAAAAGAAAAATATATTTTGAAGAACATTTGTGTTCATACGACATTGGACCCCATTTACTTTCTCTCTAAAAAATGCTGGGTTGTTTTAACAAATTTGGGTTCAAATATGGACAAACCCAATGGCTGGGTTTGTCCATATTTGACCCAAATTTGGGTTGAAACAACCCAGCATTTTTTTTTAGAGTGTTCACTGATTGAGTTTTTCAAAATATCTTATTTTATGGTAAGAAAATAACACAATTTTCATTTTTGGGTGAACTATTCCTTTAAGTCTCTTGTTTCTCATATGTTTCTCCTAAGAAAAATGGATGCTCTCATTAAAGTGTGTAAAAGTCAGAAGCTGCTATCCACATTACCTTTATAGCTCTACATACAGATTGTAAACTTTTATGAAAACTTTTCACTCATTTCTGTTATATCATACTTTTGACTATCACCCTGCTCTGAACACAAGTATTGTCTTGTGTGTGACATAATATTACTCAAATAAAAGATCAATTAAATTTTAATCTGAACCAGAAACATTAAAGCTAAACTCACTGCAACTATAATAAATTCAAATCAGCTTTGATATATTGTTCAAGCAAAAGCTATTTTAAGAACAACCATAAAATATAAATGTGCAGAAGACAGTTTTACTTTTGGGTAGGTGGATAATTACATCTGTCTGTGAGCACTCAGACTTGACTTTAGGTTTCTGGGGTGGTAGGAGATTTGGACAAATGAGGGATGGAGCTATCATATGACGGCACAAAGTCTGGACGCATTGCAGCTTATTCTGGCCACCAATTAAACGCCCTCTTAGACAGGAAGAGACCCACCTGATTAACACTTAAAATGACCAACCACAGTTTTTGTTTTTATGAGCTGTTTATATTGCGCCACAATAATAGACCAGTGTAAAAAAAAAACACCAAAAAAAACATGAATTATGATAGGTGTAAATATGACTTATTTCTGTAAGTCAAGAGCAATGATGCAAATGGACATTGGCTAAGCATTTGGAAAAATATTTCATGCTTTCTTTCTGAAACATCTATCATCAAACTTGGGCCAAATAACTTTTCATAATAATTTTCAAATATGGATTTTTTTTGTTCTTTTATCCTATGTAAGGTCTATATATTCCCAGAAAAAAACTATTGTCTAGTAGAAACCACCAACAAAAATGTAATGGATCTCCTTATGATGATCGTTACGTGATTTTTCTTTCAAATTACATACTTTAAAAAAAAACAAGATGGCGTCCCTTTTCATCTGTTAATGGATGACACCTAGAATCTGATTTATGTATCGTACAGCAAAAATGGTTCTTGTTAAAACAGACTCATACTGAACTCCAAAAGCTTTAATTTGCTAAAAACCTAAATCTTCTGGGTGTATAATAATACGTATATCCAAATGTTTTATTCGGACGGTTATTTTCTGTTAACTGCATTCGTTGGCGCCAAAGTTCAAAACAGCACTAGTTGATTGACAGGTGAGTAGGCGGTGCTTCGGGAGGCGTCCGGGCGTATGAGGACGCTACAAACCATGCGATGTGATCACGTGCTTTTCTGATTCTATACGGGTGCGTCCGAAAGCATACTCTTGAGTAGGTACTTATTCTGAATAAAAAAGCATTTTTTTATAGTATGAACGTAATTTTCTGGACGTAATACATGCGCCATGTTGTCATTATCACGTGATCTACCAGCGTCAGTTGCGTGCTTCACTGTCATTCACAAATTCTCTTCAGAATCACACTGGAGTAGTACTTTCGCCTACTCATTTATAAGTACCATGAATTCAGACTTACTTCTTATGCCACATAGGGTGAATTCAGGTTGATTGGGATACATTTTCCCAGTCATCTCAATGGCAAAAAGTGTCCCAATCAACCTAACTTCACCCCTACTGTTTTTTGCCTCTAATCGGATGCAGCCTATGTACTGTATGTTATTTTAGTAGCTTAACTCATCACAATCCCAGTTTACATCCTCACTTGTAGGGGGGAGTGTGGGGTAAGACGAGCCAGTGGGTAAGTTGACCCACCTCCTTTATCTTGGCAACCATACACTATTATTGTCATGTGACCGTATATTTTGGAGCCACCCATCATTTCTGCCAGACTGTGAAAATGAGAAACTCATGGGAGGATTACTTTAAAAAGTAAAATTTTAGCATAACAGATGTAATCTAATTAAACTATTAGCCTAACTAATAAACTAATTAACTAATAATGTAGGCTGCTACATCAAAGCAAATTTGACCAGGTTTAAAACAATTTATGATCCATATTGGTGATTTAGCAATGTATAAAACCATGCAAATCATTTAGCTAAATATTAGCCTGAATTGGTAAACTAGCTAGTTTTATCCAAAATGGCAGTTATGGGGCAAAGTGAGCCAAATGCTATGGGGTAAATTGAGCCAGCATTTTACAGTAACTTACCCCACCATAAATCTCTGAAGTAGTAAATCACTGAGTTTATTGGCATGTTCAGCATTGCAGAAAAACTACCATGCCAAGAACCGTTTGACTAAAATGTTTATTAGTATCAGTGACATTTATTCGTTCATTCTAATTCAGTTTTTATTTAATTTTTCTCAATAAACTCTCTGTTTAGTCTGTTTTTGGGACGGTAACAACTTTGGTGTTCAACATATTGTTTCAGAAATGCAAACAATTAAATATATAGAAATTTCAACTTCACTTGGTTGGTTTTATGTTGTTTAAGTTAGCTTTAAGAAAAGAAATATTTGCAAAAGGAAATTTTATTATTAAATTCGTTTTTAAAATAGGTAAATTATCTTTTAAATTTCACATGGGTTTGAATCAGATTCAGTTAGATGGTCTGTTTACACCCAGATGGTGCAACTTACTCACTGACTCAGCTCAACTTACCCCTAACCTGGGGTAAGTTGAACCACATGAACACTTTTTTTATAAGCAGCCATTTTTTACAACCCTTTGTCATAATGTATTCTGATCATGTATAATGATTATGAAATTACTTTAGATACTTTCATTGTTCTTCTTATCTTGAGGACCACATAAGTAAAAAAATGGCTCATCTTACCCCACTCACCCCCTAATCGGTTCACAATTTGGTTTGAATCTGAAATAATTACAACAGCTTAGAAACCATATAGCAATGCCCTGACATCCTAGCATTGAGACCCAGCATTTTTCTGCATGGTCTAGCACAACTTACATTTTTTAGTAAATCTAAAAATCAAGTTTTTTATGTGACCAGTGATAACACCAGTACTTTATTATTCCGTATCTAAACTGAGAAGTCGTGTATGTCCAAACCAGAATGCATAGAGTCAGTCTTCTCTCTCTCTCTCTGCAGGTATTAAAGCATTTCAGATCAACAGCCTGGCATCTACAGTCACGATAAAGACAGCACACTGCGGCATTAGAAAACTCATGTCCAATCAGATCCGCTGTCCTCAACATTGAGCCAAGCTGAGCGTATAAATTAGAGTAATAAATCAAGCTGATAAGCGAGCACAATCTTGGCATTAGAACACGAAAGGCTAAATTGCGTTACATTATTGTACCACATAATGTGAGCCAGTCAGGTTTGTAAAAGCAAGCAACAGCAAAGCCAAGGACAAGTCAGAGGTAGAGAAGTTAAAAGTAGCGCCTAGTGTCATATCGGCATGCTCATCCTCTGTAATTATTGCTGATTAGGTCTTTTTAAATGTTTGTCGGCGGCTTTTGCTTTTCCCTGATCTGGGCTCTGCTCCAGCGCTTGCTTGGAAACATCGATCAACACGTTTTGAAAGGGACATTTGTATAATGAAGACGTGACCCTGTCTGTGATGGGCTGGACATGAGAGTGCACTATGTAATGAAAGTCTTTTTATTACACAGGGATTGATGCCACACAACCCATATGACTCATAGCGGAGGACGGAGAACCCTGGGCCGAGGGCAGTGGCTGTATTTCCCATGGAAAACTCCAGAAACATCTCAAAGCCGTCTTTCTCTCACGCACCCCTGCGGAAAAAACTAGTTTGGATCCATTTAAAGTCACCATGAAATGGCATTCACAACTCATTTTACTTATATAGTCAGATGCATTTCTGAGTCATGTGATTGGAGGGGCGGGATTAAAAAGTAACAGGGATTTGTGATGTCACATGAAAAGGAAAGTCGTTTTCCGAGGCAGAGTAAGTTGTAACATTTTGATGGAAGATTATGAAAACAAAGAAGTACTGAATTTTAGACAACCAGGATTGTTAAGAAAGTCTGTGTTCGATTGCTCATATTATTTCCTTACCCAAACAGTTGGTAGGAAGTGACTGGAATTTATTTATTTTAAAAGTGTTTTCTTGGCTTTCGTCCACTAAGTGTATCGTCAGGCTGTGACATAAACTAAAGACTATAGAATTGGGTTCCGGAAGTGAAAACTCCATTAGTTTTTTCCATAAGGAAATTGATTTTGAATGATAACTTATAAACCAGTCCTACTGTGAGCTACAAGGTTGTTAATCAATAGTATTTGCTTCTGTTGAAGCCTTCAGCCTGCATTATTTCAGCTTAGTTTTAAAACAATCATGTTTAACAGTGAAAGTTATGGTGAAAAACTACATTACCCATGATGCTCTATAAAGTGCAACAGCGCCCCCTTTTACAGCGGCTTTCATTCTGTGAGTATTTTGTGCATTCATTCCCATAGGGGTTTAAAAAAAGCCATGAACCAAGATATGAGGTAAACTTTGATTTGAAGCAAAAAAGTTTTTGAAAATTGGACAAAAAGAGAAGACTGTAACAGCTTTAGTGAGGGAAAGAACTACAATCGCATGAAGCATTGCGAACAGCTTAATCAAATAAAAAAACGATGGAGAAATATAAACCTACTTAATTACAAATGTTGATTAGATATATAAAACAGGCTATATTTTAAGATTATTGCAAAACATGCATACCTATATATATATATATATAAACATAATAATTTTGAGAGCGTAGAGATCGACTTGATTACATTATTTGCAGTGCTTCATGATAGTGGGCAGAGCTAACAAGTTTTTTTGGCACATGTTGCTTTTTTGACTCCCTGATTGGTGGAATTCTCTGTAGGGCATCATGGGTAATGTAGTTTTTCACCAGGAATTCTGCTGTTAAACACAATTATACTGGCTGACGGCTTAACAACCTCGTATCTCACAATAGGTCTGTCTTTAAAGGTTTATAAGTTATCAGTCAAAATAAATGTTTTACTTTCCTGGTGAAAAACTACATTACCCATGATGCCCTATAGAGTGCAACAGTGCCCGCACCCTTTTGTTCCATAAGTATTTTTTGCATTTATTTTTTCCATAGGGATAAAAAAAAAAAGTATTGTTAAAGAGTTATAAGCCTTGAACCTAGATATGAGGTGAATCACAACACTATAAACTTTAAAGACTATAAAGTTTTTGAAAATGGGACAAAACAAAACTTAATGGCTTTAGTGAGGGAAAGAACTACAATCCCATGAAGAATTGCAAACAGCACATCAAAATACAAACATATTTGTATAAACATAAGTATTTTGAGAGTGTAGAGAGATACGAGAGATAACGAGATCTTTTGGCACATGTTGCTTTTTTGACTCTGATTGGTGGAATCTTCTGTAGGGCATCATGGGTAATGTAGTTTTTCACCAGGAACTCTGCTGTTAAACACAATTATGCTGGCTGAAGGTCTCGTATAGCTCACAGTAGGTCTGTCTTTAAAGGTTTATAACACCATGTCTACACCAGATGCGAGCGGCGTGACAAAAGACAATATAACCCATTATAATCAGTGATGTTGTCTACCCTGTATGCGACGCGATGTGACACGACAAATCTCCGATAGTAAACTGATGCCTCATTCTATTTACGACGTGCTGACATGAAGGACAAATGCTTTGCAACGGTCACTTTGTCGCGTCCAGTGTAGACAACTTCTAGCTGTTGCGGTGTGGTGCGACGCAATGCGTCAACAATCACATCCGGTGTAGACACGGTGTAAGTTATCGTTCAAAATCTATTTCCATATGGAGTTTTTACTTCCGGAGCCCGACTGTTGCCCTCTATTGGGCATTTTAAAAAAATGCACTAGTCTTTTATTATGTCCCACCCTAACTTCCTGTTGCAAAAGGAAATACGTCAACACAGGAAACATAGTCATAAACCATTTCATGGGGCCTTTAACTAGTTTAGATAAACACTGCTGGTCTGTTTCTGGCACAAGCGTGTTAAACTGGTTGTTGTTTGAAGGTAGACCAGTGTATTAGCATATCCAAAAACATGCATTATACTGGTTATTTAAGTCAAGGCTGATTTTGGTTATTTCAGCAGGGTCTTTCTCTCTCTCTAGCTACACTGTGTAAACCGTTTAGAACAAGCTAATGCCCTTCTTAACTAACCTGTGACCAGATATCAGAGTGTTTCTCCTTTAAAGAGAGCGCAACTGAGTAATAAGCTGCTTTTAGGTTGGAAATTACGACTTTATATGTGCAAATTATCACGTGGATCTGTGAACAGGCAGTTGAAATGCTGGAAAAGAGGAAGCATTTTATTATTATTATTCAGACCAAAGATTGACACTTGTTCAGGGAGGCTGAAGGACGTTTATGTTAAGCTAAAGCTAATGAACACTAGCATTGCCTTAAAGGCAGCTCGTAAAACCACTTCAGAGAGGTAAACAGCTAGTGTCTGAGTTTATACTTCTGGATTAAAGTGGGTGGATCCAAAACACAGTATTGCAGCTGTGGGCTGGAATTGTTTAATCAGTATTTAAAGCCAGTATAAGCCATCTTTATAGACTATTGCAATCATGTAGTGTGATTTTCACTCTGTGGCCAATAGATGGCGCGGCAGACCACAGAAAAACAAGGTAACGCCAATGACACGTGAATGTCTTACAAATGTGTACAACTCACATGTAATAAAACATTGTGTTTAAAATATATTCTCTGTGACTTCTGATTTTTATCAAGAAGGAATAATGACTTTCATGTCTATTATATGAGGAAACATATAATGACCCTTTAAAATATGTTTATAGTTGTAGGACGGTTTTCTCACATTCTGTATTTGCAGATTACAGTATCCCTCCAGTCTGACATATATGACTAATATTTGCACTTTATCATTCAGAGCTCTATATGAGACGGTATTGACAGCGTCTGTGTCCCTGTTTATTTAAATCTTGTCTGAGAGTTTCTCACTTCTCTCTGAGGGGCCTCTTCACATCCCAGCATGCATCTGTTCAGGGGGAGAAATATCTGCATAGTAAAACAATGCTTAAGACATCAGCGTTATTTTGATAACACTTTATTATGATGTTCCACAACAGACATCTGACTTTAAGTAACTCTGCAACTACAGATTCTATTAACTCGAACCCTAACCGAACAGTCTACTAATACTCTAATGACTGCTAGTTGCAAAGTTACTTATACACTGTATAACCAGTCAACTTGGATATTTAAGTGATTTACTTAAAATCTTGCATAACTTATAAAAAATAATTGCTTAACCTAATGTAAAAACATATGTTTTCATAACTTATTGAGCATATAATTTTTTTAATGGACCATTGAAAAAAAGTGTAATCTTTTGGGTGAACCTCACATATCTTAAAAACATGCTGAGTCATAATTCATCCCCAAATTAAAGGAATTTTTTTACATTTTTAAATTTAAAATAAATTGTATTTATTTAATTGTATATTTTATGTTATTTTTTGTTTTATTTTATATTTTATTTTTTATTTCATTAAATTTTTAATTTTATATTTTAATTTATTTTTTATATATTTTATTTTATTTATACATATCAAGACAATTACATAAATCTTTCTCCTTACTGTAATGCAATATATATATATATATATATATAATTACATACGAAACGAAAATTAGATATGTATATATACACACACATATACATACACGCATATATACACACATTTTATATGTTTTCTTTTCTTTTTTTATTGACAATTAAACAAATCCCCCTAAACTGTGATATACATATATACACCGATCAGGCATAACATTATGACCGGTGACGTGAATAACTGATTATCTCTTCATCACGGCACCTGTTAGTGGGTGGGATATATTAGGCAGCAAGTGAAGTCAAAGTTGATGTGTTAGAGCAGGAAAAATGGGCAAGCGTAAGGATTTGAGCGAGTTTGACAAGGGCCAAATTGTGATGGCTAGACGACTGGGTCAGTGCATCTCCAAAACTGCAGCTCTTGTGGGGTGTTCCCGGTCTGCAGTGGTCAGGATCTATCAAAAGTGCTCCAAGGAAGGAACAGTGGAGAACCGGAGACAGGGTCATGGGCGGCCAAGGCTCATTGATGCACGTGGGGAGTGAAGGCTGGCCCGTGTGGTCCGATCAAACAGACGAGCTACTGGAGCTCAAATTGCTCAAGAAGTTAATGCTGATTCTGATAGAAAGGTGTCAGAATACACAGTGCATCTCAGTTTGTTGCGTATGGGACTACATATTAGGAAGGTGGTCATAATATTATGCCTGATCGGTGTATATATATATATATATATATATATATATATATATATATATTTATAATTTTTTTAACTTTCTTTTGATTTTGTGGTAAAATGTGACCAGGACATGTTTTCATGAGATTCACTTTGTCATTATCATATAAATTGTCTAAAGGCCTCATGCTTCAGCATAGCAAGTGTGCTTAAAATGTTCATCTGATTAATTACATTTCTTTAGTCATTAGCTCTTAAAGTCACCTGAGGGTTGATGTCTTGGATTTTCCTGTCATGAAGCAGGAACCTCCGATTCCCTACTCAGACTCTCATCTGCCAGACAAATATTGAGTCATTCTGTGACCCGTCCCTTCTCCCGTCTGGCCCCAGAAAGACAAATGGTGTGCAGGTTAACCGGGCTGTTTCTCGGGACTAGCCGCTAAGTGACTGTGGGTTAGCTGAGCGCACAAGGTCAGTCAAACACAGTCATTATTCTTGGCCTGAGCCGCCGACTAAACAACGCAGATGATTCTTGGACGTATTACGTCCAGTCAAACATATAAGGAGAAGCAAGCATGCCTTAATATATAAAAAATGGCTTCAGTATTTCAAAATGTGTTTTTGTTTCTTTTAACTATTCAAAGCGTCTACACAGCTGACGAGAAATAGCCCATGAAAAAATGGCAGAAATGGACCATAAGCAAATATCCTCCCAAGAAAAGAAAAACAACTAAAAAAGACAAAAATGCAGAGGAAGATATTTTTTTCTGCAGCGTATGCAACACTAAAAAAATATTTTCTTACTCAGTAGGCTATTTTTCTCTTGTTTTTGCAGTACAAATATCTGGAATAATTAAATCAAGATACATTAGAAGCAAAATGACAAAAGTGAGTTTATGCTTAAGAAACAAATGTGCCAGTGGAGTAAGAAAAATAAACCTGTTTTCCCTTTGAATTAAGTGTATTTTTCTGACCCCATTGACAGATTTTTTTCTCACAAAATGTTTATATATTTTTAGAAAACAACACTAAGTAATTTTGCTTCTCAAATAAACGTATTTTGATTTATGAATTTTTAGATATTTATACTGGAAAACAAGACAAAAATAAATATCATGTTATGAATAAAAGACTCAGATTTAATACCTTTTTTAGGCCTTAATTTGTGGAAAGGTGAATTGAGACTTTAAAGACTTTTTCTGGGATGGATGGATGGATGGATGGAACGATGAATGGATGGATGGATGGATGGATGGATGGATGGATGGATGGATGGAACAATGGATGGATGGATGATGGATATACAGTACGATGGATGGATGGATGGATGGATGGATGGAACAATACATGGATAGATAGAATGATAAATGGATGATGGATGGATAAATGGATGTATAGAATGATACATGGATGGATGGATAGAACGATAGATGGATGGATGGATGGATGGATAGACAGTATGATGGCTGGATGGATGGATGGATGGATGGATAGAGAGTACGATGGATGGATGGATGGATGGATGGATAGACAGTATGATGGATGGATGGATAGACAGTATGATGGATGGATGGATGATAGAGAGTACGATGGATGGATGGATAGAGAGTACGATGGATGGATGGATGGATGGATGGACAGTACGATGGATGGATGGATAGAGAGTACGATGGATGGATGGATGGATAGTGAGTACGATGGATGGATGGATGGATGGATAGACAGTATGATGGATGGATGGATGGATAGACAGTATGATGGATGGATGATAGAGAGTACGATGGATGGATGGATGGATGGATGGATGGATAGACAGTATGATGGATGGATGGATAGACAGTATGATGGATGGATGGATGATAGAGAGTACGATGGATGGATGGATGGATGGACAGTACGATGGATGGATGGATAGACAGTATGATGGATGGATGGATAGACAGTATGATGGATGGATGGATGATAGAGAGTACGATGGATGGATGGATGGATAGACAGTATGATGGATGGATGGATAGACAGTATGATGGATGGATGGATGATAGAGAGTATGATGGATGGATGGATGGATGGATGGACAGTACGATGGATGGATGGATAGAGAGTACGATGGATGGATGGATGGATGGATGGATGGATGGACAGTACGATGGATGGATGGATAGAGAGTACGATGGATGGATGGATGGACAGTACGATGGATGGATGGATGGATGGATGGATGGATGGATGGATGGATGGACAGTACGATGGATGGATGGATGGATGGACAGAGAGTACGATGGATGAATGGACAGTATGATGGATGGATGGATGGATGGATAGAGAGTACGATGGATGGATGGACAGTACGATGGATGGATGGATAGAGAGTACAATGGATGGATGGATGGATGAATGGATGGATGGATGGACAGTACGATGGATGGATGGATGGATGGATGGATGGATGGATGGATGGACAGTACGATGGATGGATGGATGGATGGATGGATGGAACAATACATGGATAGACAGAACGATAGATGGATGGATGGGTGGACGGATGGATGGATGTGTAGATGGATGGATAGAATGATACATGGATGGATGGATGGATGGATGGATGGATTGATAGATAAAACGATAGAAATTGATCAAAGCGTTTGATTAAAACAAGAACACATATCTGTCAGTAGACTCAGAAATTAATTCAAATCATTGAGAGATATTTGTTATTGTTTTAGGCATAAACAGATACATTTCTTAGTAAACAACAATTCACATCTTCACTTTGTATCTCAAGTAAATATATCATAATATTATCCTAATAATACAAGCGTCTAGAGGCTGTTAATGAGTTTGGATGGATGGACAGTACGATGGATGGATGGATAGAGAGTACGATGGATGGATGGATGGATGGATGGATGGACAGTACGATGGATGGATGGATAGAGAGTACGATGGATGGATGGGTGGATGGATGGACAGTACGATGGATGGATGGATGGATGGATAGAGAGTACGATGGATGGATGGATGGATGGACAGTACGATGGATGGATGGATGGATGGATGGATGGATGGATGGATGGATGGACAGTACGATGGATGGATGGATGAATGGATGGACAGAGAGTATGATGGATGAATGGAGAGTACGATGGATGGATGGATGGATGGATGGATGGATGGATAGAGAGTACGATGGATGGATGGATGGATGGACAGTACGATGGATGGATGGATGGATAGAGAGTACGATGAATGGATGGATGGATGAATGGATGGATGGATGGATGGATGGACAGTACGATGGATGGATGGATGGATGGATGGATGGACAGTACGATGGATGGATGGATGGATGGAACAATACATGGATAGATAGAACGATAGATGGATGGATGGGTGGACGGATGGATGGATGTGTAGATGGATGGATAGAATGATACATGGATGGATGGATGGATGGATAGATAAAACGATAGAAATTGATCAAAGCGTTTGATTAAAACAAGAACAAATATCTGTCAGTAGACTCAGAAATTAATTCAAATCATTGAGAGATATTTGTTATTGTTTTAGGCAAAAACAGATACATTTCTTAGTAAACAACAATTCACATCTTCACTTTGTATCTCAAGTAAATATATCATAATATTATCCTAATAATACAGGCGTCTAGAGGCTGTTAATGAGTTTGGATGTGGTTCCTCTCTGGGTAAAGCAGCGCGTCAGACAGGCAGCGACTCTGACCAGAAACAACACGCCGTGAAAACAAACGTCCATTCAAACAGCAACACCATTTCCCCTTAACAAGGATAATATGAACCTGTGAGCGCTTATGAATTATTGAAGCCTTCAGAATAAGTCAAGAATACTTTGTAAGTGACTCGTCTCATTTCCTATAGCAGAAAACTTACAAAATGTTTCAGAAGTGAACTTGTGCTCAAGTCTGCTATCAGAAGTCAGAGATCTCAATATGAACTCAAACATTTCACATCAAATGATTAATCTTAATTAAAAGCTTTATTCTTACAGTATGACATGTCTGTTTAAACTCTCCTTGGGAGAAGGATTTGAGACAGTTTTGATTAACTGAGAGCCAACCAGAAACAAATCAATGGAGGAATAAAGGGAAGAGAAAGAGAGGGAAGAGCTGGAGTGAAGGATGAAAGGCGGGTGATGAAGAGGATTGTCGGATGACAGAGATGTGTGAAGTGTCACACAAAGACTGAACTCAACACTGACAGAGACGTGAAGGAAAGATGGGAAATGATGTGATGATGTCACTTAGCTAATATACTCCAATTGTGAAATATTATTACAGTTTAAAATAAAATAACTGTTTTCTATGTGAATATCTAGTAACGTGTCATTTATTCCTGTGATCAAAGCTGAATTTTCAGCATCATTACTGCAGTCTTCTGTGTCACATGATCTTCAGAAATCATATGAGGATTTGATGCTCAAGAAACATTTCTGATTATTATCAGTGTTGAAAACAGTTGTGCTGATACATATCTTTTGTGGAAACTGAGATATATTTGTTTTCAGGATTCTTTGATGAATACAAAGTTCCAAAAGAACAGTGTTTATTTGAAATAGAATCTTTTGTAACATTATAAATGCGTTATAAAACATTTTACTGTATCGTTTGACTAATTTAATGCTTCCTTGCTGAATAATAAAATCTAACTGACACCAAACGAATGAGCACAAACACACAGATGTTCTGCTGGAAATATTTGGTGGAAGTTGGAAGAAAGACTCTCTGGGAGCTGAACTACAGTATAACCAACTTTTGTTGGAAATCACATCCTCCCAGTGCGGTTCTGATGGAAACCACCAGTGCATTTCTGGGTTTCCTTCACACACTCACACACACACACACACACACACACACACACACACACACACACACACACACACACACACACACACACACACACACACACACACACACACACACACACACACACACACACACACACTCACACACACACACACACACACTATATTGCCAAAAGTATTGGGACATCCCTCCAAATCATTGAATTCAGGTGTTCCAATCACTTCATGGCCACAGGTGTATAAATCAAGCACTAGGCATGCAGACGCTTCTACAAACATTTGTGAAAGAACGGGTCGCTCTCAGGAGCTCAGTGAACTCAAGCGTGGTACCGTGATAGGTTGCCACCTGTGCAATAAGGCCATTCCTGAAATTTCCTCACTACTAAATATTCCACGCTCAACTGTTAGTGGGATTATAACAAAGTGGAAGCAATTGGGAACAACAGCAACTCAGCCACGAAGTGGTAGGCCACGTAAAATCACAGAGTGGGGTCAGCACATGCTGAGGGTCACAGTGCACAGAAGTCGCCAACTTTCTGCAGTCAATAGCTACAGACCTCCAAACTTCATGTGGCCTTCAGATTAGCTCAAGAACAGTGTGTAGAGAGCTTCATGGAATGGGTTTCCACGGCTGAGCAGCTCATCCAAGCCTTACATCACCAAGTGCAATGCAAAGCGTGGGATGCAGTGGTGTAAAGCACACCGCCACTGGACTCTAGAGCAGTGGAGACGTGTTCTCTGGAGTGACCAATCACTCTTGCAATCTGGCAATCCGGTGGACGAGTCTGGGTTTGGCGGTTGCCAGGAGAACGGTACTTGCCTGACTGCATTGTGCCAAGTGTAAAGTTTGGTGGAGGGGGGATTATGGTGTGGAGTTGTTTTTCAGGGGTTGGGCTTGGCCCCTTAGTTCCAGTGAAAGGAACTCTTAATGCTTCAGCATACCAAGACATTTTGGACAATTTCATGCTCCTAACTTTGTGGGAACAGTTTGGGGATGGCCCCTTCCTGTTCCAACATAACTGCGCACCAGTGCACAAAGCGTCGGTCCATAAAGACATGGATGAACGAGTTTGGTGTGGAAGAACTTGACTGGCCTGCACAGAGTCCTGACCTCATCCCGATAGAACACCTTTGGGATGAATTAGAGCGGAGACTGCGAGCCAGGCCTTCTCGTCCAACATCAGTGCCTGACCTCACAAATGCACTTCTAGAAGAATGGTCAAAAATTCCCATAAACACACTCCTAAACCTTGTGGAAAGCCTTCCCAGAAGAGTTGAAGCTGTTATAGCTGCAAAGGATGGGCCAACTCCATATTAAACCCTACGGATTAAGAATGGGATGTCATTAAAGTTCATGTGCATGTAAAGGCAGGCGTCACAAAACTTTTGGCAATATAGTGTACATAACACACACACATACACACATACACACCACACACAAACTGCTCTCTAAACTAATAAGAAGCAGAAACACACACACAGGCAAGTTTTCTCTTACACATACACCATCCTTCCCTGACGTCAGCGGCCGCCCGTCACGCCCTCTCAGACTGCAGCAGATGTTTGCTCAGGACGAGCCCCTGATGTCATTCTCACCGACCCTAAATATTTTCAGCCATACCTGTGTGAAGAGGGACAGGTAAACATACTGAGGAACAGACACAGCACAACTACTTCCTGTTTACTCGCAACTCAAACAAAAACATTAGTTGACATGCAGCACTTATAAATAGTTAAATAATTTGGACGATCCATCCATCCATCCATCCATCCATCCATCCATCCATCTATCTATCTATCTATCTATCTATCTATCTATCTATCTATCTATCTATCTATCTATCTATCTATCATCTAACTATTTTAAAATAGAGCAAAATGGCAACAAAGATATCAGGAACATGTAGCTACTAGCTAATATATATTGAATATAAATTCTTCCTACTATACTTTATGCCACTGATATCGAAAGATAGCGACTCTAAAATGTTTTCTTATCAATCACCTCTTGAACTCCTGGTGTAACAGACAGACAGCATGTTCTCAGAGTTGTGCCGTGTCAGCATGTTTCACAGCTGAACATGTTTATGTTCTGCATGTCGACATGTCTGGCAGATGTATATATAAACCCACACGAAATGTCTTTCTGTCTCCGGCTCATGATATTGCGGCTCTGTGGCGTTCAGCCTGATACATTTTTCCCTAGTTTTCTAGGCTGACAGTAGCCGAGGAATTTCTCCACTCTGTGTGGAAGAAACTGTGCCAATGCAGGCGTGCCAAAGTGACTGGCACACACACACACACTCACAAACACACACACACAGGCACTCACTGGTTATGGTTTTATTTAATGTTGCGTACACCACACTTTAGTGCGTCGATATGAAGTGACTCTGGGAATCTCTTCATTAGGCTCGTGTGTTTGGAGAGCAGCTGTTCAAACACTCTCCTTTTCACCAACACCACATGTTTGAGAGGAGCAAACTGTTGGGAAACAAAAGCTTTTCCTCCATCAACTGAGCAGGAGTGCTCTATACGCTCTCAAATATATTTCCAATTAGCACCTATAGGGGTTTACAACCTTACTGAGTTTCACAAAGGATGTTTTAAAGAACCCTCAGATAATACACTGATTAACCTACTGTGTATAAAATCACTTTAAATCTTCAAAGAATGATATTAGCAACACAAGAGTCCTGTTCAGGGCACCAAAATCAAAATAAATTAATAAGAAATTAGATTCTGCACATAGAACAGGACTCTTGTGTTACTAATATCATTATTTGAAGATTTAAAGTAACGTTACACACAGTAGGTTTAATATTGGTTTAATCAAAACTTAATACAGTGGTTTAAATAAATAAATAAATACACACCGGTCAGGCATAACATTATGACTAATATTGTGTTGGTCCCCCTTTTGCTGCCAAAACAGCCCTGACCCGTCGAGGCATGGACTCCACTAGACCCCTAAAGGTGTGCTGTGGTATCTGGCACAGAGATGTTAGTAGCAGATCCTTTCAGTCCTGTAAGTTGCGAGGTGGGGCCTCCATGGATCGGACTTGTTTGTTCAGCACATCCCACAGATGCTCGACTGGATTGAGATCTGGGGAATTTGGAGGCCAAGTCAACACCTCAGACCTGTTGTTGTGCTCCTCAAACCATTCCTGAACTATTTTTGCTTTGTGGCAGGAGCATTATCCTGCTGGAAGAGCCACAGCCACCAGGGAATACCGTTTCCATGAATGGGAGTAATGGTCTGCAACAACGCTTAGGTAGGTGGTACGTGTAAAAGTAACATCCACATGGATGGCAGGACCCAAGGTTTCCCAACAGAACATTGCCCAAAGCATCACACTGCCTCCGCCAGCTTGCCTTCTTCCCATAGTGCATCCTGGTGTCATGTGTTCCCCAGGTAAGCGACGGACACGCACCCGGCCATCCACGTGATGTAAAAGAAAACGTGATTCATCAGACCAGGACACCTTCTTCTATTGCTCCGTGGTCCAGTTCTGATGCTCACGTGCCACTGTTGGTGCTTTCGGTGGTGGACAGGGGTCAGCATGGGCACCCTGACTGGTCTGCGGCTATGCAGCCCAATACACAACAAACTGCGATCCACTGTGTATTCTGACACCTTTCTATCAGAACCAGCATTAACTTATTGAGCAATTTGAGCTCCAGCAGCTCGTCTGTTTGATCGGACCACACGGGCCAGCCTTCGCTCCCCACGTGCATCAATGAGCCCTGGCCGCCCATGACCCTGTCTCCGGTTCTCCACTGTTCCTTGCTTGGAGCACTTTTGATAGATCCTGACCACTGCAGACCGGGAACACCCCACAAGAGCTGCAGTTTTGGAGATGCTCTGACCCAGTCGTCTAGCCATCACAATTTGGCCCTTGTCAAACTCGCTCAAATCCTTACGCTTGCCCATTTTTCCTGCTTCTAACACATCAACTTTAAGGACAAAATGTTCACTTGCTGCCTAATATATCCCACCCACTAACAGGTGATGAAGAGATAATCAGTGTTATTCACTTCATAATTTTCATAATGTTATGCCTGATCTGTGTATATATATTTATTTATTTAAACCACTGTATTACAGTAATGAGAAACTAATGAGGATCATAACCGACAATAAAGATAATTACAAAAAACTAAAAAGCAGAGCTAGCTTATATGTGATTACTTAAATTAATTAGTATGTTGTAATTTAGTTTTGTAAAGCGCTTTGAGATGCAACTTTTAAAGGTGATATACATTTTGTTTATTATTATTATTATTATTATTATTGTTATTATTATATTAATTAAAAAAATTATTATTATATAATTTATTATATAAATATATATTAGATAATTTATATTATATTATTATATAATATTATTTAATTAAATAATAATAACATTATTATTAAAAGCAATAACTTTATTAATCTTTAAGGAATGATATTATTGCCAACATGAGTCCTGTTCAGGTTGTATTTCACAAGTAATTATAAAGAAATTATATTTTGCTTATAGAAAATGATGCCATATCTTTAGGACCATTAAGATGTTTTGCATTGTGAAATTATTTTTATGACAATGTATAGAAAAACACATTTGTTATTTAAATTGTGAAATATTTTACCATTTAAACCACTATATTACAGTAATAGGAATATAATAAGAATCACTATAGTATTGACAATAATGAGAATTGAAAAAAAATAAAGCAAAATGTCTAAAGCTTAAAATTTTTTCCCATTTTTTTATGGCAAAAATGATTCATGAGATTTATCTACGCCATGAAAAGAAGTTGTTTTGTTTTTGCTAAAGGTGTTGTAACGAACCATTAAAGAACTTGATTTTTTAAAAGTGTATGTGGCATTTCTCTGTAATTGGCAATAAAAAAAACAGCTCACGGTTTCAACAACTCTCTGTTCAACAACAAGCACTCGTCTATTGACCCGAGCGAGACAGTAAATAAGATGCTGAGCATGTTCCCATTTAATGTCCTATAAACAGCATGGAAACACCAAGAGCGAGTCCATCTGCCATTCCTGAATGTCGCCATGAGTCAATATTAGAGCGGAGCAGCGAGACGGAGCAGAACGAGCGGAGAGCAGCGGAGGAAATGGGCTTTTTCCAGACACATTCAACAACACTGGGAATCTGTTCTGGCAGAGCTTCAGCTCCCCACGAGAGCCAGAATAAACGCCTCGTTCTGTCTTCATTCTCATTACGTTTAACCTTATTGGCTCACGTTGTCTCTCATTCTTGGGCCTTTGAGTCTAAAACATCCCCGAAGGATTTTATAAAGGAAAACACTGATTCACTGAGAATATGAGATACAGAATTCAGACGCACTGGGATCTTTCAGACATTTAATGCCAGAAATAAATGAGATATTAATTAGAAATTGTTTTTGACACTAGTAAATAAGATGTAGTGAGAGTTCTGGGAAATATCTTTTTAATAATATTTGGCATAACAGCAACTAACTGCAATAAGTAATGTATACGCTAAACTGTTCAAAGGGGTTTTATTTTGGAAGAAATGGAAGATTGTTACAAAAGATTCTATTTCAAATAAATGCTGTTCTTTTGGAACTTTCTACAGTTTCCACAAAAGATATCAAGCAGCACAACTGTTTTCATCATTGATAATAATCATAAATGTTTCTTGAGCATCAAATCCTCATATGAGAATGATTTCTGAAGGATCATGTGACACTGAAGACTGGAGTAATGATGATAAATTCAGCTTTGATCACAGGAATAAATGACACTTTAACATGAATTCAAATAGAAACGGTTATTTTTATACTTGTAATTTTTTACTGTATTTTCAATCAAATAAATGCAGCCTTGGTGAGCAGAAGAGACTTAAAAACATTAAAAAGTCCTTTTGAATGGCAGTCTAAATTACTTTAATGGAGACGTATATATTTTTCCCACATTAAACTTGCTGTTCAAATGTTTGCTGTCCTGAACACAGACTATACGGTTCTGTGGAAGAATTTAGGGTGCGGATTGGAATAGAAATGATAAATAAAACCTCCATGTTTCCCTTCCTATATCCTGTTTACAATGACTAAGGAAAATTAGCTACATCTGAATCTGCAAGAGGAACGGCAGTGGACAGAAGAGAGATTCATTCATTCAGCGCTAGTAGACACATGGCCGGAGCGTTTAATAACATCTCGGCCTTCACAGGTCGGTGTCAGTAAACAGGCAGAGATCCTCGGAATCCTTGAGACCATCTGCAGACCTGCAGTCTGATGAAATCACACCTTCTCCAACGGCAGAGTATAGGGAGACTGTATATATGACATTTTAACCCTCTGGTCATTTTTGACCCAAAAAATGTACATAATATTTTACTTCATCGGAATGGTACGAAACTTGGTAAAGGTTTTGGCACTTGCTGTGAGAACACACAAAAACATAATGGACGTGATTCGAAAAGGTGAAATGGTCCTGAGAAAAAAAAGTCACACTCATTGAAGTGCACTGGAAATGAATGGGAGACGAATCTCATCTAGTGGAAGCGTTTGGTACTGCGCACAAACAAAATCACTGAAAGCTCATTTTCTGAGATATCAACCTCAAATTTGGAGCACAACTTGTTTAGATTTACGGCTTTGATTTTCTCACGATTTTAGAGTAAAACGTGTTTTCATATTTCATATAAAATTTTAAAATAGTATTTTTGTGCATAAACTTTTATTTTTAGTTTCACTTTTTCACTTTTTTAATAATCTCCCAAGCGTCTTCTTTAAAAAGAGACCAAACTTAAGTCTTCAAAGCATTCAAGATTTACACATTTCATTTTTAGGCCTATGTTCATAAAGTGATTAACAGGTAATAAATGGATCATAACTATTCCATAAATATAATTTAGTACCATAAAATGCCGTAAAACTACAAAATATTGAATAAAAAACATTATTGAAATAAATCGTACATTAATTTCATTGAACATTCTAGTGCTGCTCGTGTGGTTAAATCAGTGTTATTTATTTGCTCTTTAAAAAGGTTAAAGTTAGAACTAAAATGGGTTTAATAGCCGGATATAGCTGAAGCTTTTAAAGAGCTAATTCTTCAGAAAACCGATATTGACCCAGAAACCAACATTATGGCTTTTCACGTTAAGTTAGCATCATTTGTTTGAGCCAAGGCTGCAAGGAAAAACATAGGCGAAAAAGCACACGCAAGTGAGAATTCTCTGTCAACCAATCAACGTTCTGCAGTGAGTCTAGCTCCACCCTTTAGTACCAAACTACTGTGCTAGGTACCCCAATGGAAGGGTGCCAAAAAAGTGGTATGGTACGGTTCGGAATTAGGGTACCATTCACAACTTCTGACAATGGAAACGGCAAAAATTGCGTACCGTACCGTACTGTACTGAACCGTACCACTTAGTGAAAACGAGCCTATGAGTGAAGAAGATACGATTTCATTCTTACCTTTAAAGTCCTTTAAGTAGCCTATGCTAGAGCCTTTATGTAGGCCTAAACAGGTCGCGTGCTGCGTTCGTCCAATCAATGACGCTGAAGCCGCAAATATGCAAATGAGGACGTTAACCCAGGGTTTAAAGGGATAGTTCACCCAAACATTTAAATTACCCCATGATTTACTCACCCTCAAGCCATCCTAGGTGTATATTACATTCTTTTTTCAGACGAATACAATCTGAGTATGAAATGTTCTGGCTAATCCAAGCTTTATAATGGGAGTGAATGGCAGCCCAAAATTTAAAGCCAAAACAAGTGCATCCATCCATTACAAACATACTCCACACGGCTCCGGGGGTAAATAAAGGCCTTCTGAAGTGACGCGATGCGTTTGTGTGAGAAAAATATCCATATGTAACACGTTATAAAGTAAAATATCTAGCACTTTTTTGGGCTTCAAATTTTGGGCTGCCATTATAAATATAACTCCGATTGTTTTCGTCTGAAAGAAGAATGTCATACACACCTAGGATGTCTTGAGGGTAAGTAAATCATGGGGTAATTTTAATATTTGGGTGAACTATCCCTTTAAACAGGTCGCGTGCTGCGTTCGTCCAATCAATGACGCTGGCTGACGCTGCAAATATGCAAATACGGAAGTTAACCCACTGTTTAGGAAATGTACAAAACCCCTAGCATTTATAAAACCAATATGCATTACTCATACATTTTATAAAACCGATATGCATCACTCACATACATTTTATAGGTAGGGCTATGCTTAAGCAACCGACAACCAATCGCGTGGCTCATATTCACGCGTCATGGAAACGTACGAACAGTAGGGTCAACTTTTGAGGTGAAAAATGTCAAATGGCGACAAAAAACGTGACAACAGGAGTGAGGAAAATACGTTCTTACCTTTAAAGTCCAGCCTATGCTAGAGCCTTTACGTACGTAGGCCTAAACAGGTCGCGTGCAGCGTTCGTCCAATCACTGACGCAGACTCCGCAAATATGCAAATAAGGACGATAACCCAGGGTTTAGGAATGTACAACCTGAGACAGCAGTTTAGGCCACATATTTCAAATGTGAAACATATAGGGGTGAATTCAGGTTGATTGGAACACTTTTTGCCATTGAGATGACTGGGGAAAAGTGTCCCATTCAACCTGAATTCACCCCTATGTATAATTATTAATGAGATAAATCTTTAACAATGTTTAGTATTGTAAGAAATTATATTCATAATTAACATCTCTCTCATCTTGTCCACCACTTATATCAATTTTTTGTCATACGTTTAAATGCATTTTGTGATTTCCTTCTTCATGCACAGGTGGTTTGTATTAGGAGGAGGTTAGATTTATTGCCATGTAAATACCCAGAAAGGGGACATTTTATCCCATTATAATCAGTACAAAATAGAATGTGGTCAAGAAGCTGAAAACGACAAAGTGGCCATTTATAAACTTCATTAGGATGTACAGGAAACTAAATTTGTCATAATAAGAGGGAAACAACTCCCAACCCAGATCTTGACCGTGAAGACTTTCACCCAAACAGTTCGACCGAGTTGAATTTTTACTCTACTGTAAAGTAAATACCAAGAGGAGGCAGTAAAAGGTCTCAGGCTCTGATGTCTTTGGCTCAATCTCAGCTCTTATTCCATGCGCTTGAGAACGTTTCATCCCACATCTACACTTCAATAATGCCTTCATTCCTGTTTAAACATGTCCGCTGATAGCTCATTTGAACTTTGCTGTATTGAATGAACCCGTGATTTAATGAAGAAGGAGTTTAGAAAAGAACCACAATCCATTTTCTCTATTACATTCTCTCCATTTTTGTTTATTGCATATCAAGCCACAAACGACTTCATCCATCCAAGTCCAGGATTCATGGAAAGATTCTTGTAATCATGGCAAAGACAAAGGAAACACGCAGCAAATCTTTTCAAGATGTTTTAGGCACTGCACAGAAATATTGGCGGACACCTGGAAAGGCTAGTGGTCTGCACTGGAGGAAACACTCAACCACTATCAATCCACCGTCTGATAAAAAGTCTAAATAAAACGTCCCTCAATATGATATTAGCTAATATAAGAAAATGCTTATATTTTTCATAATCTGAGTAATAAATACAAACACTAAAAAGCAACATATTAATAAAGTTCTTCATTTAAAATAAAGACATTCTATTAAAATGCAAACATAAAAAAAAAAACAATTGCAATTCGTTTTCCTGCTTGCACTATGGCAAGAAATCAAACTCATCTAAAAGATACAGTACGTTTGTCATTAAATACTATTCCAACATCTATAAGGAATGTTTTAAGTTAAATTATTATAATTAAACCTATTATATAGGACTTTAAAAATCCACTTGTTAACCCGACCCAAGGGCTTTAACTCCTGTGGAAACAGTAAGAAATACATGTTATTATTTCTCTGATTACAATATTAATGTGCTGAAATACATAAAAACACATTTCCTCACCCAGTTATGATGCAGTTTCTTGTCTGGATGTAAATGCCAGTGTAAATGACCTCACATCGCACAACGTTATTGGAGAAGTCTGACTCAGGCACCAGGAAGTCTGGATTGACAGTGACCTGTACAGGAAAACGAGAGCGCATCCGTTTTAGAAAGCCCATTGTGTCAGCATCATCTCTTCTCAAACCCCGTCATACCTTAAGAATGTAGTTCCCAGGAGCGACGTCTGTGATGTCGATCCATTGGCAGTCAATGTTGGCAGCATACGTGTCGTGGCAGCCTGGGCTCAAACCCTGAAAATACAGCAATAATGGCACACTAAATATGACAGAAACATTTGCAATAGTTCTAGTTGAGCTGCTGGTCTCGTCACCCGTGCAGTGTGTGTTTGTACCTGTGTGTGTGCAGTGCATGCATATCGGCGGTGAAATCCAGGATCGCAGCCTGTGTCTTCCAGACAGAAACTGGCCTTGTGTCCCTCAGCGACCTTCCGTCCAGTGTTGATGTCCAGCAGATCGTAGTGACTAAATGCATCCATGCTGTGATAGTGCCTGCAAATAGGATTCAACAGTTCAGACAGATGATAATGCACTTTACATGTGTTTTCATAAGCACCACTATTACTATTGCTCGTACATAATGATTTGAACAAACACCCATAGCATTTATAACACCCCTAGTTATATAACCAATATGCATCAGTCACATCAATTTTATAAAACCGATACGCATCACTTACATAATGCATCACTCACATCAATTTTATGAAATGCATCACTCATAAATTTTATAAAACCGATATGCATCACTTACATACATTTTATGAAATGCATCACTCATAAATTTTATAAAACCGATATGCATTACTAACATACATTTTATAAAACGATATGCATCACTCACATAAAGCATCTCTCGCATAAATTTTATAAAACCGATATGCATCAGTCACATAATGCATTACTCACATACATTTTATGAAATGCATCACTCATAAATTTTATAAAACCGATATGCATTAATCACATAAATTTTATAAAACAAATTGTTTTCCGATTCTAAATTCTATCTGCATGAAAAGTGGTGTAAAATTAACTATATTACATAGGCTATTATATTACTGTTTATTTTTAATAGTAATAAACGTAACGTTTTATTTAACTTTTATTGTTTTTCATAATATTGCTGTTGCTCCCACTTTATAAAAGCAAGAGGCTTGAACTGCAGTGATTGGAGGGGTTTTTAGTAATATAATTTTATCATAACTTCTAAAAATTATATTTAGCAAGCCATTGAAATGCATCACATAAAATGTATAAATCAAATAGTTCTGAGTGCATGAACCACAGAGTGAAATTAACTATATTACATGCAGAAGAACTGTTTATTCTGATTTCTAATACTAAGAAATTTAACTTTTTATTGAACATCACTGTATTTTATAATATTGCTGTTGCTCCAACAAGTGGCATGAATTGCAGTGTTTGCACCACATTAAAAGAGGTTTTAGTACTATAATTCTATCATAATATAATAATTCTAATAAGTATCGTGTTATTACTCAAACTCACTGATGACAGCTGTGCCACTCCCACTGATGTCTGGGTTTGACCGGCAGAAAGTCCGTTGTTCCCATGTTTCTGACCTTCTGTGGGAAGCGAAGGAGAACCCTGTAGTCGATGTCTCTCACCGTGGGTCTGTACGCAGATCTGAAAGATGAAAAATATGAGCTTATGGATCACAGGGTCACGAGAGGTCACGCCTCCACCAATACTGATGATGACTGACAGAACATAAATAAATTTGGATATATTTGTAGAACAATAGACCAGACCACCTAAAAAGCTCTCACTAATATTCAAACCATGCAAGATTTATTTTCAGGCTTCAACATGCTTAACATGCACACCATGCAAATTTTTGGTCTGAATATCATTGCATTAGGTAAGAAAATCGACATTGAGACATTTTTTTTTGTGTGAGTTAAGCATCTAAATATGGCAAGCTGTTTAATCATTAACAGGATATGAATTTGTGATATCAACAATTAAAGTTTCATTTCATTAAAATGCTAATTCTTGAATTCATGATTTCCTACTAGTTGAAATTCCAATTTCACATATCAGAAATACAATTCTTACTAGTAAAAATCAAAAAAATTTATATCAATAATTAAGTGGTTATTAGTGCAAATGGCTGTTCTTGATATAAACAATTGAATTGCTAGTAAAAAATGTCATTAAAAAAAAGTAAATTTCTGATATCATGAATGTAATTGTTACACCTACACACATAACAATTCATAAGATGATCTGTATGTACACACCGCGCCAGGCAGTTCTCCTCCGCTGCGCACCGGAGCGCGTACATCTGGACGCGCTGGATGTATGTGCCCGCCTGGATGGAATATGGATCTGGCACAAGGTCCGGAAGACCTGCAGACACGCACAACACAAGCATAGCCTATACTAAAAACACGCCTTTTATATACATACCGCACATTGCCCCATATGTTGAGGTTAAATTCGTGCTTTGCGCAAAGCTCACCGTTCTGGAAATATCTGGTGCCATAGCCGGTGCCAGGCGGCGGTCGGCGGGGGATGAGCGTCCTGCCGCCGGGTGGATAGATGTTGTAGAAGACAGTATTCCTGTGTCGTGGATCATCTCCTGCCATACTTTCAGGCGTTGTTCCCTGCTCGACTGGGACATTTGGAGCTTGCGCTCTGGGGAGACCCGCTTCATTATAGTCTGAATTTAAGGTGTTTGAATTCTCCGTGGGCGCGGCCAGCTGTTGGAGATTGGCAACCGCCCTCCGTGCGTTATTTTCCCCATGTGCAGGGGCTCTTCCACCGCCTGAGTATTCAGACAGGACGGTGGCGTTAGTTCTGGTTCCTGGAGGACCTCTGAGCCTCTGACGCACCTGCGTTTGTCTGGCACCAGGTGCGCGGCTGTTGGCCACTACATACTGCATGCGGTCGGGGCCCAAAAGCGCGGTGCTGCTGTCCGGTGCGCTGTTAGTGGGTCTCTCCTCCGCTTCCACTCGAATTCGCATGGTCCTGTCCCGGGCAGCATCTCTGCTCAGATAAACCCTGGACTGTCTTCTGGATGGCACCGGTGCGTGAAACTCCGAGCCGGTGCTCATTAAACTGAACACCTGGCCGTTATTCACCCACTGGATCCGATTCCTCCAGGGCGCGGTATTTTGCGCGCTGATAAAATTATTCAGTCCTTGAAGTAAATATAAAACCAAAATCAAATTTGGCATCTTGAGGTACATTTTAAAGCTGTGCAGTCACTGATATGGTTTCCCAGCACAGATGTTCCTCTGATGTGGGACTCTGGAGTGCGTAAACGGCATAGTCCGAATCTTCCGCGAGACGCTAGAAACGGACAGAAGAGCAGCGGATAGACATTTATCAAACTGTGGGAGTTCACGCGCGCATGCACAGTCAGCAACATTGGCTCTTAACTCTTTCCTCGCCGAACACATTGGTGTCTCGATACTTTTGTTCAAGCACTGTCTGCTGCAGGCACAACTCCATGCTATTAGGAGAGAGTTATACACTATAAAAAATGGCCAGGAATTTAGAGAATTTATTTTACAGTAAATTACTATAGTCATAAATTTCCTGTGAAATCAATGCATGCTCCTTTGTGAAAAAAAGTGTTCTTAATTGTATCAAGTGTACTTTTTGTGTACTTAAAAGTATACTTTTTTAAAAAGTGCACTTAATATAATTAAAATTAAAGGCCACTTAAGTGTATTTTTAACTGACATTAAAGTATATTTTAGTTCACATTAATTGCTTGTCAGTATTGAGCAGTGCACTTGAAGTAGGCTATATTTTAATGACACTAGAAGCAATTATGAAAGTACATATAAAGTTGTATTAAAGTCCCAAAAGTTCAACTAATTGCATTTAATTTGAACTGTGATACATTTGAAATTAATTACAAATAAAATGCACTTAAGTGGCAAAAACATTACATTTAATTCACACTTGAGTGTGCTCTTTTAAAGTATATTATTTACGCAATTTATTTAAGTACACTTTTATAAAAGTATAGTGCACTTTTTTTCACAATGGCTGGGTCATTTTCTTACAAATGACTGTGAATCAACAGCAAAATGATGCTGACGTCATCAGCTTAATGCTCCTGTTTTACTGTGATTTCACATTATAATGCTGTATTTTTTACCACAACAATTGGTTCGAAGTCACCATTATGGTGATCAGTGTTCAATTTGCGTGGGATCTTGGACCCTCTGTATTTATATCTAAATTTGTGTTTAGCCAAGTTAGAAATGTGACAAATAAAAAACATTTGTTAAAATAGTGACAAGCTAGAATATGAACTAGTTTAGTCAAACAATTCTTAGCATGAATATGAATATTTTGGTATTATTTAAGCATGAAGATTTATTTCAAGTTCATAACTTTTTGTAGATGTACAGTACTGTGCAAAAGTCTTAGGCTCGCTAGTATTTTTACACAGAAAAAGTGGGTTTAAGCCAGTTATTTATATTGTTTGCTGTAGTCTGTCAGTAGGAAATATCAGCTTACATTTATAAATTAATTGGCATTAATTTTAATAATCCAGTGAGATTTTTGTATGCATAAAGAGTCTGACAATAGTCTCTACGCTCCACATGGAGATCTGATCTCACCATCATCGAGTCTGTCTGTGATCACATGAAGAAACAGAAAAAACTGAGACAGACTAAATCCAGAAGAACTGTGGCAACGTCTCCCAGACACTTGAGGAAACCTTCCTGCAGAACTCCATGAATAGGTGTAGGAACAGATGCAGGTGACAAAAGCCGTTTTAAACGCAAAGGGTGGTCACCCCAAATATCCATTTGATTTAGTTAATAGAAGTTAATTCATAAATAAAAGCGATTTATGTTATTATTTTTGACAGCATTCTCACTTTAAAGCATTCTGACAAGTGCCTAAACTTTTCCCAGTACTGTAGTTTTGCAGGAAGGTTTCCTCAAGTGTCTGGGAGACGTTGCCTCAGTTCTTCTGGATTTAGTCTGTCTCAGTTTTTTCTGTTTCTTCATGTAATCACAGACAGACTCGATGATGGTGAGAGTGGTGACAGGCTAAAAGAAAAAGAAAAAAAATCTCACTGGATTATTACAATTAATTGCAAAATGAATGTTTGGAAATGTAAACTGATATTTCCTACTGACACACTACAGTAAACGATATAAATAACTGGCTTAAAATCATTTTTCGTGTGAAAACACCAACGTGCCTAAGACTTTTGCACAGTACTGAATCTTTCACAATAGTTGTGATGTGTAAAGATGTAACATCATCTCATTAGCATCATGATGCCCAGACATCAATACTTGACACAAAACACAACAATGGTGACACTCAACAAATAATAAAAACACTTTTATTGTAACCAACATTACAAAATAAACCAACAACACAAACTGCTAAAAGCGAAGCAAAAATAAGTTTAGCAGCACAGATAAAACCATACCAAGAAACTCCACAGCATAATCTACGCATGCCGCACTGCATGCTGGGTACCTGTGCATGTACGATGTTGTTTTTAGTGCAGTTAGATACAAGAAAAGTCCTACTGTGAAAGTAATGCAATTATTAGCCTGGAATATACTGCAATTTTACACTAAAATGTTTTACGTTTGATGAATTATCTAATACATTTACACGAAACGTATAAAACCTAGTTTCAAACACATTAATGTAGTGTAGTGGACAGTAGTGGAGTATTTTTACTCTGCTTAAGGACATTTTTCAACTTTATCACTTCACAAAGCATAATGTCATACTTTTTACTGCACTACGAATATTATATTGAATATCATTTAATACCTACTTACATAAAAAATGTAGTACTGTATACTTTTACTCAAGTTATACTTGAGTACAAGTAAGAAAGTACTACATTTTTAATGTTATTAAGTATTAAATGTTAAAAACTACTTTTATTTATGAAATGTAGTGCAGTAAAAAGTATGACATTATATATTATGCTTTGGACTGTTGTGAAGTAAAGTTTTCCAAAGAAAAACACTGATAAAGTATATATTTGATAAATGTACTTTACTGTCTGCTTCTGGTCGCCTGGGATGAAAATCTGGAATTCTTTTATTTAAGTCAAAAACAGAAAGTTTCAGTATTTGTCAGACTTTTACATGTCTTGTAAATCTCTCATTATGCTATATATCATCAAATATTGCATTCAGTCTTTTTTTTGCCAACTTTCTTTCAGTTGTAGCACAGGTTTTGCATTTATTTTTGGAGCTGACTGATCATACGCCTGATTTGCTGCCCTAACACCTCATTGATCTGATGCTTATGCACCTCAGAATAAGACTGAGACAGGTTCACCTGTTGAGCATTGCATTGCACTGTAATGTCCACATGATGTCAGTGTGCGCTACCAGAAACACACACTGATTTAGATTGATGTCATCAAAACCCCCACAGTTCATTTCTCTAGCAGTGATTTTGGGTGTTGGTTTCAAACCTCTCAACTGCAACAACAACACATGCAAGAAGAAAATCATCAACTGAAAGCTTCAACTGTGTTTTCAGGACAAGAGTATTTTTCACAAATGTCAAAATGGCTTGATATTTATTTTAAACAAGAACAAAATATACTGTTTTATTTGTTTCATGAATTGTAGTATGACAAAACTATTCATGTTTATTTCTGAAAGTCAGTTATGAAATGTAAATAATCAAAGTCAAAAATGTACAAATGTGTCAAGACGGTTAAGATTGTCTTCAAAGAAATTGACTTTCAAGGTCTCTCACACACACACACACACACACACACACACACACACACACACACACACACACACTTATATACATATATACACTAGGGATGCACCGTAATGAAAAATCTTAACTAAAAAAAAAACTTTTAAATTCTTTTTTTTTTTTTATTATTATAATTGTATTATTATTAGACTTTTTAATTAAATTCAACCATTTAACTGGATCTGAATTTAAAAAAAATACATA
>CM077200.1:2647004-2682004 GCA_039654625.1 Rhinogobio ventralis
ATAAAGCATAACTCCAGTTCCATAAAGTATTTATTTTAATGAATGTATTCACATTATTTTGTTATTTGCATAAACAAAAATAACAAAGTGATATAAAATTATATATATATATATATATATACTCACACACACACAAACACATGCGCACACACACACACACATGTTTGTTTCACTATATTAGTGAGGACATTGCATAGACTTCCATTGATTTTATATCAGGTTAATGATATTTTCTATCCCCTAAATCCTAAATCCCTAAACCTACCCATCCCAGAAACATGTGCAAAACAATGTTTTGGCCGATTTATAAGCATTTTTATCTAGTGTGGACCAGTCAAATGTCCTCACTAGTGAGTTGTCATAATATTTTACTATATAAGTGAGGACATTTGGCCCCTCACAAGTATAGCCAAACAAGGTACACTCTCACACACACACTCACACACTCACAAATACACACACACACACTCACACACAAATACATTCACACAAACACACACACACATGCACTCACTCACTCACAAATGCACACACAAACACACACACTCACAAATACACTCGCACACACTCACTCACAAACACACACACAAGCACACTCACACACACGCACAAACACACTTACACACACACACACTTAAATTCACCCAAGATCAAATGATCTGGAGAATTACATTTATAGCTACTGCATGACAATTATTGACTTATTTCTGTCCATTTATACAAATTAATTTTACACTGTAGAAATGTATTTTCTTCCTCAGTATTTTTGTCTCGTTTTCCAGTACAAATATCTCAACATTCTTAAATCAAGATACATTTCTCAGAGAAGCAAAATAAATGACATAAGATATTAAGATATACATTCTGGTTTATTAAAATTAAGCTTATGCTCTAAACAAGAAAAATATCGTCAGTTGGGGTCAGAAAAATAATCTTGGTTTCCCTTTGAATTAACACCCATTGGCAGATTTGTTAAGCATAAAAAATTAATATTGATACATTTTTCAGAAAACAATTCAAAAGGAAGAAAATGTATATATTATTTTACGCGGGCTTCATCTACATCCGAAATCATGTACTCTTTTGAGTAGGTACTTATTTTAAATAAGCAATTACTTCACGACCGCTAAAAAGTATGAATGTGTGTAGTATGAATATAATCTGGATTTACTACATACGCTATGTTGTTATTATCACGTGACCTACCAGTCGGTTGGTCGCCATGTTGTTATTATCACGTGACCTACCAGTCGGTTGGTCGCCATGTTGTTATTATCACGTCTGTTGCGTCGCTTCACTGTCATGTCATTCACAAATCCTCTCTCGTGGCCTTTCCAGTGCAAGTTAAAATAATTAGATTTTACATATAATTTCTTTGTTAAACGTAAAGTGTTGCACATTTTATTGGAGCAGAGACAGCCGAGATTATATGTAGTTTGTAAAACGTTTGAAAATAAAGCACCACAAACACACACTGGTTGCGTCCAATTGAGTAAACAAAAATCTTAAAGGGACCATTCACCCAAAAAATAATCTGTCATCATTTACTCACCCTCGTGTCATTCTAAACCCGTAAGACTTTCGTTCATCTGCAGAACACAAATTAAGATATTTTTCATGAAATCGGAGAGCTCTCTGACGCAAAGTTACTACTTTGACGCTTCAAAAAGTTCATAAAGAGATCATAAAACGAATCCATATGAATTGAGTGGATTAGTCCAAATTTTCTGAAGAGACTTGATCACTTTATATGACAAATAGATTGAATTTAGGCTTTTATTCACATATAAACACTCATCAACACACACATCAGTGTGAATTCTTGTTTGTTGACATTCTGCTTTAGTATTTATTGCAATAATGCATGAACTAACATATTCTTATACCATTAAGCCAGTCTAAATACTTGATGCTCAGATGATAAAATAAGGAAGGGAAGGTTAATGATTGTTTGTGTGCACTGAAAGTACTTAAATAAAATTAGCATTGACATTTCATACTGGACATTACTGAAATGACCTTGTGATTGAGTGTCTGTTATGTGTTTGCTTTGGCATTGACTTTTAATAAATGTTTTAATAAACATAAAACCAGGCCAACATTGCTGGAAAACTGTGTAAAATAATTTACCTGAGCAGTTTTTTTTTATATAATAGATACTGAGCTTTAAATAAGCATATCATGAAATGACCAAATAAATAATGAAATGTTGCAAACAATAAATAAAAATACAATGGCATATTAGCAGTGTTGGGTAACTAATAAAGTAATTAATTGCTAGCTACTAATTACATCTTCAACAGTGTACTTAGATTACTGTACTAATTACTCTCTCTCTAAAAGTATTGCATTACTCATTACTGATTACTTTCTGAATCCCATCAACCTCAACCAGTTGAACAATACAAGGACAGACATGAAACCGCTCTTTTTATACTTTCAAATAAATAATATAAAACTGCAAACATTTATTTAAAGATTAGGTTACATTAAAAAAATACATTTTAACATTAGACATTAAATGTTGATGTTGAATCCACTGTTTTATATAGAATTGTTCTATAGTCTAAACTGTATTTAATGCAATTACATCAGAAGTAACTGTAATTAAATCACAGACAAATTGAGGGTGTGTTTACACAACACCGTTTTCAACTGAAACCGTTTTGACCGGTCATTTACATGACAACGCCGTTTTGGGGGCCTAAAAAAACCCAATGGGAGACACACCTCAAACAGACGAGCTACTGGAGCTCAAATTGCTCAGGAAGTTAATGCTTGTTCTGATAGAAAGGTGTCAAAATAAACAGTGCATCGCAGTTTGTTGCGTATGAGGCTGCATAGTCGCAGACCAGTCAGGGTGCCCATGCTGACCCCTGTCCACCGCCGAAAGCACCAACAGTGGGCATGTGAGCATCAGAACTGGACCACGGAGCAATGGAAGAAGGTGGCCTGGTTTTCTTTGACATCACGTGGATGGCCGGGTGCGTGTGCGTTGCTTACCTGGGGAACACATGGCACCAGGATGCACTATGGGAAGAAGGCAAGCCGGCGGAGGCAGTGTGATGCTTTGGGCAATGTTCTGCTGGGAAACCTTGGGTCCTGCCATCCATGTGGATGATACTTTGACACGTACCACCTACCTAAGCATTGTTGCAGACCATGTACACCCTTTCATGGAAACGGTATTCCCTGGTGGCTGTGGCTCTTTCAGCAGGATAATGCACCTGCCACAAAGCAAAAATGGTTCAGGAACGGTTTGAGGAGCACAACGAGTTTGAGGTGTTGACTTGGCCTCAAAATTCCCCAGATCTCAATCCAATCGAGCATCTGTGGGATGTGCTGAACAAACAAGTCCAATCCATGGAGGCCCCGCCTCGCAACTTACAGGACTTAAAGGATCTGCTGCTAACATCTTGGTGCCAGATACCACAGCACACCTTCAGGGGTCTAGTGGAGTCCATGTCTTGATGGCTCAGGGCTGTTTTGGCAGCAAAAGGGGGACCGACACAATATCATAATGTTATGCCTGATTGGTGTGTATACGTAGATGCCGCATGCGACTGCTCCAAACATGTCGGTGCGCCCACCATCTTGCAATGGTCAACGTGTCGTCACTCACAGTAAGAATCAGATGCCACAACATTGTGCAGCTTCTGGTTGTGAAATATTAGGATATTTAAATTCCAGAAGAAATGGGATAACCTTTCACAGGCGAGGTGTTTTTTACTATGGTAACTTTTTAAAATGTTGTGTTAGCTGACGCCTTCATCTTGTATAGTGTTGTACTGCTGAAGTGAAGTCTTTCATATATAGATATCCATACATGCGTCTTTGCAGACACTCAACTTGCTCTCAAATGTTCACAGGCCAGCATTGACCGTTCCAATATTGCGGACGGCTTCTGTATAGCGGCCTAAACGGTCACTAATCAGGTATCTATGTATATCCATGTCTCCAACTACTGGCCTGGTATGCTAAATACAGCCTTTAGTCATTTTCGCTCGTGTTGAACGGGGGATCGTTTTGACACCGTTGACGTGTAAACATACCCTAAGAGTAATCCCTTACTTTACGTTTTCACGGGAATTAAATTACAATAATTAATTACTTAGCAATGCATTACAGCCCAACACTGCACATTAGCATAAATAAAAAAGCTAAAATAAAATTACACAAAATATGACATGAAATTTGGAATTATAATACATCATCAAAATGTTGCAATCAATAAAAATACGACATATATGCATAAATAAGGTGTGCTGCATTTATTTGATGTAAAATGAAGAATGACACAATTTTACATGAAATATGCCCTTAACTAAACAAAATTAATAAATAATAAGTGTATTCATTGTATTTTTTATTTCAACATCTTGCATTTAACGATTTCAATAAATATATAGTCAATATATATTTTGTAGTCAGGACATTGTAATCGCACAGATTTTCAACATGGTTCACATGCACGTCCCAGTGCTGAGAATGAAAACACAACATTGAAAGGGTTCAGATGAAGAGCTTCAGTTACAGTAAAACGAAAACACATTCATACATGTTCATCTCTGGATAGCCCAGAGAGTAATGCATTTAATAAAACATAAGTTACATAGATACAGCAATATAAAATTACAGGCTCTTCCCCGTCAGTTTTAAAATAAGTTAGTACTTCATTATGTTATTTACAAAATTCATCTAGTGGCTGAAGCCATATCTACGCACGATGCTATTTACAGTTCTATACACACACATCTTCATTCCAAGAGATGCTGCAAAGAGAAAGAGGAAACAAATGATGAGAAAAACATCTTCATAATGAGGTATGTATACGAGAGGATGGATATTCTTACCTATAAAGCATTCAGCATTGAGTTCTGAATGTCTTCATAAACTTGGTTATAGAGCTCCTCTCTAGATTTCATCCCATCCACATATTCTGAAAAATACAAATCGTCCATGTGAGTTACAGATTACATTGGTAGTGAATGCATTTCATCACTAGCATCCAGTCAGACTTACGGATATCTAGGCTGCTGTTTTCCATCTCCATCCTGTGTTTCAAGTACATGGGCCAAACGTGGCCATCGAACAGACCAGGAGGGTCAGGAACGGTGTAAGTTCTTGTACTGAAAAGGAGATGGATGTGTTAGAAAAATCAACGATTGAACCATCTACAAACATCAATAAGATCTCTCACCTTCTTCTCCTTTTGCACTCCTCATATGGAATGGTGACGTAGTAGCACTTGTTGTAGACGTCGAGCAAAGGCCTGGAGGTGGAAACAAGAGGAAACCGTCAACCTTACAGTCAAGGTCATCAAGTCAATAAGGCTTCAGTCAAAAACACCTACTTATAGTTATAGAGAAGAAATCCCTCTATGATGAGTATGTGGGTCTCGCGGTCCGGGTCCGAGCCATCGGATGCGGCGGAAACGGTCACGCCGTGTGAGCGTGCGAACTTCACCGGGTTCTCCATCCATCCTTTAACTGTGTTCACCATTGCATCCATGTCCATGGCGGTGATCACTGCACAAGGGAGACAAAAAAGACAAGCCGTGTCTCACATGCATGGATAATGGAAACATTAAAGTTATGCATTGAAAATGTTTTCTCTTCTTTTAAATTATTGTCCTTTCTCCTTTTTAGGGATGTTAATAATTAATGTTATAACAGTCTAAGGTTTGGACGCACTTAAAATGAGACGCAAATGAAAATTCTTCTACTTACTTTGGATATTCATCAATTTATTATGCTTTTAAACACTTAGGGCCAGATTTACTAACAGTTTGCTCCAGCGTTAAAAAACTACTGTCAGGATTTTATGCAAGCTTGTTCCCGCCACAATCTCACAATTGTGAGAGAAAAAAAGTGAGAATTGTGAGATAAAAAGTCGCAATTATCTTTTAAATAGTTTTATTCCATGGTGGAAACAAGCTTCCATTTGATTAACTAAAGACGTGCAGTGAAAAATTAGCGCTGAAAAGCTGTGGACAGGGTTATTTTAGCAGCTGACTTTATTGCATATGCATTTGTAGGAGTTTCCCTTTTAAATGCCGAATTTATGGGAGGAGAGTATTTACATGAATCATGCAAGGTGATTTACTAAGGTTTGCGCTAGTCAATTTACTGGTATTTGCACCCAAAAACATGTCTTAAACCAGACGCTAATTTGCGCTGCTCATTGGTCATTATGGAAATGATCCGGCTGCGTCTGTTCTTTAAAATGCACTGAACTTTCCACTCCCATTGGCGCTTTTTTGGAATTGCGTTCTCATGCTAATTTGCCCTGGTTAGTAAATCTGGCCCTTAGTGAAAAAGGAGGAACATGCATAATTTCTCTCTTCTTCACTACACTCTTAAAAATAAAGGCTCTTTATTGGCATTAATGGTTCCATAAAGAACCATCTATGGAACCTTTTTAATGCACAGATTTTTTAAATGTTCTCCACTCTAAGTAACAAAATGTTCACTGAAAGGTTCTTTACGGAACCAAAAATGGAACCTTCATTTTTTAAGAGTGTCTATGTTCCAATTTTTTTGTTTTTAAACACACAGGCACAGTTTATATATGGGTTTTTAGGTGTGTCCAAACTTTTGACGTGCAATGTAAGAAAAATAGTTTGGCTGGGTTTTAGGTTTATGTTACAGAAAAGCAAACATCAGAATGTTTATGGAAAGGTGGGAATACATTACGGTTTCTCTTCCCACAGCGAAAGCCACTCTTACCATCCCATTGTCTAAAGCCGTCCTCCCCGAGCTCTATTTGATCTTGGGGCTGCAATAACAGTGACCAATAAAACAAAAAGGTGTAGATCGCTCAGGCAGTGCTGGTCCCACCTGGACATGTGACGCCAAGCACTCAGGCTATAGTCTTCTCAAATCAAGTTCAATTTGAACTGTGTGAAGGGGCAAAATTAACTTTTTAATTTGGTTGCAATGCACTAAATGTGCATTCGTGGACTGAATTATCTTTACCAGCATGTAGCCAATGCGATTCTGCTGTAGAAGAGCCTCCGATGACAGTTAGGAATGTGTGTGTGATGCACTTAAGAGGTGTTATAAAAGATATCGATATGGCCACTAGTGTGATGAAGGCTTGGCAGATTCTCTTACATGCCATAGAATGATAAATGCATGAGCAAGAGAATCATATTAGTGGAGTTTAATGCTGCAAATGAATGCCTGCTAGATTGTACACCTCAGGCGGCATTCATTTGTTGTGTCTTTGAGGTTGGCTGTCCAGGAGAACACCAGCATAGGGTTCATGACCCACATCGAACCAACAAAATGGACAATGGATCCATAAATACAACATTAAGTCCTACATGTCTTTACCTTTTCCGTCCCTTGGTGGTCTATAGACTACACAATAAATATGAAGTATTTGGACACTTAAATCAAACTTTAAATGCATGAAATTAATTGCATTAGATGGAAATGCAATAACATTCATGCATTCTTATGGCATAAATGTCCAAATATTTCTAGGGGCTACAGTATACACGAGTAGCTAACAAATGTAATTTAACAAAGTGTCGTGGAATCTCTCCATACCTTGAAAAAATCATCTTGATGTACCACACAACAGTTTGGTAAGTTCTTTATGAGTCTTCCCGTCAATGTTGTCTTGCCTCCATTGGTCACACTGTAATAGACACGTTATAGATATTAGTAAACGGTGACGTCATACAATATATGTCCAATATAAAGATTTTGAGGATTACTCACCCCCCAATTCCAATAATAAACTTCATCCTGATCCTTTTTGATCTTGGTCTTCGCGGTAGGACACTAGCAAAGGAATTGCTTCCTTTAATACGGTCGGGAATGCTTTCTATCTCCTTCCCCTCGTTCTCCCAGAATCTCCCCCTCTTTACTATTTCATTGATGGACTAGGCTTTCGCCTTCATTATATAGGCGGCTGGGCTTTGCGTCACGGAGACGCGGGGCGCCGGCCAATAAGGCCGCTCTCTGGGAACCAATCAGCGATTGAGCCGTCTTGCTAATTTGCATACTGGCACCGTTCCACTGCCGCACCTGTCGCGCTTCGTCTGTCAGCAGGTCGCGCGCGCGGTGGGGGTAGATCGAGCCCTGCGCGGCTCCGAGGGGCAATTAAAGAGTGGAAATATACCGAAAAATCATGCCAACTAGCACAGTTTGTGTTTTACACACATGACCAACACCAACCGAGGTCAATGACGTGAATAAACGCAGGTAAAGGAATAAACACTTCATTTACACAACGAACCGTTTTAGTCACAATGCTAATATAGGCTAATAAAGACTAGCGATTTTACAGTGGTTGGCATAAACCAGTTTCTTGTGGTTACAATGGAGGTTTTATACAATGTAATAATATAGACTAAAGGTGTAAATTAAAGCGATTTTACAGTGATTTTACTTGTTTCTTTACAGGTTAACCATTGTTTTATAGTAAAAGTTAGTAAACGTCATTGATTACCATTTATGTAACCACAATTTTACTCAATGTTATCTGCCTGCAATACCGGTAAAACTATGGTTAATGTAAACCATGGTTAATTTGTGGTTAACCATGGTTTTACTATGGTAGCCTATTATATATATATATATAGTGGTTTTACCATGGTGGCCTATTATAGTGGTTTTACTATGGTATAGCCTATTATATATAGTGGTTTTACTATGGTAGCCTATTATATATATATAGCGGTTTTACTATGGTAGCCTATTATATATAGTGGTTTTACTATGGTAGCCTATTATATATATATAATCCGCCCTATAGTTTTTCTTGCTCAGTAAAATCAAACATGTTCATCAATGATTGTATATTAAGATCATACATACCCGTTTGTGTATTTTGTTTTGTGATTTCACTGGAAAGAATAGAGTAATGGAGTACTCCTCATAATGGCATTAAGCGATAGATTGACGCCCTCGTCTGTGTGAAGACAAAAGAGAACGTAAACCCCGCCTACTTTGATCTGATTGGCCATCTCAATCATTGACGAGTGCCGTTAGACCTGAGGCAGACTAGACTAAAAATGTAACTTTTAAACCTTTTTGTCATCCCAATGTCTATGGTGGTTACGGCCCTGCTATATATATATATATATATATATATATATATATATATATATATATATATATATATAATAGGCTACCATAGTAAAACCACTATATATAATAGGCTACCATAGTAAAACCGCTATATATAATAGGCTACCATAGTAAAACCACTATATATAATAGGCTACCATAGTAAAACCACTATATATAATAGGCTACCATAGTAAAACCACTATATATAATAGGCTACCATAGTAAAACCGCTATATATAATAGGCTACCATAGTAAAACCACTATATATAATAGGCTACCATAGTAAAACCACTATATATAATAGGCTACCATAGTAAAACCGCTATATATAATAGGCTACCATAGTAAAACCACTATATATAATAGGCTACCATAGTAAAACCACTATATATAATAGGCTACCATAGTAAAACCACTATATATAATAGGCTACCATAGTAAAACCGCAATATATAATAGGCTACTATGGTAAAACCACTATATACATATATAATAGGCTACTATGGTAAAACCACTATATATATATATATATAATAGGCTACCATGGTAAAACCACTATATACATATATAATAGGCTACTATGGTAAAACCACTATATATATATAATAGGCTACCACGGTAAAACCACTATATACATATATAATAGGCTACTATGGTAAAACCACTATATATCAAGGCCGTAACCATGTTTTGAACATTGGGGGGGACCAATTTTTCTATTTTAATCATAATGAAATAGATCAGTGAACGAAATTGTAGATCTAATTCTAGCTGGGAAATAATAATTTTAGTACTATTTGCAAATAATATTTGCATTAATTAGCTATATATATATAGCAGGGCCGTAACCACCATAGACATTGGGATGACAAAAAGGTTTAAAAGTAAAATTTTTAGTCTAGTCTGCCTCAGGTCTAACGGCACTCGTCAATGATTGAGATGGCCAATCAGATCAAAGTAGGCGGGGTTTACGTTCTCTTTTGTCATCACACAGACGAGGGCGTCAATCTATCGCTTAATGCCATTACGAGGAGTACTCCATTACTCTATTCTTTCCAGTGAAATCACAAAACAAAATACACAAACGGGTCCCTGATCTTAATATACAATCATTGATGAACATGTTTGATTTTACTGAGCAAGAAAAACTATAGGGCGGATTAGAACCAGGAACCTTTGACACGGTTTACAAAAATTCTGCCACCAGACCAATAGAAATTGCAAATGCTGATAGCGGATCTATACATTTATTCACTAACGTGAAGAATCTCGGGACTGACCATATATTTGACGCTAATTAATGCAAATATTATTTGCAAATAGTACTACAATTATTATTTCCCAGCTAGAATTAGATCTACAATTTCGTTCACTGATCTATTTCATTATGATTAAAATAGAAAAATTGGTCCCCTCCAATGTTCAAGACATGGTTTACGGCCTTGATATATAGTGGTTTTACCATAGTAGCCTATTATATATTTATATATAGTGGTTTTACCATAGTAGCCTATTATATATATATATAGTGGTTTTACCATAGTAGCCTATTATATATATATATATATATATAGTGGTTTTACCATGGTAGCCTATTATATACATATATATAGTGGTTTTACCATGGTAGCCTATTATATATATATATAGTGGTTTTACCATAGTAGCCTATTATATATATATAGTGGTTTTACCATAGTAGCCTATTATATATGTATATAGTGGTTTTACCATAGTAGCCTATTATATATTTATATATAGTGGTTTTACCATAGTAGCCTATTATATATATATATAGTGGTTTTACCATAGTAGCCTATTATATATATATATATATATATATATAGTGGTTTTACCATGGTAGCCTATTATATACATATATATAGTGGTTTTACCATGGTAGCCTATTATATATATATATAGTGGTTTTACCATAGTAGCCTATTATATATATATAGTGGTTTTACCATGGTAGCCTATTATATATATAGTAATCATGGTACAGTAGTGGAAAACACAAGGTTTTCCATCAATAGGAAATGTGAATTTTGGGTCAAAAAATGAATGCATACTGTTAATTTAATTGATTATTAAATCAATGCAGTCAATTGTTGTTATTAAACCCCTATTAAACAGACTAACATAAAGAACACATTTCGCTGAAATTGATAAGTTTTATCACAGATAATATTATAAATATTATTTACAATATTATATATGTAACCTGAGTTCCCATAACCATTATTATTATTATTATTATTATTATTGTTATTATTATTATTATGCCCCCACTGGGCAATAAACATGTGAAATACAGAACACTATTTATACTTATATTCTATTTTTTTTTTTCTGTCTTGTCGCTGTCATTCAGTCGTTACTGTAAGCTTGTGTCACCAACACAAATTCCTTGTATGTGTGTAAACATTCTTGGCAATAAATCTCTTTCTGATTCTGGATATTATTTAAAAAATAGGCTAATAATTATGGTGATGTCATTATTTAAAATAAAGATGCTCTTTGAGTTTGTCCTCAAACTCTGAGAGCACAATGTTCTTAGTGTTCTAAGACCATAATAGTATTCTAAAAACATGATATATGTTCTTAGTATGCAGTATGTCCTCTCACATTATTTCTGCCGATACATTTCAGCTCATTTTACTCTGTGAACTCCAGTCTAGTCAGGATCCCACATGCGAACATTGAATTTTAACATCAAGAAATGTTTGATCCTGATGTGAGAGAGTGTTGACTGTAAGAACTTTTGTTAGAGCTGTCTATAATTGATGTATGTTTGCTAGTATGCATCTAATTTGGATGCTTGTTAATCATTATGGTCACACACGCTCCACATGAATGGAAGCGAAGTCACAGAGCCAAATGTTAAATAAAGACGAGACAGGCGCGTGGTATTACTTGACTATCCTGATTAAATTGTTTCCAATTACTTGCCTTGTCTTCTTGGCACAGCGTAAGGGAACTTTTCTCAGTGGACGCGACCGTAGCACTATATTTGGCTACATGTGACCATTCATCATGGTACAAATGCTTCTGACGCAACAAACATACATACCGGACTATCCGATTAATAGCAAATATCCAATGGCAAGAGCTCTGTTCCAGTCCTTACCTAGACAGCATCAAAATCTATAATATTAAAACATCTTCTTTCAGCCAAATATAATGCAGAATCACACATATCCTATGCATATATAAAAAGGAAGACATTTGGTTTTGGAACCAAAACTGTGTCATTATTCACTGACTTGATCTTAATAAAACTAATCCATGTTCAAAGTCCAAGTGTATATGATGATACATTTCACGTCCTTTTATGACTATTGCAACAGTCATTGTTAATATTCTGTAACATATCTTTTAGTCATTCATAATTATCAGTCATCTGATATCGAGGAGCCGAACTTCAGTTTCATGTCATCGCGACACTCCTAGTGTCTAATATAAAAACTAATATAAAACACTTTAAAACCTTTGGTTGTATGATTCAATAAATGACACGATTCACACAAGTTTCCTTTAATGTCAGTAAACAAACACGTAAAAGTGTGCTGATAATAATAATAATAAAGTACACATTTTTAATACTATACTTCAGTAATATTTTGAGAAGTTTGTACTTTAAACTGAATATTTCAATTACATTTCCAATGCAAAAATCATGCTTTTTACTCTTTACCGCTAATTTAATTAGACCTTCAAAAAAGCAGGTTGTCACGTTGGTTATGTTGACGGAAGTTAGACTATTTTCAGGCGCTGTGTAATATCATTGCGCCGCTGCACCCATGGTACGACAGCAAAGTTCCTGGATTATTACGCAGGAATGAGAGTATAGTCCCTAGCCATATCGGTCTAGAAAATTGCGGCTTTTCATTTTCCGTCGGTCTTAGTACACGATGTAACTATACACATCACAACATGTAAATAGGAAAATGTTGGCGTTATTTTGTCACTTATTGAGCAGTAGGCTAGCTGGAGCCGTTTACCTCCAGTCTTTGTGCTAAGCTAGGCTAGCGGTGGGTGCGTCAGACAGAGTTATGGCACGCACGGAGATAAATAAGCTGAATAAGCTAAAGTCCCAAAAAGTCGGCGTGTTCCTTTAATGGACCTGAACATGAACTTTTTAGGTAATTTTTTTTATTACCTAACAAAGATTAATAAGTACAGTAGCAAATGTATTGCACATTGTTAGTTAATGCATCAACTAATGTTAACTAATGTCACCTTAGTGTTTTAGCTATATTATCTAAAGTAGAGTGTGTATTTACACCAAGTGCATATAGCGTGCCTTGTTGGCAAGTGTTATTCACACTAGCTCCGCCTAACAATGCCTGGCTGGGACAAACAAGATTAAAAAAGACGCACATATTTCAATGTCTTCAGTGGCGTAGTCAGTAAAGTGCAAAGATCTAGGTTTTGCCGCGATCGACTCGGGTTCGAATCCGCCTTTTGCCGAGCTCGCTCTTCTCCCTTTTCCCATCACATATCACATCGGAAAATAAAAATTAATAAAATGCCCTAAATTGGAAATAAAGTGCCTAACGAAATGTTTAATAACAATAAAAGTATTTATTGGGTAGGGTTAGGTGTAGGGAGGGCTCATTAAGGCGGCATCCATTTGATGATTTTAATAAATATAATAATTTGCACCCTATGTTATTATTGCATCCTGTTAATGTACAACAATACTGAGGTGCAAATAGTATGTATCTGTCAAAATAAATTATAATGACTATTTACACATATTGCAAAGAACTGCTACTTTTACATGTTGTAAATAGAATATATCACTATTTTTACTTAGTAAATAGCATCTATCGCTATTTGCACTTAGTGCAAATAGCCGCTGCCTAAAAACATTGACACAATAGCCATTATTTTACTAATTTTGTGTACTTTCTACACCTCAGCATGAATAGAAATGAACAGGAAAAGCCAAAAGTCTTTGTTTACTAGGTCAAAGGCATTGCTTTAAAAAAATGCTGAGTTTTGCAGCCTGAGAATACAGATGGCGTGAGGTGATGGGAGCTCAGGTTGCGTTTGTTTTGTCTTGACATTCAGACATCAGATGTATAAGTAGTCATTCCAGAATCTCATGACTCGCCTCATTCCTGACCCGTGAACAGAGCCCTGCTGGGACACGCGTGACTGTCCGATACAACAATGCTGTGTTATTGAATTAAACACCAAATCCTGCTCATCTAAATCTGGCCTGTGAGTAATGCAACTGGAAACTGGAAAATACAAGGCTTGACCGTTATATTGACCTTTTATTAGTCATCACATCATCAACGTTAGCAACTTGTTCACTTATTGCACATCCTATGATACAAATGATTTACACACAGTACACTGTTAAACAGTCTGATCATGTATATTATACAATTATGTGGCTGAAATGGTCTCATCAAAATGCATTATGAGCATGGACCGTTCCAGTCCTGCATGCTGATTGGACAATCCATGGCACTAAATGAATTTGCTTACTAAAAAAGCATTTCTTTTATTGTCATTGTGAAATTAGTCACTGCGTGTCGAGCAGAAAACATTTAGGTAACACTTTAAAATAAGGTCCCGTTAGTTTAACTAACATTAAAAGTGCAATTATAGTATTTTAATAATGTATTAGTAAATGTTGAAATTAACTAAGATTAATAAATGCATTGTTTATCGTTGGTTCATGTTAAGAAATGGAAACTTATTGTAAAGTGTTATGTATCTGATATATAACAGAGCACCCATAAGGCATTATGAAGGGATGGATAACAAGCTCCGCCTCTCGTGATGTCATAATGGGACAGAGCTGGATGACAGAGTCTATGTACACGGATTAGTTGCAGTGAATTCAGACGGCTCACTAGGATTACCGCTCATGCCACACACTTCAGCTCTCTTCTATCATACTACTTATACTATTTCTACAGTATGCATATTGTGCACTGAATTTATTGCATACTGTGAATATTCCCCAATGCAATGCATTAAACTTTGAATTTCTAGTGTGATGCATGAAAAGGAAATCATGTCAACCATGATTTTTATCATCTTCTTGACTGTCAAAAGTTAAGACATTTTTATACAAAACTGCATTAAAGAGATAGTTCACCCATTCACTTTCATAGTAGGAAAAAAAAGTCAACTGTTTGATTACCAACATTCTTCAAAATATCTTCCTTTGTGTTCAGCAGAAGAAAGAAACTCGTACAGGTTTGAGTAAATGATGACAGAATTTTCATTTTTGGGTGAACTATCGCTTTAAAATGAGATTATAACTGGATGCCATTTGCTGAATAAAACATGCAATGCACTGCAAAATGATTTTCTTCCTCAGTATTTTTGTCTTGTTTTCCAGTACAAATACCTAAACTTAAAGGAACACGGCGACTTTTTGGGACTTATTCACCGTATCCCCCAGAGTTAGATAAGTTTATACATACCATTCTCATCTCTGTGCGTGCCATAACTCTGTCTCTGACGCACCCACCGCTAGCCTAGCTTAGCACAAAGACTGGAGGTAAATGGCTCCAGCTAGCCTACTGCTCAATAAGTGACAAAAAAAAACGCCAACTGGGGGATACGGTGAATAAGCTAAAGTCCCAAAAAGTCGGCGTGTTCCTTTAAATCAAGATACATTTACTTGAGAAGCAAAATGAGATATAGGGCCTTATTTTAACGATCTGAGCACATGGTCTGAAGCTCATGGCGCAGGTGCTCTTAGGGCGTGTCCGAATACACTTTTGCTAGTTTAACGATGGAAAAAGCTGTCGGCGCGCCCGGCGCATGGTCCAAAAGGGTTGTCCCTAGACTCTTAATGAGTCATTGGTGTGTTTTGGGTGTAACATGCAATAAACCAATCAGAGTCTCATCTCCCATTCCCTTTAAAAGCCAGTTATGCTCGCGCCATGCCAAATTCACTATTTACATGCAAGTGGAATATAGACACCCTCAACCTGAGTCAGTTTAAATACATGTGTGTATTGCCATGATTGGTTAAATAAGCCAATTTCATTTGTCATGACTGCAAATAGGTAATTCTGACACATGCAATGACTATCCATTATGACATGTAGACATTTTTATCTTTATGTACACAATAATAATCTTTTACATTGTAATCCTTTTATTTTTGTGTGTATGTGTGTAATAAGTGTACGTGCGTTGTGCACCCGCCTACACATATTACTAACACACCCTTTAAATAACACAAATTCTTGTCTATATTTGTCTGTATACATGTTATTTATGTGAATGTACCACTGAGAAGGACAAAATTTCGTTGCACAGTTGTGTAATGATAATAAAAGTATTCTATTCTTAAATCAAGATACATTTACTTGAGAAGCAAAATGAGATAATAAGTCTTGCTTTCTTAATAATATATCACATTTTAGAGAGTTAACGCATAAAACAAGAACAAATATCTGCCAATGGGCTCAGAAAAATAAACTTCATTCTTAGGGAAAAGAAGATAATTTTTTTAACTCCATTGGCAGATTTTTTTAAGCATAAACTCAGTTTTCAGAAAGCAAGACTGAATATCTCAAGTCAGTTTGCTTCTCCAGTAAATCTATCTTGATTTAAGAATGTTTAGATATTTGTAGCTGAAAAACAAGACAAAAATTCTGATGAAGAAAATCATTTTGAGGTCATGTGACAGCAATGTTGCAGTATGACGTGTTTATTATTGCATACTGTTTTAAATACTGTTTAAATTAACGTTCAGTCAGTCTGCAGGAACCAGTTATGAAAGTTCACAGAAAGTCCATTTTTTTTAAAAATGTTTAAAAAAGGTTTGTCGGTTATTTGAATGTTAAGGGAACATTCCATTTTATCATTCTTCAAACGTTATGAGAATGTTACTTTTGAATGTTACTTCTGAATGTTCTCTGAACATTCCGAACCAAATAGTAACATTTAAAAAATGTTGGATGAACAAAAACATTCTATTAACGTTACTGGAAGAATGTTTATTCATAACCTTGGCAGAACGTTCCCTGTTAGCTGCCTTCTGAATCCTTATTAAAGACATTTATTACAGTGGCAGTGAACATGACGCCCAAAGTGACCTGCTGCCCGTATGTCTATGAATTTATGAGTACACAACCTTCACGTTTTGTCTGTTTATGTGCTATACATGTACTCAGATATGTCTGAAAGTCAACATGAATGTCAGGTTCATCTGTTTCGCTTTTAGTTGCTATTATTGCTGAGAACTTTATTAACCAGCATTGAATTTCTGCATTAAACACTGACTAGATTTTAGAAAGAATGAATTAATGCAGTCCTAAACAATTTGGCGATTGGCTAACATGATAAAGTTGTGTTCATGGCAAGTTGTCCAATGAGAGATTATAAAGACAGTCATGATTTTATACTGACTTTAAACCTGTAACCTGCTGCATTATTTAACAGGTTGAATAGTTTCCCTGTTGTGGAAGCGTTTGGCAGCTGTACATGGTTAAACTGCCATGTCAAGTTATAATCCCGCTGGTATAAAACACACCACGCTTCACCTCTGTACAACACTAGCGACTGTTACACAAGATGTTTGCACAGATGTTCAGAAACAAAACAAGTGAGCCCGTGAGCGTGTGTTTTCTCTCTCGTTCACACTTACTCAGCTGTGGTCCGCTTGTGAAGTGATCCAGGTCAAAGGTCAGGGTGTGTGGAAAAACTTCACTTTAGACAGAGAGTCAAAAACAATGATTGTGTTTGTCCACATGATTGTTCTTTAAAGGATCATCTTTGGAAAATGAACATGCAAAGATGAATCCCTGACCTGAGGTGTATCTGTGAATGAGAAAAATATAATTCACCATCAGTACATTTATAATTATCACCCTCTTTTAGATTTTATTATTTATAGATTATATATATTTATTACTATTTTCTTCTCTATCTATCTATCTATCGTACGTTCTATCTATCTATCTATCTATCTATCTACACACACGCACACCATATGCAACGTGCTTAATTATCATGATAATAATGCCAAAACTATTTTATTTTAATTTTTTCTAATTAGTGCTGGGCAATCGATTAATCGTGATTAATCGCATCCAAAAATAAAAGTTTGTGTTTACATAATATATGTGTGTGTACTGTGTATAATTATTATGTATATATAAATACACACTCCTTCATGTATTTAAGAAATATTTGCATGTATATACTGTGTATATATTTATTTATATATAAATAAAAATATTTTATATAAATATAACATATTTTTCTTAAATATATACATGCATGTGTGTGTATTTATATATACTTAATAATTATACACAGTACACACACATATATTATGTAAACACAAACTTTTATTTTGGATGCGATTAATCGCGATTAATCGATTGCCCAGCACTAAAAAAAATATATATATATTATTTTGGGGTGAAGTGTTTTTGTGAGATTCCTGTACAATGTCAAATGTTTTAAATGATACTAATGACCTAAAACAGATCAACATCTTGTGCATCATCATCATCATCATCATCATCACAGTGACTAACTGAACAAACACATTATCTCATTAATGGTTTAGTTGTGCATTTGTTTCCACAGCAGCCGTTTGATTGGTCGAACAGACGGTGGAACGGGAGAACATGCCATCTGCGCATACTACACATATCAGACGAGTCACAGGGGCATCAAGTGAAGTGCCACCCTTCACAGCGGGTACAGCGTGATAGATATACAGCCGACCTGTGAGCGTGACAGGAGACGAGTTCAAAAATACATCAGAGCGGATGGAGGAGAGATGAGTACGTGAACAGAGAGAGAGAGTTAAAATTACAAGAAAAAAGGAGAAAGACAGTGTTGGGGAGGCTATTTAAAACTAGTCCTATTGTAATGTAGTTAAACCACAGTTTTTAAAGGCTTATATTCTCTTTCTGGAACAAAAACAATAAGGTCATTCATATTTATGAATGCAAATATTTGGTAGCACTTTATTTTACAGTCCTGTTCCCAATGTACATACTATGTACTCATTATAGTAATTACAATAACTGTGTAATAACTAAGTGCTAACCCTGAACCTTCCCCTAAACCTAACCTTAAATCATGTAGCTACCTTATATTACCCAGTACTTTCTTAGGTAAGTACACTGTAAGTACACGTACTGTAAAATAAAGTGCAACCAAATATTTTTAACTACACTGGTCTATTTCAGGCTTGTTGTGTTTTGAAAATCAGAAAGCATTACTAATGCATAAAGTATGTGTTGCATTCTCAGTGTTGCCACAAGGGGCGCTATAGCGGTCTTCAATTGTCAGTTTTCTTTTTTTCAGCTCAACTACTGTCATGGTGAAGCTGTGCAATGAACAATAACAAAAATATAGATTTATATATTAAATCTTCCTTTTTACTGTAGCTCTCAAATCAAATATGGTCGATGCAATTCACGTCACGTCAGAGTGGACGTCAATGGCACCGTCACTTATTTTCGCATGTCTCATGACCAAACCTGGTTTAAATTTTCGGCTGAGTCATATGGACTACCTTTATTGTGTTTTGTGTCCATGACACTGATGGTTACAACTGTAGATTATATAGAAATTTGCATTTTTTGGGTCAACTATCCCTTTCAGTTACTCCCCAACACTGAGGAAAGATGGACACGAGGGGCGATAACCCAATGCCCCATGTGATATCGGCCAGTAGTCTGGTCAAAAATAGCAGTGATCGGCGGCAGGGTCTGTGCGGTTGCTGTTCTGACGAGCGGAGCAGATGTGTTTTATGTAACAAATGGCGCAACAGAGCTTTTGAAATGTTCCGCCCGGGAGAGACGTTCAGAGACGCCCTGCAGTTCCCCAAATATGGCATATCATCTAGAGATCATTAAACCCAGCCGGCCGGCTACTGTTACTGTTACAGTCAGCTGTTTGCTCTCTTACCCAATGAGACGCGTCAGGGACAGGCCTCCGCAGCCACTGAGGGCGGCCTGCCAAATAACACACCAATCAGAATTAGAGTCAAAACAAATACTGTAAATGCACATAAATAATCACATTAGATTTCTTTGCATTTAACATCAAAACGGTGTTTGCAACACATTTTTGCACATACACCATATTACCAAAAGTATTGGGACATCCCTCCAAATCAATGAATTCAGGTGTTCCAATCACTTCATGGCCACAGGTGTATAAATCAAGCACTAGGCATGCAGACGCTTCTACAAACATTTGTGAAAGAAAGGGGTCGCTCTCAGGAGCTCAGTGAATTCAAGCGTGGTACCGTGATAGGTTGCCACCTGTGCAATAAGTCCATTCATGAAATTTCCTCACTACTAAATATTCCACGCTCAACTGTTAGTGGTATTATAACAAAGTGGACGCAATTGGGAACAACAGCAACTCAGCCTCGAAGTGGTAGGCCACGTAAAATCACAGAGCGGGGTCAGCGCATGCTGAGGGTCACAGTGCACAGAAGTCGCCAACTTTCTGCAGAGTCAATAGCTACAGACCTCCAAACTTCATGTGGCCTTCAGATGAGCTCAAGAACAGTGTGTAGAGAGCTTCGTGGAATGGGTTTCTGTGGCCGAGCAGCTCGTCCAAGCCTTACATCACCAAGTGCAATGCAAAGCGTGGGATGCAGTGGGGTAAAGCACGCCGCCACTGGACTCTAGAGCAGTGAGACGTGTTCTCTGGAGTGACCAATCACTTCTCTGTCTGGGTGAGCGAGTTTGGTGTGGAGGAACTTGACTGGCCTGCACAGAGTCCTGACCTCATCCCGATAGAACACCTTTGGGATGAATTAGAGTGGAGACTGCGAGCCAGGCCTTCTTGTCCAACATCAGTGCCTGACCTCACAAATGCGCTTCTAGAAGAATGGTCAAAAATTCCCATAAACCCACTCCTAAACCTTGTGGAAAGCCTTCCCAGAAGAGTTGAAGCTGTTATAGCTGCAAAGGGTGGGCCAACTCCATATTAAACCCTACGAATTAAGAATGGGATGTCATTAAAGTTCATGTGCATGTAAAGGCAGGCGTCCCAAAACTTTTGGCAATATAATGTACATAACACACACATACATATATATATATTTCCCTTGGAATAACTGGCAACACTGATTTGTGAGCAATCAGACCATAGACGTGTATTAAAGAAGTACATGTGCTCTAAAAAATATAAATGCATGCATAATGTTTTCTCATTAAGCGTTTGCAGTTAATGCAGTAACCTTTGAAATATAAGTCTCTTTGAAACAGTCAGATCATGTGATGTCTGCATCCGGATTTGCACACTATCCATTATAAGTTAGTCTATGTGAGATAAAAATGAATCAAGTTGAATGTCAAAGGTGCTCAGATGGTTTATTATTTGCAGTGGATTTTGTTTGTGTGTGTGCATCCATCCAGCCATGCTTTTTGAACTAATATTACCCATAATCCCTTGCACGGACAATTCTGCTATCTGATGGCTATTTTCTCTTTTTTTCAACTTTGAGAAATGGCAAAGAATGTGAAGATGCCACATCAATACTTCGGTCTGAACTCTAAAATTGAATAATAATGAGGTTTAGGTAATGAACTTATATTGTAACTAATACATGCATATAGTATTTGAAAATGGGGGTCTGCAGTATGTATTAAGATTATACACTATCGTTCAAAGGTTTGGGGTGGGTAAGAGTTTTAATGTTTTTGAAAGAAGTCTATTTGATCAAAAATCCAGTAAAAACTGTTAAATATTATTACAATTTAAATCAGCTGTTCTCTATGTGAATATATAGTAACGTGTCATTTATTCCTGTGATCAAAGCTGAATTTTCAGCATCATTACTGCAGTCTTCAGTGTCACATGATCCTTCAGAAATCATAATAATATGATGATTTGCTGCTCAAGAAACATTTAGGATTATTATCAATGATGAAAACTTTTTTTCTGGAAACAGTGATACATTTTATTTTTCAGGATTCTTTGATGAATAGAAAGTTCAAAAGAACAGCATTTATTTGAAAAAGAACCTTTTGTAACATTATAAATGTCTTTACTGTCATGCTTCATTCATGATTTATTTCACCTTTCTGATGTTGTGGCCGGTTGTTCAAGCCTGTGAAGTTATAATCAAAGTAACATATTAATGCACAATGAAAAAACAAAAATATATTAAATGATCAAATTCATAGGCCATGCACATACTATAATGTTTTGGGACTGACAACTGCATTCAAATGCATGCATATATTCTTAGTATGCACAGGTATAGATTATTAATCATCTATAAAGACAGATTGCATGTGTGTGTGTGTGTGTATGTGTGTGTAAGAGTGTGTGAGTGAGTGTGTATGTGTGTGAATATGTGTGTGTGATTGTGTATGTGTGTGTTTGTGTGAGTGTTTTTTGTGTGATTGCAGGCGTGTATTAAAATGCATGCGTATATTGTTAGTATGCAGAGTTATGGATTATTTTGGATTATTAATCATCTATAAAGTGAGTATGAGTGAGTGAGTGTCTGTGTGAGTGAGTGTATGTGTGCGCGCGAGTGAGTGAGTGTGTACGAGTGAGTGTGTGTGTGTGTGTAATGAGTGCAAGTAAATGTATGTGTGTGTGTGCGAGTAAGAGGAACTTCCCTGCTGTGGCCTGTTTAACATTTGAATCATGTAAAGGCCAAAGTCCACTCAAGATCACCTAACGCCATCCCATCCCACAAACCCTTGCAGTTTTACCTTTCTCTCTGCACTTTGATTCGCTCCTCTTCACATCTGCAGAAGGAAGAGAACAGAAACTCTTATCAGATTGTCACACATTACAAACACTGTGCATTTCCGAAACCCGACACCTTCAACACAGTGAAATCTACAACTGTGTTGGGAATTGCAAACTGCCATGACACTCGTACTATTTTTACAGTATGCAGTGTAATATACACAATATGTAAATGGAATACACATATTACTGCATTGATCTAAATGTGCAGGACATGACCAGAGCACACAGAGATACTGTGTCCAAACACACACACACACACATTTCTGCATAAAGCACAAAAATCTATCCTCCCCTGGTGTGTTTTAGTTTGCGTGTACTAATGAAGTGACTGTAAAGCAAAAGATGTCCCGATGTCTCCCCCTGCTGGTGACGTGCACTTACTGCAGCACACACTGGGGAATCTGCACATGCTCCATGGGAACAATCTGAGCCAGTTCCTCCAGACTCTGGACATATCGGATCTTATCCATAAACTTCACACTGGAGAGAAATTAAAATGCTTTGAAAACACATCCTACAATCTATTGCGTGATTATGATATTAGATGTTTGATGTTTTCTTGCCTGATAAAGGGCCGTGAGATGGCCAGAACTGTGCGGATGAACCAGGAGGGATGCACAATGATCAGACATTTGAGATTCTTCCTTAAACTGGATGTTAAAGGAATAAAGAAGCAAAGCGTTATGACCCTACAGGTTTTCAAGTGCAATGTTCCATCAGCTTGGTCTCAGCTGCAGCATCAGTGTTACTCATGCGTGTATGATCTGTGAGTACCGTCTTTCGATCATCTGGTAGCATCTCTTGAGCCAGCTGATGCCGGGCATTCTCCTGCGCGGCGTGGCTCCGTTCAGGTAGATGATCATGTAGTCTTCAGCTACCAGCAGCTCCAGACTGCTGATCACGTACCTGCAGAGATCATCACATAAAGCATTCAGATAAACAAATCTATATGTAATCTGTATGTAAGTGTTGAGTGTGAGAGCATGTGTGTGTGAGAGAGAGAGAGAGTCTGAGTGTGTGTGTGAGTGCATGTGTGTGTGTGTGTGAGAGAGAGAGTGTGTGGTGTGTGAGTGTGTGTGTGTGTGTGTGTGAGTGAGTGAGTGTGTGTGTGCGTGAGTTTTTGTGTGTGTGTGAAAGAGTGTGTGTGTGTATTTGTGTGTGAGAGAGTGTGTGTGTGTGTGTGAGAGAGAGTGTGTGGTGTGTGTGTTTGAGATTGGTATGTTTAGGGGTAGGGGTAGTGTAGTGTAGGGGGATAGAATGTACAGTTTGTACAGTATAAAAACCATTACGCCTATGGAATGTCCTCACTTAAATAGCAAAACAAACCTGTGTGTGTGTGTGTGTGAGAGAGAGAGTGTGTGTGTGTTTGTGTATGAGTGTGTGTGCGTGTTTTAATGAGTGTGTTTCTAAAAATATTCTATATGTTGTGTGTATGAAAATAGTGTATAATCCATAGTGAAAATTTATATTTTCACTATGAAGTACATTAAATGAATAACACTAATAATATACTGTAGCATGTACAGCAGTTTTATGAATTTAACATTCTATTTGTATTCTGCTTCCTTTCATTTAAATTTGTATTATGATTCTGCACAATGAATTGTAATTAAAAAAATCTCACAATTCTGAATGATGCACAACCCTGTTTATGAGAATAATTCTTTCCATAATCCCAAAAGTTAGTGTGTGTTTATCTGATTTTAAATGCTGGTCTACTCCTGTTGCTATGAAAATAAACTGGACTGACTCAAGTGTGTGTGTGTGTGTGTCTTACAGGAAGAGGTTCTCCATGATGTAGTTGTAGTCGGCACAGCCGCTGTCGGGCAGGTAACAGGCAGCAAACACGATGATAGCGTTCAGTCCTTCACCGTAGTAACCTGTGAACACAAGAGTGCTGTTGGGCTGATGAAAGTCACGGTTAGTAGTTTGTTTAAGGCGACGAGTCTTTTCATAACATCTGGACTGACCCGCTCAATTCATATGGATTTGTTTAGTTGCTTAGCTGTCAGTGGAGGGATAGAAATCTCTCAGATTTCATAAAAAATATCTTAATTTGTGTTCTGAAGATGAGTGAAAGTCTTACGGGTTTGGAACGACATGAGGGCGAGTAATTAATGACCGAAACCTTTTTTTGGTGACCTGTCCCTTTAACCCAGTAACCGACACTATTAATGATCTTAAACTGTATGTTCAGGTGTTCAGACTGACCTCCGTGCGTGACGACGCGCAGGTACGGCCTGATCACCTGCATGTCTATCCTGTGCTCCTGATCGCCAATGATCACCGTCCTCCACAGACGCCCCGCGCCGTCCCCGCCATCAGCACCCGGACCCTTCGCGCTAGCCACTGGAGTGTCATCTGGAACACACAATAGTCTCCTGAGCCATGAAAGAGCAACAGCTGAGCAAATATCAAGTTGGATTGAGTAAGCCAATTTACTGAAATGCTATTTAAACTTATTCTTATTCTTATTCAGAGACTACATTTTCTGACTGATGCTAAATCATGCTAGCAACATGTTAAATCATGCTAGCAACATGCTAAATCATGCTAGCAAAATGCTAAATCATGCTAGCAACATGCTAGCAATGTGTTAAATCTAGCTAGCAACATGGTAAGTCATGCTAGCAAACATGCTAATCGTGCTAGCAACATGCTAAATCATGCTAGCATCACTTTAAATAATGTTAGCAACATGCTAAATCATGCTAGCAACATGCTAGCTATGTGCCAACTCTTGCTAGCGACATGATAAGTCATGCTAGCAAACATGCTAATCGTGCTAGAAACATGCTAAATCATGCTAGCAATGTGTTAAACAATGATAGCAACATGGTAAGTCATGCTAGAAAACATGTTAATCGTGCTAGCAAAAATGCTAAATCATGCTAGCAATGTGTTAAACAATGATAGCAACATGCTAGCATTGTGTTAAATCATGCTAGCAACAAGTTAAATTGTGCTTGCAATGTGTTAAATCATGATAGCAAGATGTTAATTCATGCTTGCAACATGCTAAATCGTGTTATCACTAGGGATGGGTATTGAGAACTGGTTCCATTTTAGAACCGGTTCCAAATTGCCCAGAACCGGTGATTCATTTTGATTCCGTTTATCGGTTACTGTGTGCACATTTTATTGTGATTTTTAACCGCTGCACACACACACGCACGTGCTGTTTTCTGTGCTGCAGACACACACGCTGCACACACACACGTGAACACAGAACGGCTTCTCATAGTGAATGAATAGTTCTCTTCCTCGTCTTTTTGCACAGCGCGCGAATGGACAAATACACACAAAAATGCCGAAATACTCTCGTAAACACAGTCGGTTATGTCGTTGACGGCAGATTTTCTTCATGACGTCTCTATGATAACGTTAATCAAACAACAAAAAACGAGAAAATTCACACACGTTTATTTCAATCCTATCTTTGTTCAATTGTATTTATCTGTGCAATTGCTAATGTGTTTATTTGTTTACTTGTCTTTAATAATACTTGAAATTTATATTAGGCTTTTTTTTTGCTATGGTATTTTTAAACCACAGGCAAAAGTTGCTAGCCTGTTGAATTTTGTTCATGGTATTCAGCTACAATTAAATGTTTTGCAATACCCTATTGGAATCTAAATTAGGAATCGATAAGAATCGGAATCGATAAGCAGAATCGGAATCGATAAGCAGAATCGGAATCGGAATCGTTAAAATTCAAACGATACCCAACCCTAGTTAGCAACATGCTAGCAATGTGTTAAACCGGGTTGGGGAGTAACGGCGTTACGTAATCAGGATACAAAAAATTGGTAACTGTAATTCGTTACAGTTACGTCAAAAAACAAAGTAATCAGAATACAGTTACATTTTGTAAAAAATGGGAAAACTGACGGACCTTCCCATTCCAGCTCGTTGCCATTGTTGAGGGAGCCGAGAGAGTCATCATCCGGCGTGTCGATATCGTCCACGTTTATGTCCAGGTCATCTGGTGTTTCCAGGAAGTCGTCAGAAAGGACTGAACCTTCGCTTTTGTCCAGCGACAGGTTAATATCCGGAGCGACCAGTGTGCGGCGCTTTTGTCGGACAGACTCCAGATGATCAGCCGTCAGCGCGCCATGATGAGCTGCAGAGAAACATAAACACATTTATACAAGAAGAAGCATTCAGACACCAGAAAGAACGTTTTGCTCTCATTTGTTGTATTTCTTATGTACAGTATAGGATTTGTTTTATATGGCTAATTTATGGGATTGGGATTATTTAAGGGTTACATTGCAATTTTTGTATTTATTTGGTAAACTAATTATCTTTTAACTTGGCCAGGTCTTCATCTAATCTCGTCGACTAAATTCTGTGGATTATCTTTCTCAAGTACAGCTTTTTATATGCAATTATCAATGCAATTTCCACAGTGAAAAACACATGGATCAAATGCACTGAGAACTTACAAGTGTTGTCAGTAAGTCCGTCTAAATCACCATCTTCAGGAAGAGGCCTGCAAATGAACCCAGAGACATTATACAGACGACCACAACACCAAAATACACACATTAACTCTGTCATTTACAGAGGCACTTCATAAATTCACAATAATGAGACAAGTGAACCACAATGATAACTGGGTGTTGAGTTAGACCAAACCGTAAGGCCTAGAGACTTGGTCAGATGGTAGGTCTCAATTTGGGGAGAGACTGACATGATATCACCCCAATCGGCCAATAGGGGGCACTACAGCAATCAAAAGTTTGAAATCGCTCATAACTCATAACGTTTGTCGTAGACTCAAGTGTCTTATATCATTGGAATCCTTGGCTCAAGATGGACAAAGCGTATATCTCCGATTTCATTTCCGGCCAAAACATTTTTCCTCCATTTTGAATTTTGTCCAAAACCTACTTTTGCAAACTAGCAAACTTTTTACTCGATCGGAACCAAACCAATGCAGAAAGATTCTCTGGAGTCTGAATGTAAATAATTATCCAAAAATTTTTTGAAATTTTGATTCACGTCGCTAAGGGGCGCCAAAATGTTTGAAGTGGGCGGAGCCACTTTTACTAAAATGAGATATTTTCATGGTACACATATGTATGAGCTCAATGTTTGGTCACAGCGATTGGACACTTGTTGGTGCTATAACTGGGAAAAAACATGAAAATGGCTATAACCACCCAACCATTAATCCGATTGACTTGAAAATTGGCATGCACTGTCTTTGTCCAAGGTGCCATGATGGACTATGAGGACATATGCGTATCTCAAAAAACATTGCTGCCATCTGCCATTGAAGTTTGAGCACCTATTAGACAAGGTTAACGGAGGCCAATGAAGCTCGTGGGCATGTTCGACTCATGGCCCTAGAGGAAATCAGCCACTAGGTGGTGCTAACGAGTTTTAAGCCTCAATAATGACGTGGTGTTTCACACATCCACACAATATTCATATCATTTGATAGATCTCCTCATACTGAACTTTGCCTCAAGAACCACTGCTGTCAATCAAATCGTTCATGAAATAATTGTGATTATGTAAAAAAAACTACTTTTAGTCCTACTTTTAGTATTCGCTCAATCTGAATAAAACCAATGCAGTACAATTCCCTAGATCAATAATTATCAACAAACATTTTTTTTTACTTTGGGTTGCTATAACAGGGTCATTTAGAAAATGGGTGTGGCCAACTGACCACAAAATCCTATAACTCCTAAATGAAAACTTGAAATTTCCCAAAAATAGGTGAGCACATGCGACATATGATTCTAAACAAGCATTCAAACTTTTATGGAGATCGGATTATAGGATGACGCTATAACTGTAAAAAAGCTTTTAAAAACATACATTTCCTATGGTAAATTGCCTGTATTGGCTGTAAATAGTCTTTTCCATCTAGGATCTAAGTGGTTAGATGCTTGCTAAGTAAAACATAATATCTTTTTACGCATGTGCTTAAAGGCCTTAAAAGCTTGAACCCCGATTATTGATGCTCGCAGCTATATTTATTATTATTATTAGGGTGGTGATTGTGAAGGTGTTGTGGGTGTTTTTTTAAGAGGTTGCTTAGTCAACTGAAAAGTGTCATGCATCCTTAATTCTCTGTGACAAATGAACACAGTACAAGGATAGCTAACAAACTACAACCTCAAGTTTAACAACTGATCATGATCATTATTTAAAGTTGGTTTCAGCTCACACAAAGGTCACTGGTAAACCGCACACATAAATGATGAATGCACATGTGTGTCAAGCCATGAACAATAGCGTTTCTAAACAATGTGTTTCACCAGGAGTAAAAGCAACATTTATCCCGTCTCTCCCTGGCGTGTTTACGCATCCCAGAATGGAACTGGTGGTAGTCTAGCTGACAAACTACATTCAACACCGGATCTCTGAACAAACCCACACAGTGTGTAATTACCCAGCAGTCTGTGCAGTGTCAGGGGACGTGCTGTTTAATAAGAGAGTGTAGCAAGAGAAATAATGAGGGGCACAGAACTGAGCGATAAGAGACTTTCTGCTGCACTGATATCTGTGTAAACGATTATCACCAGTATCGGGGTAGTACTGTAGTTCCAGACTAGATGTGAGCATGCATTCAATATGTTAAAGTATACAAATGTACAGTACTTTATCGACTTACTCTCATTTTACTAACCAATGTCTTTGCTGCTGAGCTTTGATGATCCAATTCAATCATACGAGTAAGCAACATTTGTGTTTAATTTGTTTGTTTGTATTGCTGAAGTAAGTGTTGAGCTTTCTTCTCCTGCGTTTTATTCTTCTGTAATCCAGAATGGCAGCACAGCTACTGTACAGACGTTCAACCTGAGGCTTATTCATTTCACTTTTGGTGTGAAAAGGGCCTTTACATTTGCCAAAAATAGAACTTTTTTTTTTTTTGCTATTAAAAAACAAGCAAGCCCAGAAAATAAATGCAAAAGTAACGCAACACATTACTTTCCATAAAAAGTAACTAAGTAACTAGTAACCTCATGTCACGATTCGATACATATCACGATACTGAACTCACAACTATATTATTGTGATACTCCAAGACATGAGGTAAAAGGATAACAAAAAATATACTGTTGATTAAAATGCTAAATTTGGTATTACATTGCGGGTGGAAATTAATAGGCTTGGACTTGGTGACACCTGATTCTGAAGCTGAAAATACAGAATTATTTTAGACGAATATGCTTATACACTCGGTCACTGACTAGATATATTTAAAATAACGTAGGCCACTTTTTATTAGTAGTAACATAAGACATTTGGCAGGACCCACAAATATTCCCCCATTGCATTATTATACATTATATTCAACATTATCAGTTTAATGTAGTACTGACACTAAAACTTAAATTGTTCTCACACAGTAATTTTAATTTTGGGTGAACTATACACAATAGAGACTGTCACTATCCAAAATACATTTTTGTATTGCAATATATTGTGACATGATATATTGTTACACCCATAAAAGTAACACACTTTAGGGAGTAACTTAAAAGGTCTCCAACCTTTTTGTGAGTGAGGACAAAATAATCTAGAGGGCTACTCGTTTGATTTACTCAAAACAATATATATATACACTCACCTAAAGGATTATTAGGAACACCATACTAATACTGTGTTTGACCCCCTTTCGCCTTCAGAACTGCCTTAATTCTACGTGGCATTGATTCAACAAGGTGCTGAAAGCATTCTTTAGAAATGTTGGCCCATATTGATAGGATAGCATCTTGCAGTTGATGGAGATTTGTGGGATGCACATCCAGGGCACGAAGCTCCCGTTCCACCACATCCCAAAGATGCTCTATTGGGTTGAGATCTGGTGACTGTGGGGGCCATTTTAGTACAGTGAACTCATTGTCATGTTCAAGAAACCAATTTGAAATGATTGGAGCTTTGTGACATGGTGCATTATCCTGCTGGAAGTAGCCATCAGAGGATGGGTACATGGTGGTCATAAAGGGATGGACATGGTCAGAAACAATGCTCAGGTAGGCCGTGGCATTTAAACGATGCCCAATTGGCACTAAGGGGCCTAAAGTGTGCCAAGAAAACATCCCCCACACCATTACACCACCACCACCAGCCTGCACAGTGGTAACAAGGCATGATGGATCCATGTTCTCATTCTGTTTACGCCAAATTCTGAATATCCCAACAGAAATCGAGACTCATCAGACCAGGCAACATTTTTCCAGTCTTCAACTGTCCAATTTTGGTGAGCTCGTGCAAATTGTAGCCTCTTTTTCCTATTTGTAGTGGAGATGAGTGGTACCCGGTGGGGTCTTCTGCTGTTGTAGCCCATCCGCCTCAAGGTTGTGCGTGTTGTGGCTTCACAAATGCTTTGCTGCATACCTCGGTTGTAACGAGTGGTTATTTCAGTCAAAGTTGCTCTTCTATCAGCTTGAATCAGTCGGCCCATTCTCCTCTGACCTCTAGCATCAACAAGGCATTTTCTCCCACAGGACTGCCGCATACTGGATGTTTTTCCCTTTTCACACCATTCTTTGTAAACTCTAGAAATGGTTGTGCGTGAAAATCCCAGTAACTGAGCAGATTGTGAAATACTCAGACCGGCCCGTCTGGCACCAACAACCATGCCACGCTCAAAATTGCTTAAATCACCTTTCTTTCCCATTCTGACATTCAGTTTGGAGTTCAGGAGATTGTCTTGACCAGGACCACACCCCTAAATGCATTGAAGCAACTGCCATGTGATTGGTTGATTAGATAATTGCATTAATGAGAAATTGAACAGGTGTTCCTAATAATCCTTTAGGTGAGTGTATATATATATATAATTTATTATATATATAACATGCAGTGCTTACTTTACTTTTAATCACCGTCATATGTAAAATAAATAAACAATAAAATATCTTGATATCCTGGCAAAAATGAATGATTTTCACAAGCATTTTAAATTATTTTGTATTCAACAATCAGGCCTGAAAAATGCAGAAAATATATTGAAATATGTACATTTATAATGTACATTATCCTAGTAATATGCATGATAACAAGCAACTAGTTAATAGTGAGAATTGGACCCTAAACTAAAGTGTTACCTGCATTATTTAAAAAAAAAGTAACTTTCCCCAAGTGTGACACTAATAAAATGTACTATTCTTTGCACATGCACCATATAGGATATTATTGCATAAAAATAGTTTTTAATATATGGTACATGAATATGGTAATCTTTCAGTACACTGAAAGCAAAAGTAACTGAAAGCAGCTGTTATTTTAACTGTTATTTTATCAATTTTAAATGATCTGAGCCATAAAAAGTAACCTTTTAAAATCTAATGAAATCAGAATGATTACATTTACATTCACATTTGTGCATTTGGCAGATGTTTTTATTCAAAGCGACTACATTGCATTCAAGGTCAGTTTATCAGTTCATGCATTCCTTAGGAATCGAACCCATGACCTTGGACTTGCACAAAACCAGTTACCATGTGAAGCATATGTTTAGGAGTAAAAGCTTGTAATGTAAAATTATCAATAAAAGCTAAAACATAATAAGGTTCATCAGAGAAAAAGTTTTATGCAGTCATTAAATAGCAATTTTGTTCAGCACGGTTTTATACGATAATGTGCTCTAGCACACTCACATAATCAATTATTCACCACCCTCTGTATTTTACTACCCTCATTGTCATGGCAACACCAATGACCTCATATTTGCCCATAAATGGTAATGCATTATGATGTAAAGGAGGTGTTTCTGCTCTCTTTATGTCATCATGTACTGTATATTTACCCATATGCATCGCACCAAACACACTTGAACTACTGAAATGCCATCATTCACCTTCATTTGTCCTTCAAGTGTAGCTAGATAACATGCACGCAGATCCACATACTCTGTAGCGCACATTATTGATCAGAAATCAAAGACGTCTGCAATGTGGATGATAATAACTGATGCATAACAAGCCCCATGGGTCCCATACATGTACATGGGTTTACAATAACATGTCTGGGCTCGCAGTGTCTGCTTATTAGCAACTTCTCACTGCTCTGATAATACATGACTCTAATGCCTCTAAAATCATTATAAATGTGATCGATATATAGATCAATAGCAGTACCGTTTGTGCAAATAGGTTTACAAATCGAACTAGTCACTGGATATGTTCAGAACAGAATGCTAGAAGAATGTAAAGAAAGTTGTAAATAAAACAAAGATTTTTGGAGTATGTTTTACAAGAAAAATGCTTAAAAAACCCCTCAAAATTTCACGTTTTATTAAATGTGTTTCTGCAATCCACATTAACTTAAGCTCTTATGTCAAAATCTATGCAAAAATGCTGTAATTTCAACCTCACTATGCTGCATGTCAAACCGGGCACGTTGCATTGTGGGATACAGTATCTCATGCAGTGTGCTCTGCTATAAACTGCACATTTACTAAATGTTGTGGTATTCTCTGCATACAGAAGATTCACATACTGTGCACAGGTATGCATACTGTAGACAGTGTAAATAGTATGCCACTGACACCAAATCAATGCTTATTGTTTACTCTAGAGCGACTGAAGGTTAGTCAAACAGCGGCTGAAGGTCTTACCGTGGGAAGTCATCGTCTTGCCACTCATCTTTTACCTCCATATTCTCCATGCGTAAAGTGGCTTCAGTGGTTCCCATCCTCTGCTCCCGATCGCACTGATTAACACAATCATTTACAGAAGATTAACACATTTAGAAGTAGTTATATGGACAAAAATATATATTTTCATAATTATTTCTCATTGACAACATGTTAAATAAGCAAATGGCATAAGTCATTCCCCTCAGCAAGACACATGATTTGAGTTTACTTAATAGTGATGTTCTGTTTATAGTTTGCAACACTCTCCCCTAAACATCAAGTCACTCCCCGTCAGAGGTTTGAATTCAACACGAAATCAACATTGACTCAATCTTTCTTAATACATGTTTCTAGTCTTATTATAGATAATTCATCAGTACATGTCAGGATTATTATAGTGCAAAAATTAAAACCATAACATTTTCATTACTACGAACAGACGAACAGACCGACAGACAGGCAGACGAACAGACCGACAAACAGACAGACGAACAGGCCGACAGACAGACGAACAGACAGACCGGCAGACAGACGAACAGACCGACAGACCGACAAACAGACAGAAGAACAGACCGACAGACAGGCAGACGAACAGACAGACAGACGAACAGACAGACAGACCGACAGACAGACATAAAGACCGGCAGACGAACAGACCGACAAACAGACAGAAGAACAGACCGACAGACGAACAGACAGACAGACAGACGAACAGACCGACAGACAAAATGGCCAACCAACAGACAGACACGGATGACCAACAGACAGACAGAACGGCCGACAGACGAAAAGACCAACAGACAGACCAACAGACAAAACGGCTGATCAACAGATAGACACACAGACCGAAAGACAAACCAACAGACCGACAGACAGGCCAACAGACCGACAGACAGGCCAACAGAGAAATCGACCGGCCAACAGACAGACAGAACGACTGACCGACAGACAGACAGACAGACAGACAGACGATCAACAGACAGACAGACAAAAAGATTGACCAACAGACAAAAAAACGACAGACAGAACAACTGACAGAGACTGACAGACAGAATGACTAACAGACAGACAAAATGACTGACAGACAAACAGACCGACGAACAGACAGACAGACAAAACGATCGACCGACAGACAGACAGACACACAGACCGACCGACAGACAGACAGACGAACAGACCGACAGACAGACCAACAGACAGAATGACTGACAGACAAACAGACACACAGACCGACCGACAGACAGACGAACAGACCAACTGACAGACAGACAGACAGACAGAATGACCGACAGACAAACAGACTGACGAACAGACAGACAGACAAAACGATCGACCGACAGACAGACAGACAGCCCGACCGACCGACAGACAGACAGCCCGACCGACAGACAGACATAATGACCAACAGACTAACAGACCGACAGGCAGACAGACCGACAAAACGATCGACCGACAGACAGACAGACAGACAGACAGATAAACAGATAGACAGACAGACAGACAGACAGATAGACTGACAGACAGACAGATAAACAGATAGACAGACAGACAGACAGACAGATAA
>CM077200.1:2684504-2777004 GCA_039654625.1 Rhinogobio ventralis
TCACAGCTGCTCAGCGCTCTGGACTGCGTCTGTGAACAGAGGCTCATCCCTCTGTCTCCTGGAGCGCCGTGATTGGTGGAGACACATTTCCTGCTGTTCTCTGATTGGCTCGGGTTCTGTTTGATGATGTCATCTGTTTAGTACTTTAGGAGGCTTGTATCATCATGACTCGCAGGCTCTGTGAAGTGCATGTATGTGCTTAGCACATGTAATATGACATTTGCAGTCTATATAGGCCAGGAAATTAGTCATGTAATTTTTCTTTACATAACAGTAAATAAAAGGAAACAGTTTAGGTTATGCAAAAATACATATACAAATGTTTACTTTAAAAACTGCATCAGTTATTTTATTTTTATAGGTAAATTTAATACCAATTATTATATACCAACTACTTGAAACCTGTAAAACAAAGGCAAATTTACTCCCACAATAAATGGCAAAATATGGCATTTTCCCCATATGTTATTGCATAAATTTTAACATTGAACCCCCAATTTTTTTTTAATGAAACATAATAATAATATCATCACTATTAACATATTATTATTATTATTATTATTATGAATATCAACACATATAATAATTGTTATTGATAACAAACAATAATTATTATTTTTAATATAATAATTCTAATATTATAATTTAAAAAAGGGCAAATAATAAAATAACTTTAATGATAATAATTATTATTAAAATTAAATTAATATATTCCCCATATGTTATTGCATACATTTTAACATTGGACCCCCAAATCTTTTTGAATGTTTCATAATAATAAAAATAGTAAATATCGTTAATATTAATATATAATAATAATTATTATTATTATTATTATTAACAACAAAAATTATTTTTGTTATTAAATTAATAAAATTAATGGAATAATTACTATAGCATTATAATTAAAAAATAATAATGTTAATAATAATCTAATTACAATAATAATTATTTAATATAAATAATAATTAGTTTTATTGCTACTAACAATAATTAAAATGTATAATTAAAATAACAACAATAACAATTATTAAGTATATAATTATTAATATAATAATTATAATATTATAATTAAAATAACAATTAATACAAAAATAACTATAATTATTATTATTATTATTCAAATATATTATTATTATTATTAACAACAAAAATAATAGTTATTAATAACAACAACAACAACAACAACAAATATAATATAAAAAATAAATATAATACTTATAATATTATAATTAAAAGAACAAATATTAAAATAATAACTAATGATAATTATTATGATTAAAATTGTATTAATATAATAATTACTATAATATTATAATTAAAATAATAATGTTAATAATAATAATATAATTGAAATAATGATTTAATATGAATAATACAAAATAAATAAATAACAATAACAATTATTATTAATATAATAATTATAATATTATAATTAAAATTACAATTAATTAAAATAACTACAATGATGATAATTATTATGATTAGAATTTATTTAATAATTAAAATGTTATGAATAAAATGTAATAAAAATAATAATATATTACAATTATACTTATGATTATTATTGAAGCTAAAATAATGCAGTGGTTTGGGGTTAGGCTTTGCAAGGCCATAAAAAAACAAACAAACATAAAACATCCACCCAGAATTTAAAAGTGCTTTAGGGTTTAGACTCAGAAACAGTCTGTCGGATGTATACAGCCGTAAACATCATAAACTCAGATGGTTTTGTCAATCACTGAGACGACTTTATAATGGACTTTATAGTGAATTTAGAGAGATGCTGTCTGTCAGAGACGAGCCTGGGGTTTTCACTGACCTGAAACCTCACAGCCATCCATTAATATCCACTCAATCATTTCAGGACGGGCAGCCATGTGGAATTTAGCACTGAGTGCTTTAGTTTGTATTTTAGCCTCTCATCGTTCACAAAATGCATGCAGTGATTCTTAAAATCAAAATGATTTATCTCAATGTTAGATGTATTTTAATTGCACACTATAGTTGTACCAGAAGAACACTAATGTCACTATGATGCATACAGTTATAAAATATTCTAAATGCATGTAACATCCGATCCCTTCTGCTACATGTTGTTTACTTCAGAATGATAAATATGATGAGACTCAGTGCTGTACTTCACTATACTCACCACCAGATGGAGCTGGAGTTCAAATAACCCTGCGCGAGGTTCAACAGGAACAACTTGATCTTCTCCACTCATTAAAGAGAAAAGAAAAGAATTGTGAAAAGAATGTGATTTAAAAGTAGTAAAGAACTTTTACCTTTAACATGATACTGCAGCATTACCCTTTATTATTAATTAATAAATATAAACCGTTATAAAAATAGCAATGCTTCATTATCTTATTCATTTACACAATTCAGATTACATGTAATCAGTTACTATCCATCAATGACTACACGGTTGAGTACATAGTGCATGAGTACATAGTGTATAAGTATAGAGTGTATAAGTACATAGTGCATTAGTACATTTTGTATAAGTACATAGTGCATAGGTACATAGTGCATAATTATATAGTTTATAAGTACATAGTGCATAAGTACATAGTGCATTAGTACATTTTGTATGAGTACATAGTGCATGAGTACATAGTGTATAAGTATAGAGTGTATAAGTACATAGTGCATTAGTACATTTTGTATGAGTACATAGTGCATGAGTACATAGTGTATAAGTATAGAGTGTATAAGTACATAGTGCATTAGTACATTTTGTATGAGTACATAGTGCATGAGTACATAGTTTATAAGTACATAGGGCATAAGTACATAGTGCATTAATACATTTTGTATGAGTACATAGTGTATAAGTATAGAGTGTATAAGTACATAGTGCATTAGTACATTTTGTATGAGTACATAGTGTATAAGTATAGAGTGAATAAGTACATAGTGCATTAGTACATTTTGTATAAGTACATAGTGCATAGGTACATAGTGCATAATTATATAGTTTATAAGTACATAGTGCATAAGTACATAGTGCATATAAGTACATAATATATATTACATGTAAATATTTAATTTATAAATGCATCCATATAAACCATAATCTATTGATTTCTGAACAAATATTCAGAATAGACTGACAAAAACTGAAGTTGCGTTCCAAATGCCACATTTATACACTACGTAGTACGTACGTATGCACATACTTATGCACTACGTAGGCCTACTAATGCACATGTACTTATGCACTATATACTTATGTACTACGTTCTTATGCACTAAGCACTATGTACTTAAGCACTATGTACTTATGCACTACGTACTTTTGTACTACTTACTTATGCACTATGTACTTATACACTATGCACTTATGCATTGTGTACTTATACACTACGTACTTATGCACTATGCACTTATACACTATATATTTATGCACTACATACTTATGCACTACGTACTTATACATTATGTACTTATACACTATGCACTTATGCACTATGTACTTATACACTACGTACTTATACACTTTTGTATTATGCACTTACACACTACGTACTTATGCATTATGTACTTATACACTATGCACTTATGCACTATGTACTTATACACTACGTACTTATGCACTTTTGTACTATGCACTTACACACTATGTACTTCTGCACTATGTACTTATACACTATTATATTATGCACTATGCACTACGTACTTATGCACTATGTACTTATACACTATGCACTTATGCATTGTGTACTTATGTACTTATGCACTACGTACTTATGCACTACATACTTATGCACTATACACTTATGCACTATGCACTATGTACTTATACACTACTATGCACTATGTACTTATGCACTACGTACTTATGCACTATGTACTTATGCACTTATGCACTACATACTTATGCACTATGTACCTATGTTCTATGTACTTATGCACTATGCCCTTTTACACTATGTACTTATGCACAACGTACTTATGCACTATGTACTTATGCACGTATGCACTATGTACTTATGCACTTATGCACTATGTACCTATGTTCTATGTACTTATGCACTATGCCCTTTTACACTATGTACTTATGCACTATGTACTTATGCACTACGTACTTATGCACTACGCACTATGTACTTATGCACTATGTACTTATGCACTATATACTTATACGCTATGTACTTATGCACTACGTACTTATGCACTATGCACTATGTACTTATACACTATATACTTATACACTATATACTTTTACACTATGTACTTATGCACTATGTACTTATGCACTACGTACTTATACACTATTATATTATGCACTATGCACTACGTACTTATGCACTATGTACTCATACACTATGCACTTATGCATTGTGTACTTATGTACTTATGCACTACGTACTTATGCACTATATATTTATGCACTACATACTTATGCACTATGCACTTATGCACTATGCACTACGTACTTATACACTGCTATGCACTATGTACTTATGCACTACGTACTTATGCACTATGTACTTATGCACTTATGCACTACATACTTATGCACTATGTACCTATGTTCTATGCACTTATGCACAACGTACTTATGCACTATGTACTTATGCACTACGTACTTATGCACTATGTACTTATGCACTTATGCACTACGTACTTATGCACTATGTACCTATGTTCTATGCACTTATGCACTACGCACTATGTACTTATGCACTATGTACTTATGCACTATGTACTTATGCACTTATGCACTACGTACTTATGCACTATGTACTTATACACTATATACTTATACGCTATGTACTTATGCACTACGTACTTATGCACTATGCACTATGTACATATACACTATATACTTATACGCTATGTACTTATGCACTACGTACTTATGCACTACGTACTTATGCACTATGTACTTATACGCTATGTACTTATGCACTATGCACTTATGCACTATGCACTATGTACTTATACACTATATACTTATACACTATGTACTTATACACTATTGACTTATGCACTATTATACATTTTCATTTGCTTATGTGGCAGAAGGGCGTGGTTTAGCGAGGTCTGCAGCAGGAGAGAGAGCTGGGAGAAGACTGGGGAGAAAGTGGGTCAAGTACAAATGACAAACACCTGTGTCTTATTTCAGTGATTGGTGTGGAGAGACTGGTTAAAAGCCACCAGGAAAACAAGCAGAGGGAGAGAGAGACCAGCTGAGGACTCGTGGCTGAGGAAGATATGCTCTGGAGAGCTGACTGCTGATATTTGTGTTTGATTATTTTGAGTTCTAAGAGAGACGTGCTGTGCGCCCGTCTTTGTATTGTGAAAGTGATTAAAATACCACGAGCCTCAGCCAAGCCGACCCTGTCCTCTTCCTTCCTTGTACTTTGTTACAGCTGATTATAGAAATACTCATATTCACATGCATTTGTCACTCATTATTCATTTATTCCTCAACATAAAGAGGGTTACTAAGATAAAGTCAGCAGGATCCTGCTGGTCATGTGATCTCAACATGGATCACCCTAATGTAGAATAAAACAGAACTTTGATTTTGTCATTATGCCAAAAGTACTAATCATTTTAAATGAAGTTTAACTTTGTGCACCTTTAAAAAACTGCATGCCCACAAATAGGAAATCCTAGTAAATAAATAAATGAATGGAGAAGTTTGTCGACATGTTGTTTAGAAACACCATATTGGTCTTGAGCTCAGGAGAGATGGTGTCTAATTTAAGAACAGGCGAACAGACGGGGGTCTTAATCTGAAGATGCTTCTGTACATCTGAGATTATAAAGATCTCACCTCCATGTTTCAGTCCACAATGAAATTCTGGGATTTTTTTTTCTCCATTTAAACCTGGAAATAAACAAAGTAGTAGAATTTTGAAAGACACAGAAAAGTTATGGCGCAAAGACATTTATGTGCACTAATTAAATGTATGTAAATGAGTGTCAGTGACGTGATCTCTTTGTACAGACGGTCAGATTTTCTTCATCCGCTGAAGCTCGAGATGCTCTTTGGATCTCAAATCATGCTAGAGAACATGACCATCAGGTTTTGAGCTCCAGTTCTGCTGTCAATAAAGCAAAAGAGACACAACATTCACAATTTCACGTCAGTGATATTTAATATTACGTATATATTATTACAGTACTTAATGTTTAATTTCAATGTTGCTTTGCATTTAATTTTTTGTTGTGTTTTTGCAATTTTATAATTTTTTTAAATAATTTTTAAAATATATTTCTATTTAGCTTTAATTTATATTTATTTCAGTTAGTAATTTTAGTATGTCAACTTCAATTTACTTTAATTCAGGTCATTTATATTAACTTTTTTTAAGATTAATAGTTTTTTTTTTTCAGATTTATTTCAATTAATGAAAATAAAGATTTTAAATTTTTACATTTATTTTTAGTTAGCAACAATGATCTAAATAATAATTATTTTTCATCTAATATTTATATTTTATTTCAGATTTAATGAAAACGATTTTTAATAGTTGTTTTAGTTAGCAACAATTTTATAATTGTTAAAATAATTAACTAAATAATAATTATCCTTATCTAATATTTTTTTATTTTTTATTAATGAAAGCGATTTTTAATAGATTTAAAATTTTATAATTGTTAAAACAATTAACTAAATTAATTTTTAATGAAATATTTATATTTTGATAGCAACATTTCTATTCTATTCTATTCTTTTAGATAGCAACAATTTTATAATTGTAAAAATAATTAACTAGCCTATATAATAATTATTTTTCATCTAATATTTCTATTTTATCTTATTTCAGATTTATTTCAATTAGCTAAAATAATTTTAATAGTTTTTTTAGTTAGCAACAATTTTATAATTGTAAAAAATACCTAAATAATTATTATTTTATCTAATTTATCTCATTTTTATATTTTATTTCAGATTAATTTCCATTAACTAAAATGATTTTTAATAGTTTTAGTTAACAGTCAAAACACTGATCCAAGTTCATGTTTAAACTTTTCACCCAAACAGTATTTGCAATTAAACGTGTATTAAAAAGGCATTTTTCACTAGTGGTCACAGACCTTTAGATAATACTGTACATCTTTTCTTTTAATAAAAGGAAGAAACATTTACTTAGAAAGTAAATTTCCCAAACAGTAACATTGAATTAAACATGAAATTAGTAAGGAGAAAAACTGAAATGGTATTTTCTTGTAATACGTACTCCAATAATCTTAGTTTTTTACAATATATATTAAATAACAGCACATTCAGATGAGCAGTATTATCTGTGCTGCTGTAAGAGCATCAATAGCTGCGACGTCCTTGGCCCAAGGAGAGGCCAACACAGGTTTTGATGGGCTTTTATAATAAGCTAAGCCCTTGAGCCGTTTTCATCACACCCTCACACTCATCTCCATCACAACAACAGGTGCCAAATCTGAAACTACACCTCTATTGTCTTCATATTGTTATTGTTGCTCCAAAAAATAAGCTATAATTAGCTTTAACACCGGCGTTACTGAACTGGAAAGGATACTTCTGGAAAACTCTGGGTCAAATACATGAACTAACCTCCACAAATTAGTCAATATTGGATAGTTAATCTACTCTTCAGGCCTAAAACCGGAGAACATGGCATTCCTCATGCAGCAGATGTTGGGGGACAAACTGAAGAACATGACAGGAGGAAAGGATGATACAGACGAGAAGGCGGACGGAAAAGAGACGGCGGCGTCTAAAGGGATGAGCAGGGAAGAGTTTGAGGAGTATCAGAAGCAGCTCATCGAGGAGAAGTGAGTACAACTTTTCATACATGAGAGTGACTGCCGTATCATGCATTCAGACAGATGGAGAGAGATAAGACACAAAGAAGATTTGTGACACATGAACATGTTCTGACCCGCGGTGTATGTAGATAGAAATGGCTCATTCTAAGGTAAAAAAAACATAACAGTTCATTATGTAAGGTCTTAATACACCAATCAGGCATAACATTATGACCAGGTGAAGTGAATAACACTGATGATCTCTTCATCACGGCTCCTGTTAGTGGGTGGGATATATTAGACAGCAAGTGAACATTTTGTCCTCAAAGTTGATGTGTTAGAAGCAGGAAAAATGGGCAAGCGTAAGGATTTGAGCGAGTTTGACAAGGGCCAAATTGTGATGGCTAGACGACTGGGTCAGAGCATCTCCAAAACTGCAGCTCTTGTGGGGTGTTCCCGGTCTGCAGTGGTCAGGATCTATCAAAAGTGCTCCAAGGAAGGAACAGTGGAGAACCGGAGACAGGGTCATGGGCGGCCAAGGCTCATTGATGCACGTGGGGAGTGAAGGCTGGCCCGTGTGGTCCGATCAAACAGACGAGCTACTGGAGCTCAAATTGCTCAAGAAGTTAATGCTGGTTCTGATAGAAAGGTGTCAGAATACACAGTGCATCTCAGTTTGTTGCGTGTGGGGCTGCATAGCCACTGACCAGTCAGAGTGCCCATGCTGACCCCTGTCCACCGCCGAAAGCGGCAAAAGTGGCACGTGAGCATCAGAACTGGACTACGGAGCAATGGAAGAAGGTGGCCTGGTCTGATGAATCACGTTTTCTTTTACATCACGTGGATGGCCGGGTGCGTGTGCATCGCTTACCTGGGGAACACATGGCACCAGGATGCACTATGGGAAGAAGGCAAGCCGGTGGAGGCAGTGTGATGCTTTGGGCAATGTTCTGCTGGGAAACCTTGGGTCCTGCCATCCATGTGGATGTTACTTTGACACGTACCACCTACCTAAGCATTGTTGCAGACCATGTACACCCTTTCATGGAAACGGTATTCCCTGGTGGCTGTGGCTCTTCCAGCAGGATAATGCTCCTGCCACAAAGCAAAAATGGTTCAGGAATGGTTTGAGGAGCACAACAACGAGTTTGAGGTGTTGACTTGGCCTCCAAATTCCCCAGATCTCAATCCAATCGAGCATCTGTGGGATGTGCTGAACAAGCGTGCGATCCATTACACAGTGCACCTTTCGCTCTCACAGTACTGATGTCATGCACAGATCGGTCTGCACATCGCCGCTTCAAGTTGAACACACCTAATGAGAGTGTAGACAGCGAATGTCATGTGACTAACAGAAGTGGTAACACCTAACAGAATATATTTGTCACAACGAGCAAGAATGGTTGTCATGAAGCAGCTAAATCTCCAACCTATGGGTCAGAATGCATAGAGAGTCAGACTTGTAACTCGAAGGTCGCGGGTTCGATTCTGAATACCGGCAGGAAACAACCGAGGGACCCTTGAGCAAGGCACCTAACCCCCAATCGCTCCCACTGCTCCGAGTATGTGTGTATTCACTACTCACTACTCCTAATGTGTGTGCACTAACTTGGATGGGTTAAATGCAGAGGACAAAATCACAAACTGTGATGTATTGTTCTCTTCTAAAATGTTTGATTTTGAAACTCTGATATCTTGTTTTTGTGTGTATAAATTAGTTCTATCAAATCGATTAATCGCATCTAACATAAAAGTTTGTGTATATATATATATATATATATATGTATGTGTGTGTGTGTGCATGTACTGTATTTATGCATGTATATATACACACATATATATTTACAGACTTTTATGTTACATGTGATTAATCGATTTGACAGCACTTGTATAAATGATGTATTCCCAAACTCTCTATGGGATATGTGATTGTTGTCAAAATGTCTGTATTACAGTAAAAATGGATGGGAAAACACGTCTTTCGGGTGAAATTAAATAACAAGTACTTTGGAAGTGTGCTTTACCCCTAAATATAAATGCATCTGCTTTTTGCTACTGACTGATCACAATAAAATCTAGAAGCTGCAGGTTGCAGTTCTTTAACAAAAAGCTGCTTAGCAAAAACCACAACAGATCACTTCATATAGTGCGGTAAACAAAATATGTCTTCATTTGGGAGCCACTGAGCATCATAAAAACACGCACAAGAATGAGAACGCATACTGCTGCATACTGTATGATTGAAGGTCCCTCAAATAAACATTCAAAAATATAGTGAGGTTTGTTTTTTTGCTCACTAGTTATGAAGACATTCTCGATGTCTGCTTCTGTAATCACACATTATCAGTTCAAACCTTTACAGTTACAACTATCATGTGTAAAAAAGTATTTTACACTGCTGAAGGAAAGCAGTATATATATTTATATATACTATATTATATAATAATTATTAATATATAATAATTAAATATTTTTTTGCATAACTGTAAAAATAATGAACTAAATAATTCATTAAATATAAAAATAATTAATTGTAAAAATAATGAACTATAGTAAATATGTTTTTTTTTGGCAGGAACACAGTTACCATAGTATTTTTTTGTGTAACTAAAAATGTAATTAAATATAAAAAAAATATTAAATTATCATTGTACAAATAATTAAGAATAAATAACAATGTGGTATTTTGGCAGTAACACACAGTTACCGTAGTATTTTTGGTATAAATGTAAAATCTAAATAATTAAATATAAAAAATAATGAATGAAAAATTTGTAAATATTTATAATTGTTAAAAGATAATAAATAATTGTGGTAACTGTGGTATTTTGGCGAGAACACAGTTATTATAGTAACTTTTAAGTAACAATAAATAATATCATACAAGTTCAGTCAACTTGGATGTTTAAGTCATTTCAACTTAAATCACATTAAACGGACTTTTAAAAAATGAGTTGAATCTTGTATAACATAAAAAAAAGTTGAAAATTGATTATTTTGATGAGTTAAAGCAATGTGAAAACACGATGTTGTCATATATATATATTTTAAATGACTAAATTGTACAGTAGATTTCTAAGACATCCAAAGGTTAAAAAAACCTATAATATAGGTTTCAAACCCACTCAACACACATTGATTTTATAAACATAAAGAAATCGTCTTAGTCTGTAATTATTGTCTTATCCTGATTCCCATTTCCAAAAGTGGGATCAGTCCGTTATAGCCGTCATCACTGATCTGAGGTCGACTGATGTCAGAGATGCATGACAGTATATGTGAGGATGTGATATTATTTAAAGCATAAATCTATTTAATGATGAATAATAATAACTCAGCTAAACTCTGCCTGTAAGACTTCAGCCGGATATCTGAAGATCAACAGTGAAAAGAGAAACCGCTCAGTGCGAAAGCTGTGACGTCTCGGAAAAAAGACTACACACACATTGCCGTAATGTTGCTTTGCACTATATCTTATCTCTTTATATAACTCCCGATGGCTTTAAGTCCAGAACTGGGTCACGAGAGACCTTATCGGGTCAAAGGTCACGGCCTTTAGTGTGATCCAACCACAACAACAGTCAGTTGCATCAGAAAATGATCATGAAGATGCTACTGTCTGTTTGCATGACAACACGTCTGCTATCCTGTGTGTTGTTTAATAGCTCAATGGGTTTGACTAGTAAGCATTACATCGTTTACCTTGCTTGACTCTAGATATAGAGCCACCTGCTCCATATTTTACCCCTAAACCCCTTTACCCTTCTTAAGCTCCATCCTGCTGCCGTCGGGTCAGCGAGTAACTGGGCTATTATTTCTGTAAGGAACAGTCTGTATATACGTATGAACGACCGCTAATCTCTGTGGGTCAGAGTAATACGATTGCGAGGGTTAGGAAGACGGTCAGATTGATTGGTTTCATGTAAAACCACTAAACGGCATGTAAATAATAGCTCAATTTCTGCCCGTGTAAATTAGGCCAATCATGTCAGTTCAGCTGGGGTGAGTCTCATAAAAACATATCTGAATCCAGATTAATAAAATAAACAACATTAAATATGTTTTTAATAAGGATAATTAAGCCTACTTTTGCTATATATATTTATTTATTTTTTCTTTCTTCATTTATTAAATGATTGCCATTAGATTCTCATAATTGTACTGTAATATTTATTTATTTAATCAATATAAATACTCATTAATATAATGCATACCAAAGTTGTATTTTTAAAGATTTTTTAAATTAGATTGCCATTATATTCTCATAATTTTACTGTAAATTGTTTTTATTAATTTAATCAATAAATTCTCATTAATATAATGCATACTGAAGTTTCACTTTTAAAGCTTTTTATTAAATGATTGCTATTAGATTCTCAGTAATACACTTTTTTTTTTAATGCGGTACAACAAATACTACCTTGATTTACCCTATAAAGACTTTACAATTTAAATAATATATCATTACAGGAGAAGTTGCATAAGAAAATGCTTAATTTTCATGAAAACAATGCAAAAATGCAATGCAAAAAATTTTCAGCAAAACAAAATTTCTTATTTCTATCTTGTGAGATTTACCCAGGAAACACCTCATAACATATCCCAGGTCGATTTATCCATTTAATAGAGCAGAATACACCAGAAACTGATCATACTGATTTACTAAAGGGCTTAAAGTCCTAAAACCCCACAATGCAGTTTCTAAAGTATCAACCTGATTTGTATTGTCGATTTGTAAAGCTGAAGGCCTCAGAAAATCCAGCTCTGGACGTGTTAGGTACATTATCTCACACTGTTAGCTGTGGTCTAACATGAACTAAACCTGTTGTAAAACAGACACATGAACAATGCAGTGACGTGTTGTGTGTTTTGTTGACAGGATTGCCAGGGACCAGGAGTTTGCTACAAAAAAAGCTGAGAGAGCAAACTTACGCGTGCATCTGCGTGACAAATACAGACTACCACAGGTATTTTCATGAATAATATAACATATGCTGGGTTAATCTCACACATAACATGTCCAGATCACATTTAACTTGTTTTTGGGGTGGGATTTGTTTATATACTGAAACTAGAACTAGAGCCTATTGTGTCATATTTCATGCACTGGCCTCTAAAGTAACATGTCTGTTTTTCACACTTGCATCTGTTTGTGAACAGAGCGCACAAGACGATGCCACCATCCAGATGGCCGGAGATGATCTGGACATCCCCGAGGAGCTGGCAAAGATGGTGGACGAAGACGAGGAGGAGGAAGAGATAAACGATTCGTTTCTGGGAAAACTCCAGAACATGGACGTGGACTTTGATTCAATCAAGGCTAAAGCTCAGAGCACGATGACGGAGGTCAAACAGGCCGCCGAAGACAAATGTGTCATGATGTGATCGTTCGGTTAAACGTACAATAAACCACACATCATCAACAAGTATGGATTTGGAAGAATTTTTACTTTGTTTCTTCATTTATTGATTAAAAGGGGAACTATTATGCAAAATTCACTTTTATATGGTGTTTGAACATAACTGTGTGTCGGCAGTGTGTGTGCACAACCACCCTATAATGATAAATATACACCCACTTTTTTTTAAATCATATCATCATGACATCACATATGATCAGGCCCCGCCCACGACACCTGACAGACTCCGCCCTATTCGCTTAGCTCCGCCCCTCAGTGATCTGTACACAGTCCGCAGTGTTTATCTCCTCACCAGGGCATTTAACAGCAGCGTTCAAGTAAGAAATGTATTCTTATTAAAAGCTACTAAAGTTATTCAGTCAAGAGCAGTGAGTGATTTTCTGTTTTTCTTCTGTTGTTTGATTCATATTAGCATATATAGCAGTAGGTACTGTATATTACACTGCTTTCACTTTAACACACAGATCTAATATACACATGATTTCTTTCCCTGCTGTTTACGTTTACACAGACACAACTGACTGTGTTTATGTGAACTTTGTATTTGACAGTTTAAACGCAATAAGACGTGAAAGAGAACTTAGTTTAATACTCACGGGATGCTCCGTCTGACATCCAGCTTTCTGTGCGCGTATATATCAGAAATTTAGACTAATATGGCTTTAAAACGCATGCAAATGAACTTTCATGATGATTAAGAAGTGCAATGTCACGTGAGCGTGACCACGATAGAGATCCTAATCAAAATTTTTAGCAGAGTATCAGAGGCAGGAGCTGTACAGGCCCCGCCCTCTTCTGGAAAGGGGGCGGGGATCAGCAGCTAATTTGCATTTAAAGATACATGCACGAAAACAGCATGTTTTTCCTTCCACTCAAAAAATGATCTGTGGGGTATTTTGAGCTGAAACTTCACAGACACCTGAGACTTATATTACATCTTGTAAAAAGGGGCATAATAGGTCCACTTTAACACAAAGGTGACTGAAAAGACTGAATTTTCATTTTTGAGTGAACTATCCCTTTAAGAGGATAACGGTGCAATAGGCTACAGAAGTTACAAGGCATGCTTTAGCCATATAGGACAAGTTCCCCTAATTACAATCAAACAAACAGTCCAAACTAAGTAACACATATGAATGTTGTTCAAACTCAGTCATGTGCTGAATACTACAATCTGATTGGTTTAGGATCATGTCCTACCTGGATGAAAGCATTACCAAGCTGTGGACATCTGCTGTTTTTTCTGAAAAAAACTATGAAAAATAAGCTCATGATCAATAATTAGGCATCTTAAAATAATGTTTCTTCATCTGAACCAGTGAACATTACAAGAAAGAGAAGATGCATAAGAATGAGCTTAATGTTTATGACAATAATGCAAAAATATTATTATTTCTATCTCGTAGTATTTACCCAGCAGTTTCCTCATAACATATTGATTGATTGAAGTCCATCATTTGTTTGGGAATTGTTTTAGATTTTTTTTTTAAATACATGCACACACATATATATATATATATAGATATATATAAATGTCGTATCTATTGTTTCTTTCTTTATGTTTCTAGTCAGTTTCATTTAATATGCTTTATTGTATTGTATTCAAAATAAAGCATTTGCCATCTTTCCATAAAAAAAAGGAGACCAAATGAGTGTTGCATCTTGGGTAACATTTTACAATAAGGTTTCATGTGTTAAAATGAATTAATACATTAGTTAACATGAATAATACAGAATTTATTAATCTTAGTTAACCTCTCATTAGTTAATGCTCTGTGAAATAACACACATTTTAAGTAATATCAACAAAGGTTAATAAATGTTGTAAATATATATGGGTTACACTTCATTTTAAGGTGTACAGAGTAATTATACATGAATAATACTAGTTAACTACATGTATAGGGTTAGGATTAGGATGAGGGTTTGGTTTAGGGTTAATTGCATGTAATTATGCATAATTTATAGTTTACTACATTTAACGTGCAACATTGACACTGTAACATATAGTGTTACCATATATTCCTCATTGTTAGTTCATGTCAACTAGTGTTATTGTAAAGTATTACCGCATTTGCAATACTGAAGATTAACAACACTATAAAGTATTATAATGAACATGTTTAATTCAGCTGCTGATTACAGTTTTGCAGTTGATCAATCAATCAAATGTTGGTCTTAAATGCATAAAAATGTGCAAGTTATAACTTTTAGAGCATAATTTAACTATTATTAACCCTTTAAGAGCTTATCCAGGAAGACTTTTCTGCACTTTTTATTATATTCTACATAAATCTATTCACTAAATCTTGATTGAGTGGAGACCAAAATGTCACTTACATTTTCGATTCCTTATGTTATGGTCTGGTCAAAGGAACACGCCGACTTTTTGGGACTTTAGCTTATTCACCGTATCCCCCAGAGTTAGATAAGTCCATACATACCATTCTCATCTCTGTGCGTACCATAACTAGCCTAGCTTAGCACAAAGACTGGAGGTAAACGGCTCCAGCTAGCCTACTGCTCAATAAGTGACAAAATAACGCCAACATTTTCCTATTTACATGTTGTGATGTGTATAGTCGCATTGTGTACTAAGACAGACGGAAAATTAAAAGTTGCAATTTTCTAGACCGATATGGCTAGGGACTATACTCTCATTCCTGCGTAATAATCCAGGAGCTTTGCTGCCGTACCATGGGTGCAGCGGCGCAATGATATTACACAGCGCCTGAAAACATGAAAAACCTCCGTCAACATAACCAACGTGACAACTTGCTTGCACAGAGAGCGTGCTGGGGACTATTTTCCGGCACTGCGTAATATCATTGCGCCGCTGCACCCATGGTACGGCAGCAAAGTTCCTGGATTATTACGCAGGAATGAGAGTATAGTCCCTAGCCATATCGGTCTAGAAAATTGCAACTTTTCATTTTCCGTCGGTCTTAGTACGATGTAACTATACACATCACAACATGTAAATAGGAAAATGTTGGCGTTATTTTGTCACTTATTGAGCAGTAGGCTAGCTGGAGCCGTTTACCTCCAGTCTTTGTGCTAAGCTAGGCTAGCGGTGGGTGCGTCAGACAGAGTTATGACACGCACAGAGATGAGAATGGTATGTATGGACATACCTAACTCTGGGGGATACGTGAATAAGCTAAAGTCCCAAAAAGTCGGCGTGTTCCTTTAACCATTGTTTCCAGACTTAACTTTTACCTTATTCCAAGCCTGACACCAAACATTAACCCTGTAATGAAGTAACCATTAGAGCCTGATGAAAGAAGGGAAAACTGGGACAACACCATCAGCTAATTAACCTTCATTATAAAACAACACTAATTAAACTACCATTGTGATATCACCAAGAGTTGCAGTCAAAGCGTAAACTTTTAGAAAAGGATAAAATGTAAATTTTTCTAATTTTGTTGAGATCTTATTGGTTTCACTTAGCACTACCCTTCAGAAGCAACAGAAGATATGTTTCCCAGAAGACAAAATAAGAACACTTTATTGATACACTGATCACTGTATTCAGAAAGTTTGAAAATAAAGGGGCGGGGCCTGGTTGAGTTAGTAAGTAGTGGTTATGGTAAGGGGCGGGACATTTCCCAAACACGCTGGAAGTACTTGGCCAATCACAACACACTGATCCAGCCGACCAATCAGAGCACAGTGTGCTTTTCAGAAGGCGGGGCTTCATAGAGACAGGAACTAAACAGAGCGTTACTGACAGACTGGGAAGAGAGGAGATGCAACAATGGAGAATATGAGGAAATAATCAACATTCAAGCAGGAAAACCTGTTCTAGTAGAGCCAGAAAACTAAATCAAGACTCTGTAAAAGAGCATAATAGGTCCTCTTTAAGTTATAGTTATATTTTTTCTTGTGGACTATATGTAAACGTCTGTTATGTGAAACAGCTTATTCAGAGCAGTACTAAATAAAAACATAAATACACCTTGAGGAATCCACAAAATGTTAATAATTTTAAACAAAACAAGAGGGGTCATAAAAATGGCATATTTAAACATTTGTCTGCAACTATAAAAACTCAGATATTGAAATACAATTTACATTATACATAAAAATTTAAATCTGTCATTTACACTGCGTTCAAACGTGAGACTTATAAGTCGTATGAACACTTATGGTGCTTTTTTTAAAATAATTTTTGTAGCTAAATTCATATGCCTGATGAAGGTCATGAGACCGAAACGTTGCTAATAAAAAGTTTTTGATATTTTTTGCAAGTATTGATAGTGTGCGGGATTTCCTTTTATTTTTGTAGCTAAAATCATAAAATTAAAATAATGCATGGTGAGTAATTAGTAATTAGGCCTATTTGTGGACGAACATCCCTTTAAATTCAACCCAGTACTAGTTTAAAGCAGAATACAAGACAGTTGAATGTTAAAAGAACATTGTAGAGTTTAATTCAGGAATACCTTAACCTTTTCTTCATCCTTAAAATGTTAGCATGATGAACAAGAGTCTCTTCTTCACATCGGACAGCAGATTATCTGTTCTATCCCTTCTCTGCACCACAACACAGCCTAAGAATAGACAACCATAGACACTGGACTGCTTACTTAGCATTGCTTCATAAACTTCCTCTAGATAAAGCATTAGTTCTGTGATTAGACAAGAGATGCTTACTTAGCAGTGTGATTCTGCAGATAAAGACTTGCTTTGGTATCAAACACCAGCTGCTCCAAATCATTCATGTGAAAAGCTCATTAACCATCGAAAGAAAGGCTACCGCAAAAAGGATGTTTAAACAAGAAGAATAAGGTATTATCATGTTTTCTGGACAAGGGTGATGGTAATACCATGTTTTTCATTTAAGTAGCCTACCTTGGGGCACCATGCAAATGTTATGTAGGTAATGTAACTATAAAATGTTCACAACCATTTTACTTCCATAATAATACATATTTGTGATTTCAACAGATCGTTTGCTTTGATTATTTACTTCTATAATTAGACACATTTGCGAATGCACCAGATTTTTTGCTTTGGATAAAAAGGGGCTACGTGTAGAATTCAGAAACGCTTGTTATTAGCGCAACGGTGGCCGTTAAGTGAACTGCAGCCAGCCGGCAACTTACTTCTCGTGCTCGCACGAACGCATGCACATGTAATGTACAAAAGACTGAACGTGATTTAATGCCGCGATTCTTTGCTTAAAAGTAAAACGAAGTTAGAAATATATTTGCCGCGATATAAGAACATCCCGACGGCGTTGACGCTGCTGAGTGACGTTTAGATGAATATATGTGCTCGCTTCTCTCAATAACAATATAAACACAACAAAAATGACAGCAGCGAGAAAACAGTTCTTCTGATCGTAGCGATGTGGATATGTTTACACCAGCTCTGCCATTCACCGGCATCATGTCCACAGATGAGGTAATTAAAATTATGCTGTTATGATAGTTTGAGAAAGTATATTTGAGACTGTATAGATGTGAGACTATAGTTTGAATGACTTTTCTTTGCATGATAAATTGACATTACAGTACAGAATGGCTGTTTCGGCATTATTCTGAACATTGTAAACATTCATTTCATGTGTCATTTAACGAAAGAGAGACTCTTGGGAGCGCGCGTAACCGTCGCATTTTGATTTTCCCGGCAAAAACGTCCCGAATCCTTCACTTAAAAATCATGCTGAATTCGGAACCCCATACTTTTATAATAGTCTGCTCATTTTACCATATCTTTCTATGGCTAGTATGCTGTTCCGAATTCATAGAAATCGGGGAAGGTCTCGTTTTTTTAAGTTTTGTTACAAGCTGTTCGCACATATTGGTAATAAAAAAACATTAATACATTTTTACAAAGCCTATAGCCCCGTCTGCTTAATGCTTAAATGTTTCCAACAAGAAATACTGTACATATTTACAAATCTGACCCCACCATCACTTTCATTTATGAAGCAACAGATGTAATCTCCGAGAGCAGCGGGTTAGGATGGAGTAGGCGGAGTTAATTAGCACATAAAGACTAAGCTGTAGATTAATCCTACTGTAACACCAAAGCATGTCAGTGTCTCATTGGGCTTTGACGTCATCAACAACCTAAAATTACACGCGCAAAATCTATTTGGCAGGCATTAACAAAGCTACTTGACAGGAAATACCTACACACAAAAATAAATAATCAAAAGCATGTGTGTAATTCAAATGCATGGAAGGTTGAAGGCATGAGTTGGCTCTTGGTTTAATTTGATTTTCAGCCATAACAGGATTAGTTACCTGCTTTCATTCTTGTCCTTGGTGTCAGAGCAACAAAAGCAAACAAACTTGTCATGCTGAAGCAGATCTAAAGGTGTTATGTAAAACGGAGACATCGGCTGTGTCTGGAAAGAAGCACTTACTGTATACTGGGCACTATTGTGTTATTTTTAGTATGTGAAAGAAACACATTATGTAACATTAGTAGCATTATTGTTTTCCTGTACAAATATCTAAACATTCATTAAATCAAGATACATTTACTTGAGAAGCAAAATGACATAAGATAGTAGGCCTACGTCTTGTTTTCTGAAAAATCGTTTATGCTTAAAAAAGAACAAATATCTGCCAATTAGGTTAGGGAAAATAATCATGTTTTCCCTTTGAATTAAGATTATTTTTCTGACCCCATTGACAGATATATGTTCTTGTTTTAAGCCTAAATTAATGATGATTTTTTTTGGATGGATAGAAAAGTTAGATATTTGTACTGGAAAACAAGACAAAAATACTGAGGATGTGCAAATGTAATTTTGGAAACAAAAATAGTTGCTTTGCATTTTTTTATTCAAGTTTGTGCCAATGTCAAATCAAATAATAATATGTATTATATATATATATATATATATATATATATATATATATATATATATATATATATATACACTCACCTAAAGGATTATTAGGAACACCTGTTCAATTTCTCATTAATGCAATTATCTAATCAACCAATCACATGGCAGTTGCTTCAATGCATTTAGGGGTGTGGTCCTGGTCAAGACAATCTCCTGAACTCCAAACTGAATGTCAGAATGGGAAAGAAAGGTGATTTAAGCAATTTTGAGCGTGGCATGGTTGTTGGTGCCAGACGGGCCGGTCTGAGTATTTCACAATCTGCTCAGTTACTGGGATTTTCACGCACAACCATTTCTAGAGTTTACAAAGAATGGTGTGAAAAGGGAAAAACATCCAGTATGCGGCAGTCCTGTGGGCGAAAATGCCTTGTTGATGCTAGAGGTCAGAGGAGAATGGGCCGACTGATTCAAGCTGATAGAAGAGCAACTTTGACTGAAATAACCACTCGTTACAACCGAGGTATGCAGCAAAGCATTTGTGAAGCCACAACACGCACAACCTTGAGGCGGATGGGCTACAACAGCAGAAGACCCCACCGGGTACCACTCATCTCCACTACAAATAGGAAAAAGAGGCTACAATTTGCACAAGCTCACCAAAATTGGACACTTGAAGACTGGAAAAATGTTGCCTGGTCTGATGAGTCTCGATTTCTGTTGAGACATTCAGATGGTAGAGTCAGAATTTGGCGTAAACAGAATGAGAACATGGATCCATCATGCCTTGTTACCACTGTGCAGGCTGGTGGTGGTGGTGTAATGGTGTGGGGGATGTTTTCTTGGCACACTTTAGGCCCCTTAGTGCCAATTGGGCATCGTTTAAATGCCACGGCCTACCTGAGCATTGTTTCTGACCATGTCCATCCCTTTATGACCACCATGTACCCATCCTCTGATGGCTACTTCCAGCAGGATAATGCACCATGTCACAAAGCTCGAATCATTTCAAATTGGTTTCTTGAACATGACAATGAGTTCACTGTACTAAAATGGCCCCCACAGTCACCAGATCTCAACCCAATAGAGCATCTTTGGGATGTGGTGGAACGGGAGCTTCGTGCCCTGGATGTGCATCCCACAAATCTCCATCAACTGCAAGATGCTATCCTATCAATATGGGCCAACATTTCTAAAGAATGCTTTCAGCACCTTGTTGAATCAATGCCACGTAGAATTAAGGCAGTTCTGAAGGCGAAAGGGGGTCAAACACAGTATTAGTATGGTGTTCCTAATAATCCTTTAGGTGAGTGTATATAAAGTATTTATTTATGACACTGTAAAATTAAGGACAAGTTGAGCACATTGCATTATGGGATACAGTATCCTACACACTGCTCTGGATGCACATCTTGACAGAAATACACTGTCCAAAAAGATTATGTCACTCTTTAGATCAGGGTCCAATTCTCACTATTAAAGGAACAATGTGTAATTTCGCCGCTAGAGGTCGCTTATTCAAAACAAAGGCGTAGCTTCATGACGCTGTGAATGAGCGTGCATTCAGGGGAGTTGTAGTCTTCACCTCCACAGCCGATTGAAAGCAACCATACGGGACTCAGTGAGAAATCATATTCATGGCTGAGCTAATGTATTCAGTTTGAGCAAGGCCGCTGGAGCTAATGCTAATGAAAGACACTGCAGTCGGCCACTTCTGCGTATGTGGGGTAACACAGCGATGTTTTACATGGTTAAAATAAAAAACAATCATACTAAATACGTTGAGTGTGTTGAAAGTTATGATATAATGTTACTCGATGACTGGTGCGATATTAGAGTATCATATTAATAAAAACTGGATGACTTGTGTTGCTAAATGACTTGCAATACATTTTTAAATATATTGTATGATGGTGAAAGCTCTCTCTGATTATGCTGTTAGCCACTTGACATAATAGTGTTGTCTGATGCATGGTAAAAACATGGTATTTGCGGTGAATCAAGAAAACAAGCAATTCAAACAATAAGACTAACTGTGATGCACGGACACGGTCCGTGTCCTGGTTAAAATTTCTCTGGATTTAAGCACTGTTGGAAACGTTTGGGATAATGTAAGTACACGAGTCAACAAAATATATAACATTGTTCTAATGATATTTTAATCTAAATATCTTACATATTGTGCCTTTAACGAACTATTTTATTTAACTTTATCTATCTATCTATCTATCTATCTATCTATCCTTCCTGTCCTAGCATGTTAAGCTGACACAGCTCTTTCAAGCGTTATCTGCTTTGTCACTAATAGGATCTGCGAGGCTTAAATTGTCTTCTGATAAAACTAAGGAGCTTGATAGCTACACTGCACCTCTTAGCTAATTTGCTCTCAATTAGGATAATGAGGAAACAAGCAAAGAAGGACAGCCTTAATATTTTAACGTGATAAAATGATTATTAGCCTCTTCGCTCGGTTAGCTAAGCCAACTATCGACCACGTTTGCCACTGTGATTTTTCGATGTTAACGTTGACAGATAATGAAATATTGAAGAAAAGGACGTACTATTCATAATATACTTTAAGTTAGAAAATAAAAAAGATATTGGTTGAAGTGCATTAATAAATAAATGTTAAGAGTCACATACACGCATATCACTAGAGCTTCAATCTAAGGAAGTTATAATAATAGACAGATTTTTTTTGTCTTGATTGCAGTAAAAATATCTACAAATTCTTAAATCAAGATGCATTTACTTGAGATACTTGAGAGTTTATGCTCAAAACAAGAACATATATCTGCCAGTGGGGTCAGAAAATAATCTGAATTCAAAGGGAAAACAGGATTATTTTTATGACCCCATTGGCAGATTTTAAGCACTTCATTTTGATCGATTTTTCAGAAAACAAGACTTGTGTCATTTTTGCTTCTCAAATAAATGCATCTTGATTCAAGAATGTTTCGATATTTGTAATGGAAAACAAGACAAAATACTGATTAAGAAAGCTCTGACTTAATAAATACTTCAATAAAATACTTCTGTTTTTTGCTAGTTTCAGCCTGACGCAGTTCTAATTTTCACATCCAGCTCCACGTTGTTTAAATAGCAAATGCACTGGTGCCATCTGTTCGCCCATGGGCTGCTGGTCTGAAAACCAGGTGTGTTGCGTTGCTATTTTGAGGAACTGAAAACGACTGCGCTATTGACTTTAGACCAGGTTTTTGTTGGTCAATGGCGCAGTCGCTGTCAGTTTTCCTATAGGTGGTGCACAACGCGCGTACACTCGCTTATTACACACACAGGGACGCACAGCAGCACACACACATGCCAAATATTAAAAATAAAAGGATTCCTTGAAGCGTTCAGTCTTTCTGCTTGCAAACTCCTCCATGTAAGTAGTGAATCCGCTATGGTGCGAGCACAACTGGCTTTTAAAGGGAATGGGAGAGGAGACTCTGATTGGTTTATTGCACGTTATGCCCAAAACACACCCATCACTCATTAGAGACTAGGTACAACCCTTTTAATGCGCCTGGCATGCAGACCGTTTTTTTCCGTCGTTAAACTAGCAAAAGTTTATTCGGACACGCCCTAAGTGCACCTGCGCCGTGCGCTTCAGACCACGCACTCAGATCGTTAAAAAAAGGGCCCTTAGTAGTCCTGTAGCTCAAACAGTAGCTCAACAACACCAAGGTCATGTGTTTGATTCCCAGGGAATGCATGAACTGATGAAACGTAAATCTTCAATGCAATGCAATGTAATTGGCTTTGGATAAAAGCATCTCCCAAATGCCTAATTGTACATACACTCACCTAAAGGATTATTAGGAACACCTGTTCAATTTCTCATTAATGCAATTATCTAATCAACCAATCACATGGCAGTTGCTTCAATGCATTTAGGGGTGTGGTCCTGGTCAAGACAATCTCCTGAACTCCAAACTGAATGTCAGAATGGGAAAGAAAGGTGATTTAAGCAATTTTGAGCGTGGCATGGTTGTTGGTGCCAGACGGGCCGGTCTGAGTATTTCACAATCTGCTCAGTTACTGGGATTTTCACGCACAACCATTTCTAGAGTTTACAAAGAATGGTGTGAAAAGGGAAAAACATCCAGTATGCGGCAGTCCTGTGGGCGAAAATGCCTTGTTGATGCTAGAGGTCAGAGGAGAATGGGCCGACTGATTCAAGCTGATAGAAGAGCAACTTTGACTGAAATAACCACTCGTTACAACCGAGGTATGCAGCAAAGCATTTGTGAAGCCACAACACGCACAACCTTGAGGCGGATGGGCTACAACAGCAGAAGACCCCACCGGGTACCACTCATCTCCACTACAAATAGGAAAAAGAGGCTACAATTTGCACGAGCTCACCAAAATTGGACAGTTGAAGACTGGAAAAATGTTGCCTGGTCTGATGAGTCTCGATTTCTGTTGAGACATTCAGATGGTAGAGTCAGAATTTGGCGTAAACAGAATGAGAACATGGATCCATCATGCCTTGTTACCACTGTGCAGGCTGGTGGTGGTGGTGTAATGGTGTGGAGGATGTTTTCTTGGCACACTTTAGGCCCCTTAGTGCCAATTGGGCATCGTTTAAATGCCACGGCCTACCTGAGCATTGTTTCTGACCATGTCCATCCCTTTATGACCACCATGTACCCATCCTCTGATGGCTACTTCCAGCAGGATAATGCACCATGTCACAAAGCTCGAATCATTTCAAATTGGTTTCTTGAACATGACAATGAGTTCACTGTACTAAAATGGCCCCCACAGTCACCAGATCTCAACCCAATAGAGCATCTTTGGGATGTGGTGGAACGGGAGCTTCGTGCCCTGGATGTGCATCCCACAAATCTCCATCAACTGCAAGATGCTATCCTATCAATATGGGCCAACATTTCTAAAGAATGCTTTCAGCACCTTGTTGAATCAATGCCACGTAGAATTAAGGCAGTTCTGAAGGCGAAAGGGGGTCAAACACAGTATTAGTATGGTGTTCCTAATAATCCTTTAGGTGAGTGTATAAAGACTAAAGACACCCTTGAAAACATCTGAACTACAGCTAGATAAGCAACATGCATGAAAAAACGACACATTTTTACCATGAATGCAGTTAATAAAGGATAGATATAGGTCGCTCGCAAAAGAAATCCACATCTGAGTTAAGGTTTGCAGGGTAAATTAAACCGGCCTTGTGTGTCATGTCCAGCACGGCCGTTCCTCATCAACACAGGTCACTGAATTGCTTGTGTGGTGAATATTTACTAAGACAGTTAGAAATGTAGTTCAATTAATGTAAAACAGCATGCAAAAACATTATAAACATGCAGAATTACCTTTCTTAACTAGATTTGTTCATGCAAAAAAAGAAAGACCAAACATAATTCAGTTGGTAAATATTACAATGAGAATGCATAAACTGATATCAACAGTGTATACCTTGAAATGCAATGTTAGTTGCTTTGGATAAAAGCACCTGCCAAATGCAAAAATGTAAACAAACAATAATGAATGAATGAATTAATTAATTTATCATCAGCAGAAATGCTGTGATTCCTGTTCTGCTTGTGTAGCTTGGCATTAGGGGCCTTTCACTGATGCCCAGATGGCCCAAAAGCCTCTTTTATAAGAAAAATCCCACTTCATTCACTCCATTGCGGGGTTTGTTAGAAAATCCTTCTCAGTGTAAAGTCTGTAATTGGCTCGTCTGGGAAATTATCTGGCTCTACGAATCACATTTGTACTGACGCCTCACAGACACAATCAGCTGAAGTCAGGTGTTTTTTTTGTTTAGACTCGAGCACTGGAACGGAAGTAAACCATTCTTGTCTTTTGCCTCCTGTTTTTTAGGCTGAGGTCAAACTGACAAGTTAGGCTCAGGGTCCAGTAAGTGGGCGCTGTCAGTGTGCATTATCACTGATCGTCCTGCACGTAATCACAAAACCTGTGCAACCACATGCACAAATCACAATCTCTGAGCGCACAGCAGTGGACAAAAGTAATGTAAGTGACCCTACAAGCTTGATTAAACCATCAAAATATGAGGAAAATATGTTTTAAATATTAAATATGAGGGAAGAACAAAACACTAAACCTGGTAAAGGTATTTATTTATCTGACAAAATGATTTGGCAAAAAGCCAAACTAAAGCTACAGGTTTTATTTTACTATGTCAAATTTTACAGTCATGCCCAAAAGTGATGTATTTGTTTTTAATGACCCAACAAGCTCAATCAAGCCATCAAAATATGAGGAAAATATTTAATATATATTTTGAAATATTTTAAATATGACAAAACACTAAACTTGGTTAAGGTATTTATCTGAAAACTACCAGAATAAAAATTAAAAAGTTTCTACCAGAAACTAAAAATCACAGGAAAAAGTTATGAATTATCAGTTACTTAATATTTTGTTGGTTCTCTCATGTTTTTGCCTGGCCAAAAATTATGTCGGAACAATTTTACTCCAAGCACAACTACAATATGCTTTTTTTTTAAATAATATTTTCATAAAAGGGTGAAGATGACCATTATCCTAGGCCAGACATCACTTTTGGCCACTACCTCAAAAATCTAAGGGGGGATTTCTTTTTAAACTTAAATTTCTTGTCTACAAAACAAAACGTATGAATATTTAAGCCGTTATTGCCCAATAGTGGGGTAAGTTGTCACACATGAACCTGCCATTAAGCAGTCTATTATAGGATTTCAGCATAATCTAAACGGGAAAAAAATATGAAACGTTAACAAAAATATCAGCAACACTTTACAGTAAGGTCCCATTAGTTAATGTTAGCTGTCACTCCCCTTTTTGAGAATAGATGTGAAAATGCACTATCCAAACTTAAATGGTTTCAATTCAAGAATGCTTTGGAATATTTTTTACTCTAAAATTACTATACAATCAAAGCCATATGTCTAACCAAATTTGTTTAGGCGTAATATCAAAAATATCCACCGGGTAACACACATTCCACTGAATTTTGTTTTGATGCGTTCTCCTGTAACAAATACATTTCTGTCCAAATATTACTTCTATCACCAAATATGGATCCTTGAGACTCAGAGCTTTCCGACGATATGCGTTTTGTCAAGATTAGAAGGTTTTGATCAGGGCCGGCCCTAGCATTTTGGGGGCCCTAAGCAGATTTCCAAAAGGGGCCCCCACTACCTACAGTTTTACCTAACCACCCCCAACCCATTCCAACGTACACATCCTACACTGACACCTTATTGTAAAGTTTGACCAAATTGTCTTACTTAATATATTTAAGATATCTTTACTTTTAAGATTTTAACGATTGCTTTTAGATAAATGTATAAACATTTAGTGAAGTAATGCTTTAATAAAGCAAAAACACCTGCCAATGGGTTATTCAAATTACAATACAGAATAGTATATTAATAATTATTAATAATAGAGAATAAATAGGCTACTGTTCTGAGCTGGCATGTTTTAGTCCATGGTAACCATGGTAACCGCTGTATTCTGCTCCATAAGCGCCCCCTCCTGCCAGACAGTGAACTTGCATTTTTATTCAGCCCGTCTGCTGCTTGTACAGATGACCAATGCGAAAACCAGATTGAATTTACACGCAGCAAACAAGAAAAGAAAAGAAGCTAATATGCATTCTAAGTGTATTATTTATTATTATAAAGTCGTTAAAATTAATTCTGTAATATGAAACCTGACACCGCCCACTAGGGGAGGAGCCTGCAAAAAAGAATTTAGAGTACTGTTTCCATGGTAATGCAACGTCCGATTTCAAAACGGTTTTCACATGATGAATTTTGAGTTCGCAAGCTTTCGAATGATACCTAATTTATGATGATTACTAAAATATGTGAATAATGTGAAAAAATCACATATATCATATAATATCATATAGTCATATAAACATTCAGAGTCAATATAAATACAGTCAAATTCATTTTGGACTATGAAGAGTCCCAGCCTGCTGAAAATATCCGAAAATATTAATTCATAATGAAAGGAAGGTATTAATAATTCAGGGAAAATAGACATATTATCCCTTCCCTCATTCCAGAGATCCTAATTGGTCATCCAAGGCTTTAGATTTCATTAAGGCCGTGGAAAATCTCTAGAAGATTCTGTACTAGTCTCATTAAGACGAGGGTTGATCTGTGTGCCAGTCAGTCTCAGGAGTATTAACCTGACCAGCTGGCTTAAAACAAACCATTGCAGCCGAGACTTTCTCATTCTGAACGAACACAAGCCGCCGGTAACATGGGAACGCCACGTTTAAAACAATTAATAAAGAGTCTGAGAGGTTTGTTTGCCCATTTAAGGTCAAGCGTGACATTGTTTGATGAGGTCAGTTCCGAGTCTAATGAGCTGCATGAGAGTAATCAAGGCCAGGTAAAGCCAATCTGTTACACACTCAATTTATCATCCAGATAAGCTCCAACTTATGAAGTCAAGTTGGTCTGATGAGTCTCGATTTCTGTTGAGACATTCAGATGGTAGAGTCAGAATTTGGCGTAAACAGAATGAGAACATGGATCCATCATGCCTTGTTACCACTGTGCAGGCTGGTGGTGGTTGGTTTTCTTGGCACACTTTAGGCCCCTTTGTGCCAATTGGGCATCGTTTAAATGCCACGGCCTACCTGAGCATTGTTTCTGACCATGTTCATCCCTTTATGACCATCATGTACCCATCCTCTGATGGCTACTTCCAGCAGGATAATGCACCATGTCACAAAGCTCCAATCATTTCAAATTGGTTTCTTGAACATGACAATGAGTTCACTGTACTAAAATGGCCCCCACAGTCACCAGATCTCAACCCAATAGAGCATCTTTGGGATGTGGTGGAACGGGAGCTTCGTGCCCTGGATGTGCATCCCACAAATCTCCATCAACTGCAAGATGCTATCCTATCAATATGGGCCAACATTTCTAAAGAATGCTTTCAGCACCTTGTTGAATCAATGCCACGTAGAATTAAGGCAGTTCTGAAGGCGAAAGGGGGTCAAACACAGTATTAGTATGGTGTTCCTAATAATCCTTTAGGTGAGTGTATATATATATATATATATATATGCATTTTATTTATTGTATCATAAATGTGACAAAAATAATATATACTGTGTGTATATATATATATATATATATATATATATATATATATATATATATATATATATATATATATATATATATAATTTGTCACATTTAGATGATAAAAGAACTAAAATATGCATATATATATTATATATCAACAAAAATAAATTGTATGGCCAGAAAGACACTTTGAATGCCACATTGAATTGGATTATATTTGTTGAGATATATTAAGTTATGCACATAGCAAACTAAATAGCAATAAAACTACAATGACTCACATTGTTTTAAAAAATGACCTGTTTGTGTTGTCAGCAAAAACACTTTGTCTCCATGCACGCCTGTTTATGTTGATCATTTTTGTGCAGCACTGAAGGCATTTGGCTGCACAAGAAAAACACATCTTAATACATGGTGTGTTGTCTTTGTTAAGTTGGGGATTAAAGGACATTTTCAGTAGGTCGCCATTATCATTTAGACAAAAGAGTGTTGAAAGGACATTCTGTCGGTGGTTCATTAGCGCAGGCCTCCCTCTGTGGCCAAACCACAGCCAGCGTTTAGTGCAATTACCCCAGCAGAGAACAACTGTCAATCATCCTTAAAGGGGAAGGATTCCCATTATTAAACCTCTTAAGTCTTTTCCTCTTGCCACCGGCTCTCTGCACGTCAGGCCAGTTTTCATGGCTTCATCCTAAAGATCAAGACTCCATATGCTCTGGGAATGGGATATATCTGAGTGCTTCGGAATTTTGCCTCACTTTTGGGACTTTTCTGAGTTATTTTACGTTCCACGGCACCATCTTAACAAGGTGCACTGTGGGTAAAAAGTTGTGGTCTATCATTTGCGGGTATGCTTGGAAGCAACAACCTTGCGTGACTCTGATGAGCCGTAAAGTTGAAGAAAAAGGTGCGTTTTCCAATTTAAATCTTCCTAGATTTAATTTACCTTTAAAATGTATCATTATTAGGTGAAACTAGGCAAATAAGACTTAATTATTAACTTCTATGTGTATATTTAAAAGCATATACATTTTAACATACTCCATACAGTACTTTTGGTTGATTGCACTGATTTATCTGAGTTGAAAGTGTATATGCATATACAATAGAAACTAAGTAAAATAAAAATATTGCATACTAAATAGCATTCCTTTTTTTTTGTTGAAAATTCTACAAAATATCTAAAACTTTAATAAGGCGACGACCAGGCCTGTATGATTCTGATTAATCAAGATGTTAATGGAAAAAAGTGTGTCTTTTTATTTTTGAAATTACTTTTATTTTGTAATCTCGGAATTTAAATTTGATTCAAAATATTTATAAGACAAAAAAAGTAACATCACTACTTCACAGAAACTAAACAAAAATGACTGAATTTATATATATATATATAGCATATATTTTACATGATACATGCTTTTGATTGATGGCAAAGAATTACTTTATTAACTCTTTTAACAAATGACTGAACATGTCAATTGCATAGGTTGAAACATAAGTAGTACATTTCCCTGTGGGTTGAAACTATTTTTAATAGAAATTCAATTTGTAAAACTCTGTGCCAGATGAATGTGCCGACACTGGCCTGAAATAAGGATTCACTGTCAATAAAGTTGGGATAGATGCAGGAACAAAGGGTCTCAACAAAGACAACTGACCTCATGCATAATGTGTTTTTGTCATATTCATATTGTGTCTATAATCCAGTAACATTCAATGCAGAACAATAAAGCATCTGCAATCTGTCTTTTAATCGAAACTAATGAAGCATGTAAAACATAAATGGTCAGAGCCGGAGATTTATCAAATTTAACATGACAAATTTAATTTAATCATCATCATGCAAAAGATACAGGAATATGGGTTTGTGCAGTGAATATTAATACTTTGATAACTTTATTAGCATTATTTTTTTTTTATAATTTGTAGTAAATATATAATACCTATACAACAGCGATCAATATATATACAATACACTGTACAACATATAAAACATTATTTTTAAAGTGGTAGACCTCAAATTCTCCTTTCATTTGGAGGCAAATGAGTATAATGAGAGTTCTTACTCAGATCTCTGACTTTCGATGGCAGATTTTGCTGTCTTGGCGAATCTGAGAACAGTATGAGACACGTTTGAAAGTTTCAGAAACTTTAGAAGAGAATTTGCTCAGGAGAAACATCTATGACTAAAAGAAACAACTGAGATTTTTTTTCCCCTGTGGATGTATCATGTATATTATTTTTTATGCTACTATTTTTAATTACAGATACCTTTTAAAACAATAGTTTAACACCTGATTTTGTTGAGTGATGCACTAAAAGTTCAAAAGGTTAATATTTTCATCTTTAATGTCTTATTAACCCCTGCTGTTCTTGAACAGATCTTTGAAAGAGAATCTCTACCACAAATTGGAACCTGATTGTCTTTTGGACATCATTTGGACAGTTTCCCCCGAGGAGACTTACTGTGAGGGCAGATTGGATGCATTTGTCACTGGATACGATGAACATGGTGGACGATGGTTGCCTCTCGATGGACAACTATCACGACCTGGGTAAAGGTGGCGCCTCGGGCATGGGAGGCCGTGTTCACAGCATTGATGTGATTCTGGGCTTCAGTAAGGACCAGGATCCTCTGCTCAACCCGGTCGGGCCTGTTGACACACACAAAGTGGACGGAGTGGACCTGGGAGAACAGGAGAAACACGTGACCTCTGACCCCTACAGTCACCTGCAGAGTCTTCCGGACAGCTCACAGCAGTTGGCGTATCACGGTGAGAATCTATTGGTTCGCTAAATGACAGAATGACAGAAACAAAAATTAAGTAAATATCACACTTAGAAGAAAAGGTTCTATAAGGAACCTTAAAGGTGCAGTGTGTACATTTTAGCGGCATCTAGTGGTGAGGTTGCAACCGCCCACCGCTCACCCCTCCCTTTCGAAGCTCATAGAGAAGCTACGGTGGTCGACACAGGACAAAAATGTCATCGTCTGAGACAGCAGAGAGTAGCTAGCGCTCTGTAGCTAATGGCAGAGAATGAATTCGCATTTTCATTCAGTCTGTCTGCTATTTTGTTTTGTGCAGGACAGGTGTGTCTTATGTAGCATAATTTCACAAAGCCAACGTCAAACCACACTGATTTTACTGTAAATCTTGAAATTATACAATCTAATTTAAATAAAAACCAACTGCTCATGCTCATGTGTGTAGCATCTTTGTTTGGATTGTGATGGCTACACTTATGTTTAGTTTAAGGCCAGTTTGGCCTGTATAGAACAAATAAACAATAAATAAAATAATACAAAAAAATACGAAAAAAAAAAAAAAATGTCACAGTAAAATAAAAAAATTGACAACCAGTATCAGAATTGGTCTGTTTGTTTGAAAAAAAAATTGGAATTGGCCACGAAAAATCTAAATCCTTGCATCACTAATAAAAAATATTTTACAAATATTAATTAAAAAAAATATATATATATATTTTTTATTTAATAAAGTCTTTTAGCTGTAAAAACAAATGCAGTTTTCAAAAAGCAGTGTTTTTCTAGTTTTGCTAATTATTTTGTAGATGGTTAATATTAGTAATGTAACTGTCAGCACACTAAGGCAAAAAAAAATAGGTAATTCGGCCCGCACATGGTTATATTTTTTCCCATCCGGCCCTCAACCTAAAATGAGTTTGACACCCCTGGTTTAGGGCTACTGCAGAAACATGGCGCCGCAAAATGGCAACTTCACTGTAAGGGGACCCGCAGTGTATGTTACAATTTGTATATTTCAAAACACATCATTCTCACATAATTTATTAACTTTACTGCTATGAATTTTTTTTGCCATTTGTGTGCATAAAGAAGACATTTTCTGAAGAAAATAAGTGTTTGTCCCATGCAAAACTCACTGACACAACACTAAAGTGCGCTAGGGGTTTCTTACAGTTTTGCATGAAAAGAGTCCTGCAAGTCTCTGTGATCTAGATTTGGCTCCGGTCCCTTTTCAATGCAAGTCTATGGGATTTTTTCCCACCTGTTTAAGTCTGATGACTTAGTAATGTAACAGCACACCTCTCCATAATTGCACACAAAAATGTAATGCTTAGGGTTTGTTCATATAATAATAATAATCCTGAAAACAAGTAATAGTGATGCATGATTTAGAAAACACCAAGAGGAATATTTTCTGACCACTTGGATTATTGTCAAACATGTTGATAAAATCGGTTATAAATGAATATTTTGCCTAAATACCTTTGCACTGATAAATAATAGCAATCACTGTAAATAGTGTAAATAGTTAGTAGTGTTTTGAATAACCCATTTAATATTCCTCATCACTCTGTCCTGGTTTATTTATTGTGAAAACACAGTACGTTTTCATAGCGTTGCATAGGTGCTAAGCCTGAGTAATAGTAATCACTGTAACTAGAGATGACAAAATTATGTCTAGTGGCATTTTGTGAAACAACTTAAACCTTGTGCACCCATATGGCTGGTTCAATTCCTTACCAAGAAGATAGATGCATACTATCTTCCAATCTATATTGTCATTTTAATCCGGTATTGTGTTTAAATTTCACAGGCTTAATAACAACTAATGAAACAAGGTTACAAAACGACTCTTATTAACCCTAGTGCCACTGCAACTGGTGTATGTAGTTTGTGCATGAAAGTTGTGTACAGCACAACGTATAACACTTGTGCTGCAGCAGGCGAACATTGAACTAATGATCTGATTCTAATCCTGCCGAACTTAATTAGATTCAAGCTGGATCTGCCCCACCTCAACATGTGGCTCGGTTTGTTCTTAGCCATTTCTGCTAAATGAAAATCTCTGCTGTTGTCAGGCCGGTTGGCCCCTCTCGGTCAAAACGCTGCGGTACTGAGTGAACCTCTTAACGGTTGGATTAGCAGTCTTGGCCACATGAGGTCTACAGGTTTAACCGGTGACATCTGCGGGCTTGGATTATTGGGAAGACTTACTTACCATGACACAAGTGATGGAACGACCAAATCTGTTATTTTCTAGGTATTCATAAAATCGAAAGGTTAGCATCTGACTCCATCACTGTACCATTTTGTAAAGAACATAAAAGTGCCTTTGTTCTTGCATTATTAATGGTATTTGTTAAGGCACTGCATGTTCCTCATCCGTACCATTTGTTCTACAGACATGAATGATTCCTTTTGTTGAGGAGAGGTGTGCTGTTACTTAAGTGATCAGACGCATCCTTTTCACCTGTTGGATGATAAAACATTTGAAAAATATCCCACAGACTTACACTGAAGGAAGGACCTGAGCCATATCAGAGACAAAAACAGTCTAGCAACTTTTTAGCAACACCCTAGCAACCACCTAGCACAGTCTAGCAACTTCTTAGCAACCACCTAGAACACTCTAACAACTTCTTAGCAACACCATAGAAACCACCTAGAACACTCTAGCAACTTCTTAACAACACCCTAGCAACCACCTATAACACTCTAGCAACTTCTTAGCAAACCCCCAATCCACCACCTAGAACACTCTAGCAACTTCTAAGCAACACCCTAGAAACCACCTAGAACACTCTAGCAACTTCTAAGCAACACCCTAGAAACCACCTAGAACACTCTAGCAACTTCTTAGCAAACCCCCAAGCCACCACCTAGAACACTCTAGAAACGTCTTAGCAACACCCTAGCCACCACCTAGAACACTCTAGCAACACCATAGCAACCACCTAGAACACTCTAGCAACTTCTTAGCAACACCCTAGCAACCACCTAAAACACTCTAGCAGCTTCTTAGCAACACCCTAGAAACCACCTAGAACACTAACAACTTCTTAGCAACACCCTTGCCACCATCTAGAACACTTTAGCAACTTCTTAGCAACACCCTAGCAACCACCTAGAACATCTTAGCAGCCACCAAGCAACACCCTAGAAACCACCCAAAACATCCTAGCAACTTTTTAACAATGCACTAGCAACCACCTTAAACACTCTTGCAATTACCTAGCAGCACCTTAGAAATCACCTAGAACCATATTAGGGCTGTTAAAGGGATAGTTCACCCAAAAATTAGCCCATGATTTACTCACTCTCAAGTCATCCTAGGTGTATATGACATTTTTCTTTAAATCTAAATTATTTATATTAAAAAAGTTCTGGCTAATCCAAGCTTTATAATGGCAGTAATTGTTGCTCTGTTTTTGAAGTCCATAAAAAATGCATCTGTCCGTCACGGTTTGTGTAAGAAAAATATCCATATTTAAAACTTTACAAAGTAAAGTTCCAGCCGATCGACTTCTGTGGAAAAGTGTTGAAAGAGCCTTCTCGCAGTTCAAGATGCTTACGCTACGTCTGACGAGCGTTATAAAGCTTGGGTTAAACAGGACTTTTTTAATATAACTCTGATTTTATTCGTCTTAAAGAAGAATGTCATACACACCTAGGATGACTTGAGGGTGAGTAAATCATGGGCTAATTTTCATTTTTGGGTGAACTATCCCTTTAAACGATGTATCGCGATTAATCGCATCGAAAATAAAAGTTTGTGTTTACATAATATATCTTTGTGTGCTGTGTATAATTATTATGTACATTTGAATACACATACCACATATCAATGCTGTAATAACCACCCACAAAACTCTAGCAACTTCTTAGCAACGCCCTAGCAACCACCCAGAACACCTTAGCAACGTCCTAGAAATTCCATACCAACTACCCAGAAAACTCTAGCAATTTCTTTGTAACCACCCTAGCAATGCTGTAGTAACCACCCAGAAAAACCTAGCAACTTCTTAGAAACGCCCTAGCAACCACCCAGAACACCCTAGCAACGTCCTAGAAATTCCATAACAACTAACCAGAAAACTCTAGCAATTTCTTAACAACCACTTAGAAATGCTGTTTTAAACACCCAGAAAACCCTAGCAACTTCTTAGAAACGCCCTTGCCACCATCTAGAACACTTTAGCAACTTCTTAGCAACACCCTAGCAACCACCTAGAACATCTTAGCAGCCACCAAGCAACACCCTAGAAACCACCCAAAACATCCTAGCAATGCCTTAGCAACCACTCAGAATGACCTAGCAACAACCACATAAAAACACATTAAAACCCATTAGCAAAAGATAATATTAATTCTTTAATGGACATTACAAAAGTACCTGAAAAATGAAGAGCCGTCCGTTTATCTGTTCCTGTGCTGTAGATACTGGGCTTTTCTCCACGGAGAAGTGTGATGCAGATTTGGGAGATCCACGGAGCAATGTGGAGAGTGACAGCCGTTCCCCGGATGCTCCCGATGAGGATCAACCTAAAAAGAAACACAGACGCAACAGAACCACCTTCACGACCTATCAGCTGCACGAGCTTGAACGCGCCTTTGAGAAGTCCCACTACCCAGATGTGTACAGTCGAGAAGAGCTGGCTATGAAAGTCAACCTCCCAGAAGTTCGAGTTCAGGTAAGCTCTGGACAATACAAGCTGGGACACTTAATGGTATTAGATAGACTGTAGAGGCGTAGTGATCAAGGTAATTGTAATTTCATTACAACCTTGACATTGGGGTTATTTGTAATGAACTTATTTGTAATGATAGGGTATTACATGGTAGAGCTGCACGATTTTGGATAAACCGAGAATTTTCCCACGATTCTGAACAGACAACTCAACACAATAACCTGTAATTTATTTACTAATTGCAGCAGTCTATTTAAGTGTTTAATTAATTTGAATTAATTATTTAAAAAAGAAATCTGGTGAATGATTCAATGATTTAATGACTCGCTCATAAACAGTATTGAAGGTAACACATAGCAAGTAACGAGTAAAGTAACAAATTACTTTTAAATTTACAACAAAAAGTCCAGAGGTGTTGTGTGAACATGATGGGTATCAGGTATAATGTAAACTTTCACTTCATAAACTTTCACTTCAGTGTAAACGGCCACTGCTGTGATTGGCTGCTCTGAGACTAGTGTAAATGTAAACGCCCACTGTTGTGATTGGCTGCTGTGAGACTTCAGTGTAAATGTCCACTGCTGTAATTGGCTGACATCTTTGCATATGAAATAGCTAGTATTTTACTATGACAGCTCTCAAGGTTAACTAATCGTGAAAAGTGTTGATTATGGCATTATATTCAGATCTATAGCATTATATTCAGATCGTGGCATGAAAGGTTGCACTCGATTTCTGCACACTAACGAATGCTTTTATCATAACTAACAGTGCAAACACAGTGTAAAAAAGAGATTTGTTGATTATAATGGAGTTTTGGTGCGAGTCTAGAACTCAGTCACTGATAAACTCGCGCTGTGTGATTGACAGCTCCAGTGATTGTAAAGGGAGCGTTCTTTGATTGTTTTCTATATATAATTTAATCACAGTTTAAATAACAGATTATTTTCATCCTACTAAGAGACATAATGTGAAGTTAAGCGTTTAGACACTGGTTTGATTTACTGACACATAGACAAAGAACATCTGACTGTACATGAATCATCTGGTCCCAGATCAGACATCAGAATTAACACGGTCACTCACATGTCGAGTCCATATCGTAAAAGTCTGTTTGCGAAGCCTGCGCCGGAATTGTTACTGATTTACCAAAGAATTCACAGTGAAATGTAGCGAATACAAATAAATAATGCTGAACTGAGACATTCACATTGTTGAAAATAAATAAGCACATTCCTAGTATTAGGATCCTTTGGAAGGTAATGTTATTTTTAGTCCATTCGTCTCTCCTCGTCATCTCACTAACACACCAGTGGGCAGGGTGGAGCAAAGTTTGATGCTTAAGTCTAAATAGTTCTTGACTTTGTCTCGTCGTATAGGTGTGGTTCCAGAACCGGCGTGCAAAATGGCGGCGACAAGAAAAAATGGACACCGGCAGCATGAAGCTCCACGACTCTCCCATGCTGTCCTTCAACCGACCGACTATGGCTCCCAACGTGGGGCCCATGACTAATTCTCTACCCCTGGACCCCTGGTTGTCCTCCCCGCTCTCCAGTGCCACTCCTATGCACAGCATCCCGGGCTTCATGGGACCAAGCCAAAGCCTCCAGCCCGCCTATACAGGTCATCCTGGCTTTCTGAACTCTTCTCCCGGCATGGTACAGGGAATGCAACCAATGCCACCTCCTCCTTACCAGTGTTCTCCGGCATTTAACGATAAATACCCGTTGGAGGACATAGACCGCAGCTCTAGCATTGCAGCTTTGAGGATGAAGGCCAAGGAGCACATTCAGTCCATGGACAAAACCTGGCAACCCATGTAACAGGAAAATGGTGGACGTTACAATATTTCATTGGGATCTCATTGGATGCATTTTTAGAAATGACCAGCACCAGATCCTTAGGATTAGGTTTCACCCAAATGGCATTGAAGCGACATGAAGATCTGTTATAACTAAGCTTGTACTCATTTCATATCGTCTCTGAATCGTCTGGAAAATAAAATGAAACGTGATTTTAAGGACCTCAGCATTTGAGGATATTCATAACATAACATACCTGGAGTTACGCCGATGGTCAATCCTGCTTGGCACGTTGGATTTGTAAATCATTTTGACAACGGACAGTTTTGGGATGGTAGGATGGTTTCTTACTTCTTACCAGCAGATGTCGAGCTCCTTAGGATTGTGCCAAGCTTCTCTGCTCATCATCAGGCCAGGTTGAGGACTCGCAATAGCAAGTTTGGCACATCGGCTAATTTAACAGGACAGTGCAGCTCAGGACAACTGATACCTCAATGCCTGTTCAGAGGTTAAATTCATATTCTACCATCTAGACATGGGGATTGATTAGAATAAATCACTTGACCTTGATTTAAAAAGAGTGACTCGTAATTATTTTGGTCAAATAAACTGAAACCTAGGAACAGAATGTATTTTATTGAATTGTAACTTTACATGAGTAGTTGCATTATCAAGCCATGGTATGAAGACCATTTCTAAATCACTAGCATATAGTTCACCAGTGCCAAAATCCTCTTTGCCATTCGGCATGATCATACAATCATATAAAACGAGTGAGTTTCAGTATCTGTGTGGTTTCAAGCAATAAATGTCAAAACAGCCAAAGGGTGAATTTCATGAAGAATGTCTTTGGTTTATTTCACCCCAAAAACAAAAGAAACTTATAAGAAATTATATTTTGCACAAAGAAAATGTAGGCTATTTTATTATGTATTTCCCCCCTAAATTCTCTTTACTGTAATGCTGTAAAATCTCATTTTATATATATATATATATATATATATATATATATATATATATAAGCATCATTTAAATTCAGTATAATAAGCACTACAATATTAATTGATTTTAAATGCTATTAAAAATTTACAGTATTATTAATATTAAATAATTATTACATTTAGGCCTATTTTACTATGCATTTTCCCCCTACATTCCCATTACTGTAATGCTGTAAAATCATCTCATCATTACTGTATTTATTTATTATTGCTATATTTAATAAAAATTATATAAATAAAATGCAGTATAATACGTACTACAATTTTAATTGATTTTAAATCGTAATAGTATTATTAATATTAAATAATAATTTAAATACAATATATTTAAATAATTCTTTTTCACATTAGCTATCTAAATCATTTCTGATAATTTGTAATTTCAGGTTTTATCTTTTGCTTTTGGGTTGAAATATGACCTGGGAACTTGACAGCTGTCAGACTCATCCAAGAAATGGAAGTTTATTTTCACTTGCATAAATTGATGTCTTAAATCAAAGCTTACATTCATAGCCAAGAAACATATTGAGTTTGGTCCAGACGTCAATGGCTTTGTAGTTACTGAAACTATCCACTTTAAACAGTGTTAAGAGATTGAAAAGAAAGTAAGAACAGGAAGTAAAAAGAATGACAGCGAAAGCAGAAGCAGATAGTATTCTGGACTGTCACACTACAAATAAATGTCATTGCATTAGATATTAGGTAAGTAAATATCAATGCAATTGTCATTTATGTTAAAGACCAAATTACACATTTACAGCAAAACACTTCAGATCAAAACAGATCAAGTGACTAAAACAACTGAAGTGACTTAAAAGCCACTGAACATAAACAATGAAGAAAAGTGTATATTTATAAGTGTTACTGAAGGGGAAAAGTACCTTAAAGAACCACTCTACAGTTTGACACACTGTCTAATCAGTGATTTCTCAGCACAGAAACTGTGAGGTCATTAGCGGATTGCTGTCATAGCAGGTGTGTGTGAGGACGCGGAATGAGCGGCTCCCCACCGGGACTCTTCATTGTTTAAGATTATCGATTGCCCCTCTGCTCTGAACTAATGGGCGTCCCAGCCAGGTGTCCGAACTGCATGCATGTCATTTAAATGTGCAAACGCTGTCCAGTGAATCGATCAAACAACTATGATGAGAAGCAATCTGCGTCTAATCATATTCCTTTTCACTTCTCCTAGAAGTTGATTACGTACAGTCACTGAGCAAAAGTAACTGATGGAATCATGCTAGTTTTAATACTTTATGGACACTGTAACTATGCAAAGAGAAATAAATACATTTTTATGCACTGTGTGAACTAAAATGTTGATGCAAATGGTACAAAACAAAAGCTTGATGCAAAATAAATTCATTCTACAGTATGTTTGACATATTGTTTATTATATAGGTGTGCATTGAAGAAGAGTCGTTAATAAAATAGAGTTCTTATAAAAGCACGGTTTATGGATTTCTGTGAACTGTGTTGAAGCCAAAGAAGATAGTATTTTCTTTAAAGATGTGTACACTTAGACGAGTGGATTCTGTCACAATTGTTGCAGCTTTATCATTGTATGACATGAATATTAACTGTCATTATGTTTGTTATGGTATTTTTGGACGTGAATAAATATGTCTTTAGAATTTTTTTATTTTTTTTGGAGTTACTTTTTTGGAACTAACAATTGGAATAAAGATGAATGACAAAAATGCATGATTGGTTAACTTTTATAGTTCATAAAAAGTTATGCAAACAGGAAGCTCATTCAAAACTTAATTTATATATAATTAAATGTAGATCTTTAAAAATTTAAAATATAATGCCATGCACATATGATAAATCATATTATTGACATAATTTGAGCAGTGAGTCATTTGATTGATTATTTGACCATTTACAGTGTAGTTGTTGTCTTTGGTCTTAAATATCACACATAAGTCATTGTAGCTCAACTAGTGATTGAAAGAGTTTCCCCGTCATTAGTGAGCGTGTTCAGTGGCCCTGACTAGGATGCGGGTGTAGTGACCTGTCCTCGGCTGGCCTTGCAGGTTAACGGCACCAAGCCAGCCTGTTAAGAAGATGAGCCGGCCGTCCATCAGCCCTCCACAGGGGACAGAGCGAGGGGGGCGGCTCTCTGCACCTACGACCGCTGCTAATTGCCCCATGTCCCACTGCTGGTTTCCATGCCTCACTGACACAAAACACACAAACCTCTTAAATCAAATGACATAACATGACAGAGTTTGAAACATTAATGCCATTTAGAATAAATACATTTTCTAATCACAAAAGTTCTGCCATCTAATCTATTTCCTTTCAAGCATCCTATTTTGAATGACAGAATAATAGTAAAATGCAAGTATGGGAATTATGTAGTGAGCACATGCCAATGTTAGGTACACCAAAAAAAAAAATCTTCCATTATTTTTTTTATTGTTTTCCAGTACAATTATCAAACTTCATTGGTCGACGGCGTCCGTGACTCTAGAGAATCTTGCTGCACTGGTTTGGTTCCGACTGAGCGAAAAACCTACGACTAGTTTGCAAAAGTAGGTTTTTCGAAAAATCCAAATACCCGAAAAGAGTGGCGATCGAATCCGAGATGTGAGTTTTGTTTGTCTTGAGCCAAGGATTCCACACTTGAGCCTGTGACGAACGGTTTAGGGGTTATGAGCCCTTACCTACTTTTGATCGCTGTAGCGCCACCATTGGGCCGATTGGGACGAGCATTGGTGACGTTGTAGACGTGTGAATACTACCATCCCTCAAAAGTTTCAAGTCTCTACGATTTACGGTTTGGTCTGCCCGATCACTTTTTAGGATGCTGATCCTTGGAAATTCTAACAATTGCAAAAGAGTTTCAGCGCTACACACTTGAACCCCTAAATATATGAAATTTCTTTTAGCAAATAAACTATAAGTGATGTGATGTTGTGACATGGTTTAATTGGCTGTCAAGGCATCCCATGACATGACCTGTGACGAGTGTCGGCTGACAAATGTGAAGTAAAGGCCAGAGAAGAGGTCAGAGGGCAAGAGGCCGACCGGTGCTCATTTTGACAATGACGTCAGTTCAGAGATTTCAACATGGACGCTGGCTGGTTTAATTAAAGCAATTGAGTAGTAGTTAACAACAAGTGACAGGTGACTAAAATGAAACAACTTATTTATCTGCATCTCCAGAATGGGTAAAAATGCTCAAATAAACTGAACTAGACTTTTACATTTTGACAAGAAAACATGCAAGCAAAACTCGCCGCCATGATGTTAGATTATGTATCTTAATTTAATAATGTTTAGATATTTGTACTGGAAAACAAGACAATAATACTGAGTAGGAAAATAACTTTTGTAGTGTTTATTAGCCACCCTACTCTCTAAACTGGCATTGGCCATTGTGAAAAAACATGTCTACCTGAGCAGAAATATGTAGCAGAAAATAAACTCTTAAAACTGTTTAGAGGAGCTTATCCATCTCAGAGCACAACCAACTGTGTTTCACTGCAAAATTCATTCGCTTTCTTTTCCTCGCTCGGGTGAGGGTCTGATAATAATGAATTGATTGTGTGTGTTTTTTCGGTCCTCACGCTGCGCAGGGAGATCTGGAACTTGGGATGTAGTTAACTCTCTGATTAGAGGAACATGTTCTATGGTGCAAATAATAAGGGAAGCAAGCGGAATTAATTAGGCTTGATTTCTACAGCTTTTCTATGTCCTCTTTGCATGCCATAATGAGACGGTTTGGCATGGCGACAGGAGGGGGAGCAAGAACGTTCTTGACCGTTGCTTTCCCTTTTTTTTGTGGCTTGTAAGGACATGTGGTACGTTTGGAACTGCATATTGCAAAATACTACTCACAACTCACACTATTTATGTACTCATGCATTTCATAGTATGCAAATTTCTGTATGCATGGAATACCTGGATGACCTACTGCATATTAATAAAATACTGCAGTCAACTTGACCTTGCATTTCCAGTGTGAAGAATGAACCGGAAGCAAAATCAAAAATGGAGTTGAGGGGACGTGATGACTAACAGACAGCAGACAAACGACAATCCACCTGTCACTCAAAGTGGCCACACCCTTTATTATGCAGAACTTTAAGGCTTTATATAATGTAAACAAACGAGTTATAAAAAAAATTCACTCCCCTCACACTTGTCATGAAGGGCAAAATTAGCCGTATAGACCAAAACCACAATTTGTACCAGGCTGTAAACATGTTTTTTTCTGCTGTAAAGTTGGGCATTTTAACATGGAGCTCAATGAGATTCTGCCCCCCTCTGGTGCCTGTCTCTAGCAGCCAGTCGATGAATTGCAGTTTAAGTCACTTCCTTATTGGCTTCAAGAGAAACTGGGGGAGTTGCTGCTTGGTCTCAGACAAACCAGACAAGCCAGAGCACTTTACTGTTTCTATAGCAACCGGAGCTTCTAACAGCAGCTGCAGTGACTTTACTAATCAACGATTGGCTCTTTTATTTAGAAGGCGGGGCTTATTCGCCATATTGGGCGTTGCACATTCTCCCATTCATAATCATAAGTCTTCATATATATAAAGTCTTTGCTTATAGCTAGTAGAATGTCTAAAGTGGACTGTTCTTCTAAAATCATTACTTGATTCAGACTCAAAAATTGGATTTAAAAAGTAAAACAACTGTACTTATTCTTAAAATAATAACTAGACTCACTGAATTAAACATGCAGCATAGTCTCATGAAAAAATAAGTAGTACACTAATATTTCATTCCATTTTATGAGAGAAAGTATGTAATATAAAGTAAAACTTAATGAAGCAAGATCAGACAGCTCCAAATAAATACCTGTTGCCATCAGTAGCCATGCTTTATTTTTTCCTTGTCATTATTCAGGAAGTTGGCCATAGAGTCACAGCGCCATCTAAAGCTGCTCAATTAAACTTCACCAACAAATTCTCAATTGCTCAAGATCCATGCATTTCCAGTATGTCAACATAAACTACCTCCAACGGCAACTTCTGCAATGTGACCTATTTCAGAGAGAAACAGGATATACAATGATAGAAAACTGTATCCATCAGGAATTGATTGGTAGACGAAATTGCAATGTTGCAGTAGAAATTATATACAGTTGTGCTGCTTAATATTTTTTATAACATATGATACTTTTTTCAGGATTCATTGATGAATAAAAGGTTAAAAAAAGAACAGCATTTATTCAAAATAGAAATCTTTTCTAACAATATATATCTTTACTATCACTTTTTATCAATTGAACATCCTTTTATCCTTCCAGATGATTGAAAATGAAAATTCAGCTTTGCACCACATAAATAAACTACATTTTAAAATATTTTCAAATAGAAAACCATTATTTTAAATTGTAATAATATTTTAAAATGTTACTGTTTTTTCTGCATTTTTAATCAAATAAATGCAGGCTTGGTGAGCATAAGAAACTTTAACATTAAAAATAGTAATGTTTACAAACTTTTGACCGGTACTGTATGTATATATATATATATATATATATATATATATATATATATATATATATATAGAGAGAGAGAGAGAGAGAGAGAGAGAGAGAGAGAGAGAGAGAGAGCAATGTACTGTATATTGTATACTATATATTCGATGCATGCTGTATTATTTGTATATTGTACATTTCTTATTTCTGATTTCTGTAGTGCTAACTCTTTTGCTACAGCAACACTGCACTTTCAACTACCAATTGATCCCAAAGGATAACATTTTCTCTTTTTGAATAAAGTTTATACTGGCAGGTATATTTAACATGATGAATTTATTCTGCAATTGAAAGTGCCAGATAATATGTTGCTTACCTGAATAAAGTGCCTTTGTAAGAAAGTGCACTACAGTAATGTCCTGTTCCTGCAGCACAAAAATATGTTTAGACAATGTTGCAGTGTGTATGCTTAATGGGCTAATAATGCTCACAACCTCTTATGCTATGCAAGATTATTTAGTGGCAAGATTCAAAAAGTAATTTCATTTTAAAAGGGCTTGTTCAAAACCCCTGAAATTACCCCTTATGTGGCTCAAAATCACTATGGCTTTCTTTTTATGTGGAACACAAATGGAGGTGTTTAGCAGAATATCCACAGTTCTGTTCTGGCTGTTAAGCTCCAACTATGCCATACCTGAAAATATGACAAAAAAAAATATTGACTTAATATGCAATGCCACTTATACTTCCTTATATTCCTTATCAAGTCTATTCGTGAAGAGTTTATTTCTTCTGAAAACAAATCAAATGTATACAGTCCTGCAACACCTATTGCTGTAGGAATGACTGGATAATTCAGTTAAAACTCCCAATATCCTGATATCTGAAGATTCAGATCAGGTCAACATTCATTTTAGACATCAAATCTAGATGTGTAGCTTTGTGATCCACATGATCCTGATTCTATCTGGAAACTTTGACAAGCTCCGTTTCCATGAAAGGGTGTACATGGTCTGCAACAATGCTTAGGTAGGTGGTACGTGTCAAAGTAACATCCACATGGATGGCAGGACCCAAGGTTTCCCAGCAGAACATTGCCCAAAGCATCACACTGCCTCCGTCGGCTTGCCTACTTCCCATAGTGCATCCTGGTGCCATGTGTTCCTCAGGTAAGCGACGCACACACACCCAGCCAGCCACGTAATGTAAAAGAAAACGTGATTCATCAGACCAGGCCACCTTCTTCCATTGCTCCGTGGTCCAGTTCTGATGCTCACGTGCCACTGTTGGTGCTTTCGGCGGTGGACAGGGGTCAGCATGGGCACCCTGACTGGTCAGCGGCTATGCAGCCCCATACACAACAAACTGAGATGCACTGTGTATTCTGACACCTTTCTATCAGAACCAGCATTAACTTCCTGAGCAATTTGAGCTCCAGTAGCTCGTCTGTTTGATCGGACCACACGGGCCAGCCTTCGCTCCCCACGTGCATCAATGAGCCTTGGCCGCCCATGACCCTGTCTCCGGTTCTCCACTGTTCCTTCCTTGGAGCACTTTTGATAGATCCTGACCACTGCAGACCGGGAACACCCCACAAGAGCTGCAGTTTTGGAGATGCTCTGACCCAGACAAACACAGATTTAACCATAACAAACAAATGTATAAAATGGATGGAATATATAAGATGGCCTATTTTAAAGGCTTCTAATATTTTATACAGACCCATTAAGTTATTGGAAATGTCTTGGGTTGACCTAATTTACCTAAAAAAAATAATATTTTAAAATATCTCAGATTGGAAGTAATTGTTTGTGTTTGTCATAGAGCAGAGGTTTCTGAAGTGCTTAAATAACAGTACGCAGTGCATTGCCTTTTATAGTTTCATCATATCAAAGTCTAAAGATAAAGCAGAGAAGAGTGGGCTGTATTTTGAGGAAAACATAACCCTGTATTTGTTTAAGCACCGTTTTCCGCGTACTCGTCTCGGCCGGTTGAGTGACATTTTCACACCCGCTGGTGGTCCTAGAAACTGATCCTGAGTCAGTGCTGTCCAGTCATACAACGAGACCGCAGGTCAGTGTATACAGTATCAGCTGATCGGAGAACAGCACAAGAGGCGTATACAATATCCGGTGTGAAGGCGAGCCATGCACTTCGTGGTCCCTCCTGATTGGTCGAGAGCGTCGGCTGTGGACCAATGAGCGGCAGACATCTGTGCAGCCACGCGCTTCTCCCGAGCCACGGATAAACCCCGAGAGCAGCAGAGCGCGAGCACGAGAGGGAGAGAGGGAGTGTGCGGGCTTAATTCCACAAATTATCAAAAATGCAAATTATTACATTATTCCAGTGTGTTTCTGTTGCGTTATTGGCATTGGCGGCCAATGCAGAGGTGTACTTTAAAGAGCAGTTTCTGGATGGGGGTAAGTAAATCATTAAGTTGCATGTCATGGTTGATTTGTAGGTCACAACATTAATGAGTGACATTAAAATGGGTTACTGTTTATTTATATACTTTTGTTATGCTAGAAAAGTGAATATTATTACTCATTAGCAGTATTGGTTTATGCATAGTTTGCCAGAACAAAAATGAAACTATTAAAAATTATTCTTTCTTTCTTTCTTTCTTTCTTTCTTTCTTTCGCCCAATGTATATTGCAGTACTGAATAAGTGCATTACAGCAGATGGATTGTTCATTTACTTTTTCGAAAATAAAATCAATATTTTAGGTTAAAATATACAATTTATATATTAAATGTAACTAGTTGGTTGTATTTTTTTTGGTTGTATTTTTTTCTGGGCCAATGGACCAAAGGTTCTGATGACTGGTCTTGCACTAAGGGTGCAAACATTTTTTGTCCAATAGAAAGCTCTCTTGAATGAGAAGGCCACGCCCATTGAGACCCCCTGCAGCTGGACAGCAATTGAAAGTATCACATTATGTTTCACGGCACTATCAAATTATGTAAACCAATTTTAATCAAATATATCAGGGGCATAGTTTTGCTAGTGCAAAATAAAGCAAACCTTGCATTTGCACATGCAAACTGTCTATCAAATGAGTTTGCAAGAACAGGAAGTTTATCATTTATTAAATGCGTGTGGAATGTGCCACCCTCATCAATTCCTCTCATTTCCTCTTCAAGTTCATAGATAAAGAGCTAGATAAAGTACATGCCTTGTACAATTTGGGTTGGTAAGTTAGTTGACGATGAGATGTAAATGTTGTTTTTGTGCTTCTAACTTTATTCTGCAGATGCCTGGAAGAGTCGATGGGTGAACTCGGAGCACAAGTCTGACTACGGGCAGTTTAAACTGACCGCTGGAAACTTCTACGGAGATGCTGGGAAAGACAAGGGTAAGCGTTTGCGTGTGATTCACTCATCCCTAGAAACGACTAGCAAAGAAATGAACGATTATATAAATGAATTGGCTTCACTGTGTCCACCAACAGGGCTGCAGACCAGTCAGGATGCCCGTTTCTACGCCACCTCCGCCCGCTTCGAGCCCTTCAGCAATGAGGACAAACCCCTGGTCATCCAGTTTACCGTCAAACACGAGCAGAAGATCGATTGTGGAGGTGGATACGTCAAAGTCTTCCCAGCTGATCTCAACCAGGCTGAGATGCATGGCGACTCCCAGTATTACGTCATGTTCGGTACGTCCACCAGTTAACGCCTTGGATTCAAGTGTCTGTAAAAATACATAGTTAAGAAAATATGAATAAATTACCTTTGTATTGTCAACAGGGCCTGATATCTGCGGCTACAGCACCAAGAAGGTTCACGTCATCTTCAATTACAAAGGCAAGAACCACCTCATCAAGAAAGAGATCAAATGCAAGGTGAGTTAGTGATATTACAACCAGAATTAACATTCAGTAACATTATCAATTTAATGCACTGACACTATCAGATGAGCTGAATTGAGCTGGATAATGACACCAACTTTGCAACAATAGCTATGTTTGCGAATTTAACTTATGCACAATATTGGAATATTGCATACATTTATGAATAAATGCACCGTGAGAATAAAATCATCAAACTGCTGCTAAATATTACTAAGAAAAGTTGGAAAAGCCACTGTGTATAATAGGGTTGGGCTGATAGACGATGCCGATGGCTGACAGATTATGAAGTTGTTCCCGATCGCATTCAAAACAGTTCAATGAACACAATGTAAACACTAAAGATTTTATCGTGCAAAAAACGACAAACGAATTATAGGCTACTAGATGTTTTATACGAACTAAACCAATGATATTCAAATGTCGGACCTCGGTCCGCATCCATACCCTGGCATGTTTCCATCCGGACCACGAGACCGAACGGTAGCTTTATTTTATTGTTTCTAGTTGAAGTGAGCAGAGCATCAAAACAGCGGTGCGGATCACACCACAAGCTCTCAGGATCGTTTGTGGTAATGATATTTCAGCGCTATATCACCTAGTAGTTTTATCTAAAGCCAAACACGCTTCATTCAAGCCCTTTCAGCTCTGTGCGTGTTCTCTCTTTCTCCAGACGCGCCATATTAACACAGCTTAACGCTCGAACGCAACCCCCCGATGTCATCGTCCACCGCAACGTTTCACTGTAGACATCGTCTGGTGCCAATTTGGTAGACATCACCCAATCCTAGTATATAATAGGGGTGCTCCAATTGATTGGGTATCGTTCGCTATCGGCCGACAATTGCGTTGGGAAGTTTGATCAGTGGTCTCTATGAAGGCTGATCTCATGCTGACGACGCATAAAGACGCGCGCCTGCCGTGAGAGGTATAACATGACAGTCTCATTCTCTGTCCAGCGCGGGTAATACAATTATAATGCTGAAGGTGAGGTACAATTCATATATCTTCATTAAATAACTAACAAAGTAATTTGAAAACTTTCTGTGAGACGTAATTTCCCAAACAGCGTGAGTGAATCACAGCGTGTGCGCTCTCTCTTTCCCTCTCAAAATGCAGAAATGGCTTCACATCAGCACATCGCGTTCACTATAAGAGCTGCACAGTTACACAGGAATTGTCACTTGCACAATCGAGGCAGTGTCGCATCGTCACTAAAAGACTTTTTAAGTCTTGCCAGTGTTTAAACCACTCAGCACTCGCGTACACTAGATGGTGCACTCACGCACACACATAGCCCGCCTCACAAACAGCTTACGAGTACCAAATTGTGCTCAAATGGTAAAATACACACAAGTGTATGTACAAAATTACATCTTATCACGATTAAAATACGATTAATCATGCAGCCTTATGTCATAGAATGAAATTTACACTAAATGAACTCTATCTTTCTCTCCAGGATGATGAATTGACTCACTTGTACACATTGATCCTGAATCCGGATCAGACATACGTGGTGAAGATCGACAATGAGAAGGTGGAGTCCGGCTCTCTGGAGGAGGACTGGGACATCCTACCCCCAAAGAAGATCAAGGACCCTGAAGCCAAGAAACCCGAGGACTGGGACGACCGTGCCAAGATCGACGACGAGACGGACACCAAACCTGAGGTCTGATTCTGTTTCATGATCCTGCTTCATATCACCAGTTACTCACAGCCTGGTCTGTTTCATGAATTCTACTGTTGTCTGATGTTGTCAGGACTGGGATAAGCCTGAGAATATTCCTGATCCCGATGCCAAGAAGCCAGAGGACTGGGATGAGGATATGGACGGAGAGTGGGAACCTGCCATGATCCCAAACCCAGAATACAAGGTTCAGATATACATTCTAGAAGATGATTTCTGCTCTGTGAACTGTTGTTACTACTTCAGTGTTTTAGGCCTCTGATCTTAATTTATCATTCTGTTACGGTGCAGGGAGAGTGGAAACCCAAGCAGATCGACAACCCGAACTACAAGGGCGTCTGGGTGCATCCTGAAATGGACAACCCTGAATACAGTCCTGATTCTCAGATCTACAAATTCGACAACATTGGAGTCATTGGGCTGGATCTCTGGCAGGTAAGAGAATGCCTTAGTGTTTCCATTATTTTCTTAATTATGACAGATAACATTACAAATGCACCTCAGTATAACGTTTAAAAAATGCAATTTATGACCACTTAAAAATCATGCATTCGCTTCATATGTGATTTCACAGATGTTCACAGTGATTTTGACAAGCGAATTGTGAATATTGTGTTGATCGTAATGTGCTTTTTATTTTTATTATATACAGGTGAAACTCGAAAAATTAGAATATCGTGCAAAAGTTATAATTTTGATGATTATGGTTTACAGCTTATGAAAACCCCAAATTCAAAATCTCAGAAAATTAGAATATTACATGAAATCAATAAAAAAAGGATTTTAAATACAGAAATGTCAGCCCTCTGAAAGGTATAATCATGCATATAGTTTTCACCTTTAATTTGAATTACTGAAATACATTAACTTTTGCACGTTATTCAAATTTTTCGAGTTTCACCTGTATTTACTGCTTTTTAACTCTGGCACCAGTTGCCAGTATTTTTTTTATTTTTTTTTCTTTTCTTTTTTACTTAATTTTTTATTCTTGAATTAAACATTTTCCAGTCTGTATTGCAACAATTACTAAATTATGGTTCCTCTCACACCTTTAAGCCATTTCAGAGGAATTATTAAATATTAGTGTTATTATTGTTAACAAAAATGTTAATTTACGTTAATTTATCAATATTTAAAACTTTATAAACTATAATCACTGGCCTCTGGCAAGCGGACGAGTGACATCTGACCCGATGTATGATGTAGGTGTAGCGTAAGCAGGTTTTGACAAGCAAAACAAAACTCCAGTCACAAATTAAAAGTCCTAAAACAAAAAGTTGTAAAGAAAAATGAGAGAAAAAACATCATACGTCAGGTCAGAGGTTACTCTTCCACCGGAACTCGACTCTCTCGTGAACGCACATGTGTCCGTTGCCAGAAGCCAGCGATTTATAGTTTATAAAGTTTTAAATATGGAAAAGTGCATTGCTTCGCTTCAGAAGGCCTTCCACTGGAGCAGTATGGAGTACTTTTATAATGGATTGATGCACTTTTTTTTGGGCTTCAAAACTAAGTTACATTATAAAGCTTGAAAGAGCCAGGATATTATTTAATATAACTCTGATTGTATTCGAGAAGAGTCGGATGAGGATGACTTGAGGGCAAGTAAATTATGGGATCATTTTCATTGTTGGGTGAACCAACCCTTTAATGTAGTGTTTGCACATTGAACCACTAGGAGGCGCTGTTCACCCTCCCTCAAATTCAGCTTTTCACAGTACACATACATGTATTCAGTAAAACAGACACAATGAATGTGTTATGCAGCAATTACAGCTGAATTAAAAGATATTAGAGTTGGTTCAGAGAACTTTAGAACTGTGTGTATACAAAGCACTTGTTAATCATGTTTTATTTCTGTTTTGTCAATCCAGGTGAAGTCTGGCACTATTTTTGACAACTTCCTCATCAGCGATGATGTGAAGGAAGCGGAGGATTTCGGAAATGAAACATGGGGTGCTACAAAGGTATGAGATGCATACACACTTTCATACACTAACCACTGTAAAAAAGCCTATGATTGTCATATAGTACTCGAGGTAATCAGTAAAGGCATTAAGATTTGGTTTCAAACCTAGTGAGCTGCATCACTGTCTAAATAGGCGGCTACTTTGATCCTCATCAGTGATGTGATTTGAAGTGTATCGCAAGTTTTTCATGTTGCTAAACTAGTGAATATCTTAAGCAATAAAAATACATTTTGACAAATTGTCTGTGGTGCCACAGGGTCCCGAGAAGAAAATGAAGGATGAACAGGATGAGAAGAAGCGCAAAGAGGAGGAGGAGAAGAGCAAGGAGCAGAGCACGGAAGAGGGCGATGAAGGAGCGGAGGAAGGGCAGGTGGACGAGACAGACGAGCCTCCAGAGGATGAGGGAGACGAGGATGCGCTTCCTAAAGATGAACTGTAAAGCAGGAAGCAGAGTATCGTCCACATTCCGTGGTTGCCAGGGAAACGACTGCAGTGCATTCATTCTAAACGTGACGCTCTTAGAGACGGAACTCATGATGTCATACAGGGTCAAAAGGGCGACTGGAAGTTCTCAACCCATACATTTGATTTGCGACCATTAATGAGCCATTTTCTTTTTTTTGTCTTTTCCTCTATGGTACCAGGAGTCTGATATGTGTAACATCTTCGAGTACTGATCTATGATCAGTTTATTGTGCCTTTCATGCTTGCAAAATCGATACCCAATATTAGGATTTGGACATGAATATCAGTGATAGTAAACAATGTTACTGGGATGTTACACCGTTCACAGCTTGAATAATTGTTTCTCCACATTGCAAAAATATGATGAGCTCAAAGTGCAATGAAACCGATTAGAAGAGGATGGTGATTTTTGCCCTATTGTTATCGATAATTAGGTCACAGGCTGGGTTCCAAACTATGGCTCTCATTTCTGAAACATGAGCAGAACAAAATAATCTTTGTGTAAATGAGTTATTTACGAACGATTTACACATAAATTTTGCTTGTGTTTCATGAATAAGGACCGATGAATGTTTGTACTGTAGTGCAAATGAGATTTACAATGGCATAATGTTCCTTTGGCACTGATGATTTTGTTCTTTTGTTTTCTGTTATTATGTGCTGTGGTTGTTCTTAATCTCCTAAACAAGATATTCAGTCAAATTTCCAGCTCTATTTATTACAACAGAAATGTCTTGCAGTTCGAGCTTGTTTTACCTTACAGATTTTCAGCGGCAGTAACATTTGTGGTGTCCAGTTTGTAGCTGATGTAAATCTCTTTTTGTTTTTTTTAAATTATAGTAAATCTTTCGTTAATTGAAAAATAAATTAGCTACGATAAGGGATGTGGTAACATTTGCAGCGATTTCGAGAGCACGTTAAAATAAATATTTGTCTACACTGTGATGTTCAATTTGGATTAGTACTGAAAATCCTGTTTAGTGATGTTAAACCACCTTTTTACATGTCGAGAGTTGTAATTAATGCCAAAGTTTTAATAAATAACTTTATTGTACATGTAGTTGTAATATTGTGTGAGTTTGAGCACATCCAGTTCAAGTTGGTTATTCACACCAAAAGAAGAGATGAAGGTGATATCTGAACATTTGTCCACGCTTACACTAACACACATTTTCCATATGCCTTTTTGTGAAATTGGATTATCTTGATTTTTGTTGATTATCTGCATCTTTACTCAAAATGTTAGGGTTAGGGTTTATATTATAAACCCCAAACTACATCCCTGTTAAGCAGCGCAAGCGGTTGATATCTGCTTAGACACTGTATGATTTGTGCAGATCTCACTAAAGCAAAGGAAACAAGTCGGTTTCACAGATGCCTCAACATTATTCACACCCATTTTTCATCATTTGAACTGCTCAAAAGCTGGTAAAATAAGCAGTAACAGACAAATACATGTTGTTGCTTTCATTGTTTTCACCACATACACTATATTGCCAAAAGTTTTGGGACGCCTGCCTTTACATGCACATGAACTTTAATGACATCCCATTCTTAATCTGTAGGGTTTAATATGGAGTTGGCCCACCCTTTGCAGCTATAACAGCTTCGACTCTTCTGGGAAGGCTTTCCGCAAGGTTTAGGAGTGTGTTTATATTTTTGACCATTCTTCTAGAAGCGCATTTGTGAGGTCAGGCACTGATGTTGGACGAGAAGGCCTGGCTCGCAGTCTCCGCTCTAATTCATCCCAAAGGTGTTCTATCAGGGTTTGAGGTCAGGACTCTGTGCAGGCCAGTCAAGTTCCTCCACACCAAACTTGTTCATTCATGTCTTTATGGACCGACGCTTTGTGCACTGGTGCGCAGTCATGTTGGAACAGGAAGGGGCCATCCCCAAACTGTTCCCACAATGTTGGGAGCATGAAATTGTCCAAAACATCTTGATATGCTGAAGCATTAAGAGTTCCTTTCACTGGAACTAAGGGGCCAAGCCCAACCCCTGAAAAATAACCCCACACCATAATCCCCCCTCCACCAAACTTTACACTTGGCACAATGCAGTCAGGCAAGTACCGTTCTCTTGGCAACCCCCAAACCCAGGCTCGTCCATCGGATTGCCAGACAGAGAAGCGCGATTGGTCACTCCAGAGAACACGTCTCCACTGCTCTAGAGTCCAGTGGCGGCGTGCTTTACACCACTACATCCCACACTTTGCAGTGCACTTGGTGATGTAAGGCTTGGATGAGCTGCTTAGCCGTGGAAACCCATTCCATGAAGCTCTCTACACACTGATCTTGAGCTAATCTGAAGGCCACATGAAGTTTGGAGGCCTGTAACTATTGACTCTGCAACAAGTTGGCGACTTCTGCGCACTGTGCACCTCAGCATGCGCTGACCCCACTCTGTGATTTTACGTGGCCTATCACTTCATGGCTGAGTTGCTGTTGTTCCCAGTTGCTTCCACTTTGTTATAATCCCACTAACAGTTGAGCGTGGAATATTTAGTAGTGAGGAAATTTCATGAATGGACTTATTGCACAGGTGGCAACCTATCACGGTACCACGCTTGAGTTCACTGAGCTCCTGAGAGCGACCCATTCTTTCACAAATGTTTGTAGAAGCGTCTGCATGCCTAGTGCTTAAATTTTATACACCTGTGGTCATGGAAGTGATTGGAACATCTGAATTCAATGATTTGGAGGGGTTTCCCAATACTTTTGGCAATATAGTGTATGTTTTCCATAATGGAAAAACCTGATATTATTAGATCTATACTTGTCCTTACATCACCCCCACCCCCGCCCACCCTAGATGTCTTGCATTTCCAAAACTAATGGAGACATTTTACAGTAGAATACTGTGAAGTGAACTGGTTGAACTTAAGTATTTCTGGTATTTTGTCATTGTTACATATGTTACATGTAGTAACTATAGCAATAACTATAAATTATGCATAACTGCATGCACCCTAAACTAAACCCTAATCCTAACCCAATAGTAAGTACATGTAGTTACTTAATATCACTCAGGACTTAAATGTATAATTGCAGTGTAACAAAGACACCTTAAAATAAAGTGTAATAGCATTTCTTAAGTAATGTACTTAATTTTATAAAAAAAATTATATTAGGTGGCCTTAACTACTATGTACTTACATAAAAATATAAGTACAATGTATTTATTGTGTTCATATTGTATTGCGAAACACTTTTGCTGATATTGAGGTGGGATACGGGTATGGTTAGGGACAGGTGTGGTGGTGTGGGTAAGTTTAAGGGTTAGGTGTAAGGGAAGGGTCAGCAGTGTAATTATAAATGTAACTACAGAAATTAATTACAGATGTAATGTAAAAATGCAAGTACAATGTAAAAACATGTATGTACATAATAAGTGCATTGTATCAAATGATTAATTAAAAAGTTAAGGCCACCTAATATAAAGTGGGTCCAAATTTTCTCCCCCCCCCCCCCCCAAATAAACTGTGAACTAGGTAAACAACACATTATTCCACATAACTTAGTTTGACATATAATACATTAATTATTTTAAAATATATTTTCTGTTCTGCATTATGTGTTATTTACTTGCTTCTTAACCTTATTTTCTTATTTTTTGAAATGTGTTGAAATATTCGTCCACATTTTGGGTTTGACATTTGTTTCAGAATAATAATAAAAACGTTAATATTATTATTATTATAATATGATCTTTACTTTGACATTGGCTGTACGCGCTCACGAGACTCCTCCTGTGCGCGTCCTCGTGAATCAGGAAATATGGCGGCGCTCACTCCACTCAGTCAGGTAATGACCTCAAAAGTTTGATTAAAATCAAAATGTAAAATACATTTTCAAAGGATGTATCTAAATGATGTTCTCTGGGGGTATAAATACCGTTACGTCTAGTTTAGTATAAACGCACGAACGGCGGTTTCTCATGTGAAACGCGCGCGGTTTTCGATTGTTGTTAGCTAATATTTCTCATTTATCCTTTTCAGTTTTGTCTAGTAACATATTTTTCCGATGTCCAGTAATTGATTACTGACCGATTTGCGCTTTCAAGGACGCAACTTTTTGACTTTGTTTATGTCGGGTACAGCTGTTAGTGTGACACCAATGCGAAACTGCTCAATGTTTAAATGATTATTGTCAGTGACAGCAGTGAGTTTTTCTGGATTTTGTTCAGAAACATTAGTCTGATGTGTTATGTCAGCAGTCAGTTTGTTAACAGTGTCTTTTAAGAGAAAAAACCCTTGTGTTTTTGTCATGTGACGCCCACAGCAGCCCCTGCCCTTCCGTTACCGTATTACTAAACATTAATCGTATAATGTATACATCATGTTATTTATTGTAAAAATCATATGACTGTAATCTACTGGGAATCATCAATGTGAATAATAGCAATGGCAAACAAAAGCAATAGTTAAACATTAGGATGAGGGGCTATTTTTATGAAAATAATGCCTTAATAAAAATATTAATGGTATACAAATACACTCTTTCTCCTTTTTCTATGGCCCAAACATGTTTTTGACAAACTTTATGCTGTTCACTGGCAAGTTCATTATATTGGTAACGCTTTACCAACTTTTCTCATTAGTAAACCGCAGTTAATGCATTAACTAATGAGCAAAAGATTTATTGCATACAGTATTTATTAAGCTGTTCATTGTTAGTTCATATCAGCTCAGGTATGATAAATAATAATAACAGATGCAACTTTTGATTTTAATTGTGTATTAGTAAACATTGGAAACTAAGATTAAAGGCACAATATGTACAATTTTGGGATTAAAATATCCAAAAGCCACTAGAACGATGTTATATATTTTGTTGACTTGTGTACTTAGATTATCCCAAATGTTTCCAAGAATGTTTAAATCCAGAGAAGTAAGACTCGGGCCGTGTACGTGCGTCACCTATCAATGACATCATACCCTCGATTTATTTTGTAGAAACCATGGAAACACCAAAGACGCTTTAATATATGATGTGTTTTATTAGACAGTTGAGCAACTTTTTGACTTTGTTTATGTCGGGTACAGCTGTTAGTGTGACACCAATGCGAAACTGCTCAATGTTTAAATGATTATTGTCAGTGACAGCAGTGAGTTTTTCTGGATTTTGTTCAGAAACATTAGTCTGATGTGTTATGTCAGCAGTCAGTTTGTTTACAGTGTCTTTTAAGAGAAAAAACCCTTGTGTTTTTGTCATGTGACGCCCACAGCAGCCCCTGCCCTTCCGTTACCGTATTACTAAACATTAATCGTATAATGTATACATCATGTTATTTATTGTAAAAATCATATGACTGTAATCTACTGGGAATCATCAATGTGAATAATAGCAATGGCAAACAAAAGCAATAGTTAAACATTAGGATGAGGGGCTATTTTTATGAAAATAATGCCTTAATAAAAATATTAATGGTATACAAATACACTCTTTCTCCTTTTTCTATGGCCCAAACATGTTTTTGACAAACTTTATGCTGTTCACTGGCAAGTTCATTATATTGGTAACGCTTTACCAACTTTTCTCATTAGTAAACCGCAGTTAATGCATTAACTAATGAGCAAAAGATTTATTGCATACAGTATTTATTAAGCTGTTCATTGTTAGTTCATATCAGCTCAGGTATGATAAATAATAATAACAGATGCAACTTTTGATTTTAATTGTGTATTAGTAAACATTGGAAACTAAGATTAAAGGCACAATATGTACAATTTTGGGATTAAAATATCCAAAAGCCACTAGAACGATGTTATATATTTTGTTGACTTGTGTACTTAGATTATCCCAAATGTTTCCAAGAATGTTTAAATCCAGAGAAGTAAGACTCGGGCCGTGTACGTGCGTCACCTATCAATGACATCATACCCTCGATTTATTTTGTAGAAACCATGGAAACACCAAAGACGCTTTAATATATGATGTGTTTTATTAGACAGTTGAGCAACTTTTTGACTTTGTTTATGTCGGGACAGCTGTTAGTGTGACACCAATGCGAAACTGCTCAATGTTTAAATGATTATTGTCAGTGACAGCAGTGAGTTTTTCTGGATTTTGTTCAGAAACATTAGTCTGATGTGTTATGTCAGCAGTCAGTTTGTTAACAGTGTCTTTTAAGAGAAAAAACCCTTGTGTTTTTGTCATGTGACGCCCACAGCAGCCCCTGCCCTTCCGTTACCGTATTACTAAACATTAATCGTATAATGTATACATCATGTTATTTATTGTAAAAATCATATGACTGTAATCTACTGGGAATCATCAATGTGAATAATAGCAATGGCAAACAAAAGCAATAGTTAAACATTAGGATGAGGGGCTATTTTTATGAAAATAATGCCTTAATAAAAATATTAATGGTATACAAATACACTCTTTCTCCTTTTTCTATGGGCCAAACATGTTTTTGGCAAACTTTATGCTGTTCACTGGCAGGTTCATTATATTGGTAACGCTTTACCAACTTTTCTCATTAGTAAACCGCAGTTAATGCATTAACTAATGAGCAAAAGATTTATTGCATACAGTATTTATTAAGCTGTTCATTGTTAGTTCATATCAGCTCAGGTATGATAAATAATAATAACAGATGCAACTTTTGATTTTAATTGTGTATTAGTAAACATTGGAAACTAAGATTAAAGGCACAATATGTACAATTTTGGGATTAAAATATCCAAAAGCCACTAGAACGATGTTATATATTTTGTTGACTTGTGTACTTAGATTATCCCAAATGTTTCCAAGAATGTTTAAATCCAGAGAAGTAAGACTCGGGCCGTGTACGTGCGTCACCTATCAATGACATCATACCCTCGATTTATTTTGTAGAAACCATGGAAACACCAAAGACGCTTTAATATATGATGTGTTTTATTAGACAGTTGAGCAACTTTTTGACTTTGTTTATGTCGGGTACAGCTGTTAGTGTGACACCAATACGAAACTGCTCAATGTTTAAATGATTATTGTCAGTGACAGCAGTGAGTTTTTCTGGATTTTGTTCAGAAACATTAGTCTGATGTGTTATGTCAGCAGTCAGTTTGTTAACAGTGTCTTTTAAGAGAAAAAACCCTTGTGTTTTTGTCATGTGACGCCCACAGCAGCCCCTGCCCTTCCGTTACCGTATTACTAAACATTAATCGTATAATGTATACATCATGTTATTTATTGTAAAAATCATATGACTGTAATCTACTGGGAATCATCAATGTGAATAATAGCAATGGCAAACAAAAGCAATAGTTAAACATTAGGATGAGGGGCTATTTTTATGAAAATAATGCCTTAATAAAAATATTAATGGTATACAAATACACTCTTTCTCCTTTTTCTATGGCCCAAACATGTTTTTGACAAACTTTATGCTGTTCACTGGCAGGTTCATTATATTGGTAACGCTTTACCAACTTTTCTCATTAGTAAACCGCAGTTAATGCATTAACTAATGAGCAAAAGATTTATTGCATACAGTATTTATTAAGCTGTTCATTGTTAGTTCATATCAGCTCAGGTATGATAAATAATAATAACAGATGCAACTTTTGATTTTAATTGTGTATTAGTAAACATTGGAAACTAAGATTAAAGGCACAATATGTACAATTTTGGGATTAAAATATCCAAAAGCCACTAGAACGATGTTATATATTTTGTTGACTTGTGTACTTAGATTATCCCAAATGTTTCCAAGAATGTTTAAATCCAGAGAAGTAAGACTCGGGCCGTGTACGTGCGTCACCTATCAATGACATCATACCCTCGATTTATTTTGTAGAAACCATGGAAACACCAAAGACGCTTTAATATATGATGTGTTTTATTAGACAGTTGAGCAACTTTTTGGATACTTTCATAGACAGAAAACGAATAATTGTTATATAGCTCAACATAGTTGTTTAAATCTTGTTTTCTTGATTTATCGCGATTACCATGTTTTACCATGCCTGATATCGATCTAGCTCACTGCAGTGTGAACAAGTGTCTCATAGTAGCGCCGAGCGAACGCAAAAAGTAGCATTATAACATAACTTTCAACACACTCAAATGTATCTAATATGATAAAACAGCGCTGCGTTCCCCCACATACACATGAGCGGAGGAAGCGGAAGCAGCGACTGTGGCATGATAAAAGCTCAGTGAAATCCAGGCGTCATCAAGCTACGCCTTTGTTTTGAATAAGCAACATCTAGCGGTGAAAAATTACATATTGTGGCTTTAATAAAGGCTTTAGTATTAAAGTATCAAAGTATTTTCATTGTTAGTTAATAATGGAACCTTATTGTAAAGTGTTACCATTGTACCTATAATTTTACTGTTCTTATTATTAATTTTCATTCATATTTATGCAGCTATCAAGTGGAAACCCTACATATGAGAGCTTCTACAGACAGGTAAATTCAACTTTAACTTCCTGAAAGGGATGAACCTGTATAGAAATTTCAGGAAATGCTGTTTGAAATGGAATCAATAAAGCCCTGATATTATGTCCTCCCAATGTCGGTAATCAGTATAATATCAATGTATTATTGGCTGATACTGATAATGTGGTGTTCATCTTTTTTCCTGACACTGATGGCCTGTCGTGTTTGTTGCAGGTGGATCCAGGAAACACTGGGAAAGTGGGCGCTGTGGATGCCGCTCAGTTCTTAAAGAAATCTGGGCTTTCAGACAGCACATTGGGTCAGGTGAGAGAAAATAATCACTGAACATCTGAAAGCCTTGAGATGCAGCACTAGAATGACTGTGTGTCTTTGCCTGTCTTTACAGATCTGGGATCTGTCAGACCCTGAGAGAAAAGGCTACTTGGATAAAAAGGTAAATCTCATTGATTCATGTCAGAATAGGCATTTGCAAATGATCTTTGATGTCATATTGATATAATTTCATATTAGCCCTTCATTTGTTTGGAGTCTTAAATACTGTTTGTACAGTTTAATTGATTGAAAGTTAAATGTGCATGCAAGCAAAATTTCTACATTTTGGCTATAAAAAGACAATTAGTGTGTTTACATGCACATTCTTAACCCCATTATGCTTAATAAGGCAACAGTGCACGTCATCATGTAAATGTGTTAACCCGTTTTACTTTATCGGAGTAAAGTCATAAACGGCTTAAGCATAGACAGATCGTCACAGCTAGATTTTTGCCCCTTACACCAGAAAGTAAACGCATCAACCTGTTTTCTGTCAGCTTATTTAAGTGCGCATGCGTGATATGTGACAGGAACGTGTCTACAGACAGAGCGAGCGTTTGTAGAAAACGTGGGCAGAAACAAAATCCAGTCATAACTGAATTTACTGTTTAACATGGAAAGTAGCAAAATTTGGAGGGGGATTTTCGATTCTGAACAGATAAATAAACAAAATAACATGTAATTTATTACTAGAGGTTCTGACAAAATTTTAATTGCTCCAATATATTTAAAAATGCTTAATTAATTCAAATGAATTATTAAAAAAATCAGCTTGGGATAGTTCACCCAAAAATGAAAATTACCCCATGATTTACTCCCCCCTCAAGCCATCCTAGGTGTAAAATATGACATTCTTCTTTCAGACGAATACAATCGGAGTTATATTAAAGGGTTAGTTCACCCAAAAATGAAAATAATGTAATTTATGACTCACCCTCATGCCGTTCCAGACCCGTAAGACCTCCGTTCATATTTGGAACACAAATGAAGATATTTTTGTTGAAATCCGATGGCTCAGAAAGGCCTCCATTGGCAGCAATGACATTTCCTCTCTCAAGACAAATAAAAGGTACTAATAAAACTAACCCTTTAATAAATGTCCTGGCTCTTCCAAGCTTTATAATGGGAGTGAATGGCAGCCCAAAATTTGAAGCCCATAAAAGTGCATCCATCCATTATAAACGTACTCCACACAGCCCCGGGGGTTAATAAAGGCCTTCTGAAGCGAATCGATGTTTTTTTTTAAGAAAAATATTCATATGTAACACATTATAGAGTAAAATATCTAGCGGACCGCCTTCCGTATTCAACTTACGCAGAAAGTGTAACGCCTCTCGCAGTTCAAAATGCTTACACTAAGTCCAACGTCATACTTTCTTCGTAAGTTGAATACGGAAGGCGGTCTGGCGGAAGTTATATATTTTACTTTATAACTTTTTATTTTATTTTTTTGGGCTTCAAATTTTGGGCTGCCATTATATCACTGACATTTTTTAATATAACTCCGATTGTATTCGTCTGAAAGAAGAATGTCATACACACCTAGGATGGCTTGAGGGCGTGTAAATCATGGGGTAATTTTCATTTTTGGGTGAACTATCCCTTCAATTGTAAATAACACAATTTTAGTAAGAGTCAATAACTGGGAATATTTGGACATTTTATTGAAAATCTGTTATGTACATTTGAAAAACAGCCATGGTTAAATTCTAGTGTTAATGATATAATGACTTTTAATTCACTTTTAAGAAGTGTATTCTCAACATTGCAGCATTTGCATGTCTAATAATCTCCTAACGAGCACATTAATTATTATTTGAATTATCATTCAGTGACACCATGTGTTACTGTCTCTGGTAGGCTTTTGTCTTTCAAACACATTAAAATGTACAAATTCACGTCATTTCATATTTACATGCAATGCAGGGATTCCTCAACTTTTTTGTCAAGTTAATAATTAAGGTCAATAAAAAATGTATTCAATAATAATAATAATAATACATTTATAAAATTAAGTTTACGGTCAGTTAATGGTCACATAAAGTATTTTTTTAACCTTTTTTTAGTAAGACACATCAGATCTGAACATTTGCGATGCACACTGTGGACCGTCAATTATTATGATCAGATTCCAGTCGGATACACAAATAATTGGAATTGGACTGACAATGTGAACACTATGTAAGGCAGAGACGGTCCACTTAATTAGAATTTAATTAAAAAAGCATCACAACCTGGCTGTAATTGACATAAGTTATTTGCAATTTTAACAAATAAATTAACATCCAAAATGTTCTCAGGCTCTGCCTTCATTGTTAGTTGAAGATCTCTATGAATGCAGTTGATTTTTTTTTTTACATTTTATTTGGTAACACTTTACAATAAGGTTTCATTAGTTAACATTAGTTAATGTATAAGCTAACATGAACTAACCATGGCCAATACATTTGTTACTGTATTTGTTCATCTTTGTTAACGTTAATTAATAAAAATACAGCTGTTCATGATTTGTTCATGTTAGTTCACAGTGCATTAACTAATGTTAACAAGATTTTAAAAAAGTATTATTAATAAACGCTTTATAAGTGCAGTTCATTATTAGTTCATGTTAACTAATGAACCTTATTGTAAAGTGTTACCTTTTATTTTGATTCTGCAATCTCTTTTAAGGGTTTCTTTACTGCCCTGAGGCTGGTGGCTTCTGCTCAAGGAGGAAGCGATGTCAGTCTGAACAGTCTAGGCCAGAACACACCCATCCCTAAATTTGTGAGTATTGGCACTTTGGATATACTTAATGAAATTCAGTGATTCACATATGTTTATCTGAATAGCATGTGTAAAATGAAAGATGTTGTTAACATTTGCTTTGTGAATAACACCTGATTGTGTCACCCTTAAAATATCTCGAATCACTGTCAGTCAGTTGAATAGCTAACGTTGACATCTAATCGCAGTTAATGTGTTTGCATGCTGATTTGTAAGTCGTTCTGGTTAAAAGCTGCTAAATCAACACATGTAAATGCTGTGTGTGTTTTGCAGAGAGACACCGCCAGCCCGTCCCTGAACATCACAACCTCTGCTGCTGATTCCATCTGGATAGTGAAGGTACAGATTTACTGGAATTTGTGATGGAAAACTCATTTATGCAACAATGCTTCATTGTCTCTTTTCCATTGTGTTTGGCTTCACCAGCTGGAAGATAAAGCAAAGTACGATGGGATATTTGAGAGTCTGTCTCCCATTGGTGGGCTGCTGTCAGGTGATAAAGTGAAACCAGTCCTCATGAACTCAAACCTGCCTCTCGATGTGCTTGGAAAGGTGACTGTCTGCATTACTTTGTAATAGGCCTGCACTGTTATAGACATTTTAGACCTATTAGCCTATTCATTTTACTGATATTGTACTAATTATGGACATTGTTTTAGAAGTCTTGTTGGTAACACCAAATGAAGCCTGTATTAATAATGCATTATAAGGATATTCTTAATGCATTATAAGGGTATTCTTAATGCATTATAATACATGCATAATGTCTTATAAACAACATTATAATGTGTTGTATCATCTGATAAATAATCATAAGAATAGTTACAATACATTACAATACTTACCTATTTGTACAATGCATTATAACACCAAATTAAAGCTGCAAGCAGCGATGAAAGGGCCCTCGCACCTGGAACACTTTGAATAGTTTATAATTCTCAGTGTATAGTGGGCGACATGCATTTAAGAGGGAAAATATAGGGAAATATGGCAAAGTCACTTCTATGTGCCACACTTGGTGCTATGACTATAACTGAATATTGGCATGTCGACGTGTTCAGGCCAGGACTTTTTATGTGAAGTTTGGGGCAGATCGGCCAATGTATGCCCAAGTTATACAGCTTCCTGTTTCATGGCGAAACATCGACATTTGTCAGGCCGCCACGGACACGCCCTTCAGTGAAAACGCAAGATCTTCGCAATTTAACATCACCAAAGCCTTAAGATTACACCCACCAAATATGATAATGATCCGATTACAACTGTAGGAGGAGTTTGTTAAAGTTAGAATTTTGCTTAGAAATGGCAAAAACCTAAAAAAAAAAATTTCAGAGAAAAATCAAATATCTGTTTTCCTGTTGGGTTTCAGATTTAGTTCCGAGGGACTTTTTTGTAGGTATTGGGCTGTTACATGTGTGTACAGAATTTCATACCTGTAGGTGAAACGTGGCGCGAACTGCGCTTAATTAAAATTTTTGTAGGTGGCGCTATCGAGCCATTTTGCCACACCAAATTCTGAAACCCATATCAGACATAAATTTTCGCCACTTCTGACGCGTGTGTGCAAAGTTTCATGAGTTTTCGAGTATGTTTAGGCCCTCAAAAATGCCTTTCATTTTGGATAAGAAGAATAGTAGACCGAGCTATTCCAATAGGGTCCTTACACCATCGGTGCTCGGGCCCTAATGAAGCCTGCATTTATAATGCATCATAAGGCTATTCTTGGTGCATTATAATGCATGCATTATGCCTTATAATGTCTTGTATCATCTCATAAATAATCGTAACAACAGAATGGCTGTTTAAAAGCAGACTTAACTTTTGTTACTTAAAACAGACACTTATAAATAGACCACTTATAAATATTATTAAAAAAATTATAAATAGTTTTAAGACATTTAAAAAAATACTTAGTTTTTGTCACTTTAAGCCACTCATAAAATGTAGTAAGATACTGTGCAGATCTTAAGTAAACAATGTCAAGATATGAGATTTGAGAAAGTAAAAGATATGAAACTATGGGATAGATAATCCATTATAACTTAAGTGGATAAAATTGTTTTTTGTGTGTTTATAAATCCTCATACTCTTAATAGTTATAACCACAAATAGGTAAGTATTATTAGTGTTGTTACGATTATTCATGAGATGATAAAACACATTATAAGGCATTATGCGTACATTACAATGCACTAAGAATACCCTTATGATGCATTATAAATGCAGGCTTCATCTGGTGTTATAATGCATTGTACTCTTAAAATTATTGTAATGTATTTTAACTGTTGTTATGATTATTTATCAGATGATACAACACATTATAAAGTTGTTTATAAGGCATTATGCATGTATTATAATGCATTAAGAATACAGGCTTCATAGAAAGTGTTACCGTCTTGGTATATTTTTGTTGGTTTAGTTTTAGAAACAGCATTTACAATTTCAATTTAGAATTGGATTCAAGTGAAATCAGGCATATAAACATCAAAATAGTAGAAATTATAGGTAACTGTTCAATAAAAATAAGGTCTTTTTACTTTAAAAACACACTAAAGTTAAGTTGGGGTCAGTGTGTGTTCTTTAAAAAAAAAAATTATATTTTATTCCACAAGGAGGCATTAAATTGATCAAAAGTGACGGTAAAGATATTTATATAATATTACAAAAGATTTCAAATAAATGCTTTTCTTTTGAACTTGCTATTCATCAAATAATCATGAAGAAAATATAAAGCAGCAAAAAACGTTTTCAACCTTGATAATAATCAGAAATATTTCTTGAGCAGCAAATCAGCATGTTAGAATGATTTTTGAAGGATCGTGTGACACTTAAACTTTATGATGTTTGTATATACATACATAAAAAGTATAATAATAAAAGGTCTGATATTGTTTGTTCCAAAAATGCAGAATAGAATAATATTTGACATACTTTGTAATGTTGTTTAGTATATTAGTGAATGTTTTTCGGCTTTTATCTCTCTATTTTGTAGATTTGGGATCTCAGTGACATTGACAAAGATGGGCACTTGGATAAAGATGAGTTTTCAGTGGTGAGTCAAATGATGCATCAAATAAAAATACCACTTTATGTGCTTTAGTGATATGATCAAACCTCTAAAACTAAATATTAGTTCAGCGTGTGTATCATCCTATAGTGTTTGCGCTCAGACATGAATGGTTCCTCAAGACATGTCTTGTTGAGGAGAGGTTCTCTGTTACTTTACACTTTTAATATTATACACACTGCTCAATGTGCAATATCTCAAAATAGATTATAGAGTAAGTATTTGTGGATATTATTATCTGTGACAAGGAAACGTCAAAAGCTCACATCATTTGCTCTTTGCAGGTGATGCACCTGGTTTATGCAGCCAGAGAGAAAGAGCCTGTGCCGTCCACCCTCCCTACATCTCTCATCCCTCCATCCAAACGCAAGAAGATTCCAGGCGCTCTCCCGGGATCAGTTCCTGTCCTTCCCTCTAGTCCGTTCCTCCTGATGGAGAACCTGCGGCCCGTGCCGGCGCTTTCCAAGAGTCCTCTGGGCAGCAGCACAAATCTGTCTCCATCAAACTCATTCAAGCGCTCCACCCCAACACCACCGCAGCCTCAAACGCACACACAGGTGAACACCAAGGCTGTCGTGCTTGTGCAACACAAAATACCTGTCCAACCGCATTCTTATCAGCTCCTGGAGCTGCGGTCTTCATGTTTACAGAGTTTACTACCTGATAATTCACAGTGAAAGTTTGTCTGATTGGGCATGATTTGCTACATTATTTAGAAACCAGAAACGACCTACAGTACTTTCACGAATTAAGTTAGTTACACAGTGACTAAACCTGTACAGAACCCAAGAAATTCTATGAAAGGTTCCCATTCAAATGACTTTCAATTTAAACTTCATGGCCAGCCAGGTACCATAAAACATTGAACCATTTAAGATTTATAGACTGAGGTTTTTGTCTTCAAGCCATTTGCGCAAGAGTGTGCTTGTGTTTTGAAAAGAATATTTGTGTACTTTTAAAATAATAGTTTGTGAAGCAGCCTTGACGTCACATGGCTCAATATGACAGCAGTACATGCAACTCAGATAGTTTTATTGTAAATGAAAATAATAGTAATTTAATCATTAATACAGATGCTGCCTCCATTGCCTCTGTTATGTTTTCTCATTGAAACTCAGGGCTTAGAGAGAATACAGTATTTTCCACTCATAATTACAACTTTGTGGTGACATTCATGTGCATTCAACTTGTAATTACAATCTTTCTGGTGTGACTTGAACACACCCTAAAGACATTGCCTTGTGGGATACAGTGTGCTCTGTTTGTATAATAGATGCATATAGAAAATTCACATAATGCACTTTCCAAAAATAATATGAGTCAAATGTGATTCAAAATGTCCCCTAAATGTGTCTTTGCAGCCGTCCTCAGATCACTGGGTGGTGCCGGCGGATGACAGAGAGCAGTACGAGGAGATCTTTGATCTGGCAGACTCTGATTTTGATGGCATGGTTGGAGGAGGTGAAGTGAAGGATATCTTCATGAACTCCCGGCTGCCTCAGAGTGTCCTGGCACACATATGGTGAGATTAAACAGTAAAATGCAATCATATTTCTAAGTAAAGGCATCCACAGCCTTTTTTAAAACCATGCTTGTGCTTGCAAAATGAACCATTTTTGTTCGTGTCCAACAGCAGTAGGATTTATGATATGATGTTGTTGGTCTGCAGGTCGCTGGCGGACACTCAGCGCACCGGCAAACTCACCATAGAGCAGTTCTGTCTGGCAATGCACCTGATTCAGGAGAAAGTTAAAGGAGTGGACCCTCCTCAGAGTCTGACCCCTGACATGATACCGCCGTCAGAGAGAGGGGCCGCCAGCACACCTGTGAGTGAGCGGCACGCACACATGCATGACATGCATCCAAACACGTTGTATTTATATAAATCAAAAGCAGGATCCCTTCAGCCTCAAGGGCTCCTAATTTGTTATATATATATATATAAGATCCTATTAGTTAATGCATTAATATTAGCTAACAATGAGCAATACATTTGTAACAGTATTCATTCATCTTTGTTAATTAACTGTTCATTGCTACTAGTTCATGTCAGCTCAGGTTGTATCTGTTAGTCTAGTTAACAATTTGAACCTTATTCTAAAGTGTTACCAGTATTTGGATTTTATTTATAAGATGGGATAGACTGGGACATAACTAAAATCCTATGTCATTGGGCCCTATCATACACTACACAAGTGTTTTTTGCTAGTTTCTGCCCGACGCAGTTATAATTTTCACGTCCAGCACCACGTTGTTTAAATAGCAAATGCACTCACGCCCATGGGCGAACAGCTGGTTTGAAAACCAGGTATGTTCAGGCACATTGTTGGTGCGCAGTATTTTTTTGTGTTATTTAAAGAGCACGTTAGTAATATGTGCCTATAGGCGGGTGCACAACGCGCGTACACTCTGCTTATTAAACACACACAGGGACGCGCAGCAGCACACACACATGCCAAATAATAAAAATCAAAGGATTCGTCTCTGGAGAATAGGGAATCCGCCATGGTGCGAGCGCAACTGGCTTCTAAAGGGAATGGGAGATGAGACTCTGATTGGTTTATTGCACGTTACGCCCAAAACACATCCATGACTCATTAAGAGACTAGGGACAACCCTTTGGACCATGCGCCGGGTGCACCGACCGCTTTTTTCCGTCGTTAAACTAGCAAAAGTGTATTCGGACACGCCCTTAGTGCACCTGCGCCATGTTGAAATTACCATTAACTAAGATTAATAAATGCTGACTTTAGTTAACTAATGTTACCATTTGTGGTAATGCATATTTTTGATAATCCAGATTATTCAATGCTTTACAAATGAAAGGTACTGATTGTATTTTTATTTATATAATCCATATTTAATGATCCAGATTCTCTCTGGATTCACACCGTCAGTCATGTCTGAATTGACCCCATTGACCCCATTGACCAGTCTGAGCAGGGTAAGTGATGTCAACGATGTTCATTGATTGACAGCATGAATTGCTATGAGAATAAATTGTTCTTAACTTCCTTTTGACATAATCTGGATTTACACATTTGCAGATTTAATTGCATTTCTCTTTCCCATTCATCCTCTCTCTATACATTCCTATCAACTTGATACTGGCCCATTAATCAAGGCAAAAATACACAATCTATATATTTAATAGTGTTTTTCATATTTACAACAGAATATGTTTAATATGGCTATAATATTATTGGTTAACTTTTTTTTCCTTACCTGTACGGTCTTGGTTACATCATCAGAAAATAAAACACTTCAATTAAATATAGTACGCAGGACAAATTTTTATTTTCTTTAAAGTCACATGCGCTGAAGTATCATTTACAATAAGACCGAAAACATTTATTTAAGAACGTAAATGGAGTTCATTTAGATTTTATGTCTGTCTTTATGTTCAAGCAATGAGAACGCCACCTAGTGCTCATGGATGAGCACTGCATAATTATAGTCTTACTCTAGATGACCGTCTCTTACATAACATGATTTTTCCAGGACAGCAGCAGTTCTGTTGGTTTGGTTGAGCTGACGGGAATCAAGGATCTCGATGACATCAACCAGGAAATCTCCCAGCTGCAGAGGTCAGAGAGTTTATAGATGGTGAATTATATGCTACACATAACCATATACCTTGCATTCTGCTAATTGCTTATTATTATAATTATATTTATATTAGGTCACACTTTAGATTAGGGTCCAATTCTCACTATTAACTACGACTTTTGCCTCAATAAAATCCTGATTACTGCTTATTACCTTATTATTAAGGTTAAGTTTAGGTATTGGTAGGATTAAGGGATGTAGAATATGATCATGCAGAATAAGGCATTAATATGTGCTTTATAAGTGCTAATAAACAGCCAAAATCCTAGTAATATGCATGTTAATAATAAGCAACTAGTTAATAGTGAGAATTGGCTCTAAACTAAAGTGCTACCCCTATTTGATTTTTTTTTTTTGTGCATTGCTTGCTTCATAGTGAGAAACGCATATTAGAGACAGAAATCAGACAGAAAGAGGAAGTCCTGCGACAGAAGAACGGTGAAATCCAGGTGAGGATGATCTGTACTACTGGTAACCTTTTATGGAAACACTTTACAATAATGTCCCATTAGTTAATGTATTAAATTTAGGGTATGCATTTAGGGTTTGTTCACACTTGGCGTGTTTGGTTGGATTAAAACGAACCCTGGTGTGATTGCTCTTTTAGTGCGGCTCATTTGAATAATTGTGAACGCTGCTGTCTGAACTAGGGATGTCATGAGAACCGATACTTCGGTACCAAGTCGGTATCAACATTTTAAAATCCTGGCGGTACTTGTTTTTCTACAGTACCGTGAGTACCGATGGGACCGAACATTTATGCACTATAGCATGTAGGTTGAACCCAAACAGATTATCAGAGCAAAACAGTAAAATCAGTCATTTTAAAACTTTCTGTGAGATGTAATTTCACAAACGGTGTTAGTGATTCAGCAGTACAGTGGCTTCATAGTATCCATCATCTATTTTGCTCTGCAAGCAAGATGCACGGTGCAAGACCTTAGCGCACATCGTTTTATATCATGCAAATGTATAAATTCAAGCGATTTTAAACTATAAAGTACTCGCATGCTCTCTGAGAGACGGACCAAAGCGCACACACACATCCGCGTCTCGTGCAAGTGTCAGATTTACGCAGCTTATTAGCCTACACATAAACGTTCCAATACACACACAGTTATGTCAACATGCCCGTCTTGGCAAATATTCGCGTTGGTTATGTGAATGTTAACAGCATGTGTAACAGCATATTGTCTCTGTCCATTAGCTCTTAGTGATAGCAGCCTTTAAACCCTGCTACTGTCTACTATTGGCTGTCTGTATTATTAATGATAATCAAACAACAAAAGAAAAGATTTAATAAGGATTAGTCTATATTTAACTCACACAGTTATGACTGAGTTATTTTATATTATTAAATGTAATAATATATTTTTACTTGAATATTACTGTCAGACCTACCTGAAAAAATATAATTTAATTTGTATCTTTATTCTATTGTATTTATTTATGCTACTGCTTCTAATGTGTTTATTCATTCTTGTTTTATAACTGACTATTGCAACAAGTTACCTTATAAAAACACAAATACATTAAGGCGAGCAAACATTTTAATATTTCTTTTTTAAAATATCTATAAAAAAGTTCATGTATTCGTTTTTTGAAAACATTTTAAAAAAAAAAAAATTCCGGTATCGACTAGATTTTTGGTATCGTGACATCCCTAGTTTGAACCCTGGTGCGCACCAAACAAGCAGACTGAGACGCTGAAAAGATGGGTCCTGCTCCGCTTCCAAACCAACTCTGGTGCGGTTCGACTGAAATATGAACTCAACACAGACCAAACACATGTAAACGAACCAAAAACAGGACATGATGTCACAAGATGCGACCCTAAAAAGGACAGAATGCTCAAGCACACCTGTGTTTTCTCGTCATAGTCGTGATGTTGCCCATCACAGTTCGGTACAGGCGTCAGAACCGCGTCTCCTCGCAGCAGATCTTGGTTTGTGTGTGGGACGGAGGGATTCCTGCCGCTGTTTTGACTTCTTTACACATTTTATAAGCTCTTCACGAGTTCTCAGCTGGTCAAAATACATGGTCATATGTAGCTATGCACACACAACGAGCGCATTTAGCCCAGAACACAGCATTGTTTTGGATGTTCGGTAAGTTCCGTCACAAAATATATGTAATAAAAGCTGACCAGGTTGTGAACGTATCCCTATGCCTTTAGGTGCATTAACTAACATTAACTTAAAATACATTTGTTACAGTATTTGGTAACACTTTATTTTATTGTAACAGTAAATGATGCATAATTACATGCAACTAACCCTAGACCAAACCCTACACATAACCATAAATATATATACATGTAGTTAATATTACTCTGTACTTAATTGTAAAATTACACTGTAACAAAGACACCTTAAAATAAAGTGTAAACCAGTATTTATTAATCTTTGTTAATTCTAGCTAATAAAAATTCAACTGCTCATTGTTAGAAATAATATTAACAGATGCAACTTTTAATTTTAATTATGTATTAGTAAATGTAGAAATTAATATCAACTAAGATTAATAAATGTGTTAGAAGTATTGTTCATGTTAACTTGTTACAGAGCAAAACAAATAAATAAATGGAAATGAAACATTAATTTGAATTTATTAAAGAGAGCATGGTATGATATGAGAGAAACTAACACAACATGAAATTTAACGCTGCTCTTGTCTACACATTAAAAGAGAAAAGGGAGCTCAAAACAGTGTAAAAGTGTCCTAAAAGCCTTTCTGAAAGCTTTGTGTGAGGAACGGACCAAAGCGTACTTTTTATCCATCTTATTTTGCAACGCACAAGTTAGCTATTTTATGTGATTGTGCGAGACTTCCGATTCATTTGCAGCTACAGGTAAATAAACAAAAGGATAATTAAGTGCGGTAAATAGTTTTTTGTGTGCTGCATACCAGTGTGTTTATAATTATGACAGTTTATTAAAATGATATGATAACAAGTACCAGTTTGGAATATCAAGCAGCATAACAGACAGTTAAATGACACCGTAAGCCTTGTGCATTCAAGTTTCAAATAGCTCCTTCTGCTTTTACATCAGAAGTAAAGGTGGATAAAATAATGATTCTGTGCAGGAGGTGCAGAGAGACCTGGAGCGTGAAAACGTTGGTCTTCAGGAGTTTGATCACCAGAAACGAGACGCTCTGGATCGACTCAGTGAGATGGAGCAACAGAGAGCCAAGCTGGAATCAACGCTTGACGAGACCAAGAACAGATGGCAGGAGGAGAACGCTAAGGTGAGTCTTGCTTTGATTTGAGTTGACAGAATATAGCGTCTGTTAGCAGATATTCTGTAAGGCGGACGCATATTTGATATAATACACATTAACATCTAAAATGTTGCATTAAAAAAAGCATATTGTCAGTCAGACTGCTTATCAATTTGACTACGCTGACACTGTTGGACGAGAACAAAACTGAATTGAGCTGCTTTATAGCTCAATTGAATTGGTTTCATAACACTGAATGCATCAACATACTAACGATTATTTTGGTAATCGAGTAATCGGTCGATTATTTTGATGATTAATCAAATAATCTGATAAAAATAGACCCAAGCAAATACCTAAGCCTTTAAAATGCAGTGCATCCGGAAAGTAATGACGCTTGCCATTCAGGCCAAAGAGTTTAATCTTTGTTTCATCAGACCAGAGAATTTTGTTTCTCGTGGTCTGAGAGTCCTTCAGGTGCCTTTTGGAAAACTCCAGGTGGGCTGTCTTGTGCCTTTTACTGAGGGATGGCTTCCGTCTAGCCGCTCTACCATACCGGCCTGATTGGTGGAGTGCTGCAGACATGGTTGTTCTTCTGGAAGGTTCTCCTCTCTCCACAGAGAAATGCTGGAGCTCTGTCAGAGTGACCATCGGGTTCTTGTTCACCTTCCTGACTAAGGCCCTTCTCCCCCGATCGCTCAGTTTGGCCGGGTGGCCAGCTCTAGGAAGAGTCCTGGTGGTTCCAAACTTCTTCCATTTACTGATGATGGAGGCCACTGTGCTCATTGGGACCTTCAATGCTGCAGACATTTTTCTGTACCCTTCCCCAGATCTGTGCCTCAATACAATCCTGTCTCAGAGGTCTACAGACAATTCCTTGGATTTCATGGCTTGGTTTGTGCTCTGACATGCACTGTTAACTGTGGGACCTTATATAGACAGGTGTGTGCCTTTCCAAATCATGTCCAATCAAATGAATTTACCACAGGTGGACTCCACTCAAGTTGTAGAAACATCTCAAGGATGATCAGTGGAAACAGGATGCACCTGAGCTCAATTTTGAGTGTTTATGGCAAAGGATGTGAATACTTATGTACATGTATTTTTTTCTGTATTTAATTTTAATACATTTGCAAAGATTTCAAACATACTTCTTTCACGTTGAAGTTTTACTTTTAATTCAAATGTCCACTTAATCTTTAATATTTGGCCACTTCTTCACTTCTACAAAATTGCATGATGATTCTTTTATATAAATGACTGAATAATTGCCATTTATATGTTCCGTGTGTGTAGATCACATCGCTGCAGACTCAGATCTTGTCTCAGGAGTCAGACATGCAGACGCAGGAGAAGGAGATGAGCAGAACGAAGACGGACCTGTACTGTCTGGAACAAGAGGAGCAGCGTCTGGATGAGAGTCTGCGTGCTGGAAAAGCCAAGCTTGACAGCATCCTCAAACTGCTCAAAACATCGCAGGACGAGATGGACCAGGTCACAAACACCTAGACATGCACCGAAATGAAAATGGGCCAAAACCTAAAATTCTGGATGCACTTGGCCAAAAACAGAAACTGAAAAAAAAATCTTAGTTTACATTTTTTAAAAAGTTTTTTTGTATAATTGTATTAATATTAGTGCTGTCAATTGATTTAAAAAATCAACAAATTAATCACACATTTTTCTGTAATTAATCGCACCTAAAGTTTTAATATATTTTTATATTGTAATAAGTTTCATCTCCAAATGAATGTAGAAACAACATAAAGACTAGTATTTAAGTAGCCTTAAATATTTGTTTAATGGTATCGTTTTATGAATGAAAGCCAGTAGCTCTAATACCAATACTGCTACTAATGTCTCTATGAAATAGATTTTTTAGGACAAAAATGCCATTTTGCCATCTTTTTTTGTTTTTGCCCATGCAAGCGCTGTCTGAAGGGGCTTTCTGTGCGCACAAGTGTGTGTGTGTGTGTCACACAGACAGGAGATTCACAGACGCACTACGTTCTCTTTTGTGTTTTAACACGCTTGAATGGTTAGAAGCATTTGTATGAATAAGAGCGTGATCATATAATGTAACGCTAGCCAAAGGATTATGGAAAGAACTGATGCTGCGTCAATTGCTTTGATTATTTTAACAGGTTAAACTGATTTATTTATTAACAGCTCAGAAACTACAATATCCCATTTCTGCATATTAATACACCTTGCTTTGCATAGTGTAAAAATTCACTATCAATGAAATCTGAACGACATAATTTTTTTCTACCCCATAAATCCTTCTGTTTCAAATTATTTAAATAACAAACATATTAATTTAATGCATTTATTATGAATAATTTATTTATTTTCCTATTTATTTATTTATACTTTAATTTATTAATTAATAATAATTTAATTTAAATGTATTTATTTATTTTTAATATTTTCATTTATTTTTAATTAATTAATTTATTATTAATAATTTTATTTATTTATAATTAATTCATTTATTTATTAAAATGATTTGTTTATTAACAGCTCAGAAACTACAATATCCTATTTCTGCATATCAAAATACACCTTGCATTGCATAGTGTAAAAATTCCCTGAACAACATAATTTTTGTTACCCCAGGGCCCAGATACCTGTGATTTATTTATTGAGGTGTATATGTAATATTCTAAACTTCTTATTGGCAGTACCTGCAGTCTAAACTTGTAAAGTGACGTTTGGGTTGTGATCTTGTTCCCTCAGACACGCAGTGAGCTCAGTGAGATCCAGGACACCCAGCGGGAACTTAATAAGACTATCGAGCGCTTCAGCAAAGCTCTCAATGACAGCACGACCAGCCTGGCAGAACTGGACCAGCTCATCGCTGAGGAGAGCTCCAGCATCGATGCCAAGGTGAGGAATCGTGGCACGTTTCAGAAATGTCTTGATCATGTTGTGGTGAGGTTTTTAAGTGCACCTGATTTTCAGATGTATGTTGCTCCGCAGAACTTCAAGTACACTTTCAAGGGTCTTTCAACATCAGATTGTATCTTCCTGGTGGTCTTGAGCGAAAACAAACAAAAAGTAACCAGGGCTGAATCTGAAATCGCCCACCTATAAATAGGGCATTATTTGTGGGGACAGCCATTTGTAGTGGTGTCCGAAACCATAGTGGACGTTATCAAGTGCCCTCAATCGATCCCGTATTGCCGATGTACACTCAACGGGTGTCTGAACTCACTCTCTTGTATTCATTCACTCTGTATTAGTGGACTAACTTAGAGAATAGTGAATGAGGGTTTTGGGGATGATTTCGGACTCAGGTTTGCCTTTTATTTAGCTGGTCGTGAAATGAGTTTTAATCGGTCAAATAAAATTTGATCTTTTGACATATAAGAGGTCTTTGTACCATTACCTCCTCATTATAAACAAAGCATTTATTTAATCGAGCTTTATTTAATCCATCATGGACCCCGCCGACGGCATTTTATATTTTCTGTTTTTATTTAAATTTAAAAAAAAAAAGTAGCTGTCACATTTTTATTATTGAAATCTGAACAACATATATACAACATTTGTATTTATTTAAATCACATTTTATTATTTAATTTAATGTAATAAATTAGGTTTGTTTATATTAAATAAAATATAAATATTTATATCTAACTTCTAATATTTGTATTTTATTTTATTTCCACTCTTTTTGAACTAATGAAAATGATTTTTAATAGTTTTAGTTAAAAATAATAAACACTGCCGTTGACTAAAATATGCCATTTTGTAATAAATTTAATGAATAATGAAGAAAAATTTATTAAATTCAAAGAATAATTTGTCAAGACAAAAACTGACTAAAGTAAAATTACAATTAAGTTTGTTGCCATTAAACAGGCCTCATGGGAAAAGTGTCATGGAAAACCTGGAATTTTTAAATTGCTATTTCCAGCCAAAAAAAAAAAACTATAAAATATTTAATTGGCTAAAAATCTCTCTGTGAAATGATTTTTCCTTATCCAGTAATAATGAATGGCTGGTAAAGTCATAGTCAAAAGATTTGAAAACTCTGTTTATCAGTGTGTTTACTGTAAACATGTTTCTCGTTTATACAAATTGAGGGTTAGGTCATTTACTAATGCCTTAGGAAAAACAAAGGCCAAATATTGATCATTTTCATTTTTAGGAAATCACCTTTACAGCAGTGCACCTCTATTGGAAGTTTTATCGAACCTTGAATAATCCTTAAATTATGAAGGAAATTACTTTTTCAGTCCACGCATTTGTTGACATTTAAAGTAACTTTAGCTTGGCCTTCCACTGAAAGGTTAAAGAGGAACCACACAACACCACACACACATCCGCCAGCGTGCCTTTACTCTTGTTATTGTTAACGTAATTATGCCACACACTGGCCCACAGTCAAACAGTCAAACAGCTCACCCTTTCCTCGAAAGAGAGCCGTCCCTTTGACGTCTGACATCAGAAGGTCCAGCACAGGAAATGAGGAAGCGGCCCGGCAGCCTATCGAGCTGAACGATGCCCTCTTCATACTGATTACAATGATAATATTTTCCCCGCAGTCAGAGGAAGAGAGCAAACACGAGTTGAATGCTGTGTGTGTTTCAGGAGGATTCATTGGTTAAGTCCAGGATGGCCATGTTTAACAGTTCCCGCTCTCAAGGCTTGAACGCAGACCCCTTCCAGAGCGAAGACCCCTTCAAAAGTGACCCCTTCAGTAAAGGTGGGCTTTTCTCTACCTTAATACATATAGCAATTCAGTGTACACTCAGTGTGTGCTATATTCAGTGTTCAGTAGGACTGAAAATTATCGTTCTTAATAACTTAACTAGTTAAATTAGGCTGTTCCAGTCCCATCAGTTCATTCATATGGTTCATTTAATTTAAGTAGTTCCCAAATGATTAACTGATTCATTGAAAGCGTTTCCTGAAGTTTCTGTGTAGCATTTTATGATTTCTTGAGTGTTTAACCCCTTACACCTCCACCCCCCCCCGAATGTACTAACACAATAGGTATCATTTTAAAGCTTAGAATCTCAGCTTTTCAATGCATATATCCTTTTCGATCAACTCTTAACGGGTGCTGAGTTATTCCTCTAAAACGGAGTGTACCGCCGACGGGCGCCACCTAGCTGCGAAAAAATGAATTGTCATATTTTTCAAAACTGCATTGATCAACACAAAATAGGTGTAATTTGAAAGGTCTCATGGAGTAGAATACAACAAGCCTAATTGTTTTGGGCTTTGACTAATCTTGAGCGAGTTTTTGTAAGTTAAGCCCTGCAAGACCCATATGTAAATAATATACTGATGTGGCATTCACGTGGCGTTTTTTCAAATAAGAAAAATTTTAAATTATTTAAAAAAATAAATAATATTTTTCCTCTTTTATCAGCATTTTCTCAGCATTAGATTGTCCAAATGTAATAAAAATGTATATTTTCTAAAAATATAAAAAGTGTTCTAACAAATGATACATACTTTTTGACTCTCCTTGCTATAGTTTGAGTTATGAGTCTTTAAATTTGTGTGTGTCACTCAGAAAACAACAGTTTTATAAATGTCTTCTGGGTGTCAAGGATTGAACAAAAAGGCTACCTATGTTCCAAATGCTGTAACTTTTGATTACTTAATGCTATCACCACAATTTTATCCAGATGCAGAACACATATAGGGGAACATCACCAAAAAAGAATTTTTCTGCTGCCCTATTTCCTTCCTGAGTTATTGAATGTCAAATAAGAAAGATTTGTAAAATTATTATTATTTTTTTTAAATTGTCTTTTATCAGCAGTTTCTCAGCATTAGATTGTCCAAATATAATAAAATAAAAAGTGTGCAAACAAATGATACCTACCATTTGACTCTCCTTGCTATAGTTTTGGAGTCTTTACTTTTGTGTATGTCACTCTAAAAATGCCTTCAGGGCTTAAGGGGTTAATTAAATTGTTTAAAATGATATTTTATACAGTCCTGCCATTCATTCATTCATTCATACATTTATCTTTAATTCAATTCATTTTCATGTTTATTTATTAGTGCTGGGGAAAAATTAATCGTTTGTGTTTGTGTTTACATAATATGTGTGTGTACTGTGTATAATTATGTATATACACTCACTTAAAGGATTTTTAGGAACACCATACTAATACTGTGTTTGACCCCCTTTCACCTTCAGAACTGCCTTAATTCTACATGGCATTGATTCAACAAGGTGCTGAAAGCATTCTTTAGAAATGTTGGCCCATATTGATAGGATAGCATCTTGCAGTTGATGGAGATTTGTGGGATGCACATCCAGGGCACGAAGCTCCCGTTCCACCACATCCCAAAGATGCTCTATTGGGTTGAGATCTGGTGACTGTGGGGGCCATTTTAGTACAGTGAACTCATTGTCATAATCAAGAAACCAATTTGAAATGATTCGAGCTTTGTGACATGGTGCATTATCCTGCTGGAAGTAGCCATCAGAGGATGGGTACATGGTGGTCATAAAGGGATGGACATGGTCAGAAACAATGCTCAGGTAGGCCGTGGCATTTAAACGATGCCCAATTGGCACTAAGGGGCCTAAAGTGTGCCAAGAAAACATCCCCCACACCATTACACCACCACCACCAGCCTGCACAGTGGTAACAAGGCATGATGGATCCATGTTCTCATTCTGTTTACGCCAAATTCTGACTCTACCATCTGAATGTCTCAACAGAAATCGAGACTCATCAGACCAGGCAACATTTTTCAACTGTCCAATTTTGGTGAGCTCGTGCAAATTGTAGCCTCTTTTTCCTATTTGTAGTGGAGATGAGTGGTACCCGGTGGGGTCTTCTGCTGTTGTAGCCCATCCGCCTCAAGGTTGTGCGTGTTGTGGCTTCACAAATGCTTTGCTGCATACCTTGGTTGTAACGAGTGGTTATTTCAGTCAAAGTTGCTCTTCTATCAGCTTGAATCAGTCGGCCCATTCTCCTCTGACCTCTAGCATCAACAAGGCATTTTCGCCCACAGGACTGCCGCATACTGGATGTTTTTCCCTTTTCACACCATTCTTTGTAAACTCTAGAAATGGTTGTGCGTGAAAATCCCAGTAACTGAGCAGATTGTGAAATACTCAGACCGGCCCGTCTGGCACCAACAACCATGCCACGCTCAAAATTGCTTAAATCACCTTTCTTTCCCATTCTGACATTCAGTTTGGAGTTCAGGAGATTGTCTTGACCAGGACCACACCCCTAAATGCATTGAAGCAACTGCCATGTGATTGGTTGATTAGATAATTGCATTAATGAGAAATTGAACAGGTGTTCCTAATAATCCTTTAGGTGAGTGTATAAATACACACACGCATGTATATATTTAAGACATATTTGCATGTATATACTGTATATATAATTTATCTTGTATATAAATATAATTTTTTTATAAAAATATAAAATTTTTCTTAAATATATATAAAAATACACACATGCATGTATATGTATATATATATACACACACATACATGCATACATACATACATAATAATTATACACCGTACACACACACATATTATTTATTTATTTATTTATACTTAATATACTTATGTTAATTGTCACATACTGCTCCGAGACACAAACGCAGCTTTAATAGAAGGGTAATCCACAATCGTAGTCAAAAGTACAGGCAAGGTCAAAACACAGGCAGGCAGTCCAAACAAGCAAACAAGGCAGGAGAGACAGGCAAAAGGGTAATCCGGGATACAGGAAAAAAATCCAAAGAACGAAGAGACATGAAACTGGGAGAACGCTCGGAAGTGCAGTGTAACAACAAAACAAGGCTTAGCAATGAGTGACAGATAGACCAGGCTTTTATAGGGTGAGCTAACAAGGTAAATGAGACACAGGTGGATGTAATCAGGAATGATGTGTCCGGGCAGTGAGTATTGTAGGTAATGTAGTCTGTGGTGATATGGCAATAGTCTGAGGTGGAGTGCCCTCTGGTGGGCTACACGGCACTCTCGCTGGTGATCGTGACATTATTATACTTAATTTATTCTTATTTATTTATTTATACTTATACTTTATTAATTACTAATAATTTCATTTGTTTTTTATGTATTTATTTTTAATAATTTCATTTATTAATTATTACAATTACATTTATTTTTAATTAAATAATGAATTAATTTATTTTCATATTTATTTATTTTTAAAAATTGAATGTATTATTTATAATTTCATTTATTTTTTATAATTTCATTTATTTTTAATTAATTTGTTTATTATTAATAATTATATTTATTTATGATTAATTAATTCATTTATTATTTATATCTCTATTACTATGGTTTAGGTTTACGGATTTAAGCACACCCCTCATTCAAAATATTAAACTGCTAGCATCATTTGCTCTAGCATTATTTGTTTGCAGATTGAACTTGCTTTGATATTTTATCTAAATGTAATGACAGTTAGACATTGAACCATGACTTTTCTTGTTTAGGCCACTGGATGTAAATAAGAAATAATTTCTGAATAATTTCAAAAAAAAAATTTGTAGGTGTTTTGACGTTTGTGTGTGAATTATTGTTCTCTAGCTGATCCGTTTGGAGGAGATCCATTCCAACAGAACGACCCCTTCAAAGACCCGTTCGCTAATTCTGATCCCTTTGGTGAAACTTCCTCAAGTCACTTCAAGGTAAAATAAAAAATACTGGAAATCTGGGACGTTTTTGCGGGTTTTTGCACATTTATGCATTCCTACCTTGACAAATTTGTTCCATCTGTCGGAGTAGAAAGTCCAAGTCATTTTATTTCAGTAAACCTTTATTTTATTTTAAGTGATGAAAATGTTTATGGTTTTAGTTAACTATAATTAGTTTTTGAAATGCCAGTGCATTTTCTCTTTCGATGATCCACACAGAACACATATTAAAATGGATGAAAATTATTATTGCTCTCTTTTTTTTGATTATCATAGTTTTAAAAATGTAATGCATATATTCTTTGATGATGTTCATGTTTTATGATTGCAAGTCTACGACTGGGACAAGGGTAAAATCTAAACCTATAAACCAGGAGCAAAAAAAATGAATACGATAAGAAGTTTCATATAACAAAAAATCTGTTAGTTTTAGGGTAAAAAAGTTTTCTGTTTTTAGTTGAAAACGGTGTTGTGTAAACACCCCCTAAATAAAAAGTCAACCTCAGTAAGAAAAACATGTATAGATGTAAATGTAAAACATCAAATAGTTCCTGGAGTAAATTCTTATCCTGGAGAACTTGCATGTGGCAGCATGCGAGCTGATAATGTGGTGAGAAGCGTGTCATGTTGTACTTCACCAGATACTTTACATTTTACAGCTCTGTCATTCCCATGATGCCCTGTGGTTTCTACCTCGCTCTTTCTCTCTCCACCACAGGCCAGTCCCTTCAGCAGAAGAATCAGCCAGACGTCGAAGAGTCCCAAACCTAAAGATTCAGGTACGGTCTGGTGTTCATTCGGCTGGTTCTGGATGTTCACCCAGAGTTTAGGGAGCCCGTTTCCCATCTTCCTTCCTTCATCAAACAGATCAGTGTTCAAGAAGGCAAAATATCAATGGATTTCTTATAGATGACTCCTTAAACTAGACTAGTATACAAAGTACACTACTGGAGAAAAGTTTGGAATTCATTTTGAATGAAAGTGTCTTATGTTCAGCAACACTGTGTTTATTTGAACAAGAATACAGTAAAAAATCTCTTTTGAATTTTTTTTAAAAATGTATTTATTCCTGTGATCAAAGCTGGATTTTCAGCATCATTACTCCTAGGGCTGGGTATTGACACAAATTTCACAATTCGATTCGACTTTGATTCACAAGCTTGCAATTCGATTCGATTTCGATTCAATATCGATTATTTTGGATATACACTCACCTAAAGGATTATTAGGAACACCTGTTCAATTTCTCATTAATGCAATTATCAAATCAACCAATCACATGGCAGTTGCTTCAATGCATTTAGGGGTGTGGTCCTGGTCAAGACAATCTCCTGAACTCCAAACTGAATGTCAGAATGGGAAAGAAAGGAGATTTAAGCAATTTTGAGCGTGGCATGGTTGTTGAGGGCCGGTCTGAGTATTTCACAATCTGCTCAGTTACTGGGTTTTTCACGCACAACCATTTCTAGAGTTTACAAAGAATGGTGTGAAAAGGGAAAAACATCCAGTATGCGGCAGTCCTGTGGGCGAAAATGCCTTGTTGATGCTAGAGGTCAGAGGAGAATGGGCCGACTGATTCAAGCTGATAGAAGAGCAACTTTGACTGAAATAACCACTCGTTACAACCGAGGTATGCAGCAAAGCATTTGTGAAGCCACAACACGCACAACCTTGAGGCGGATGGGCTACAACAGCAGAAGACCCCACCGGGTACCACTCATCTCCACTACAAATAGGAAAAAGAGGCTACAATTTGCACGAGCTCACCAAAATTGGACAGTTGAAGACTGGAAAAATGTTGCCTGGTCTGATGAGTCTCGATTTCTGTTGAGACATTCAGATGGTAGAGTCAGAATTTGGCGTAAACAGAATGAGAACATGGATCCATCATGCCTTGTTACCACTGTGCAGGCTGGTGGTGGTGGTGTAATGGTGTGGGGGATGTTTTCTTGGCACACTTTAGGCCCCTTAGTGCCAATTGGGCATCGTTTAAATGCCACGGCCTACCTGAGCATTGTTTCTGACCATGTCCATCCCTTTATGACCACCATGTACCCATCCTCTGATGGCTACTTCCAGCAGGATAATGCACCATGTCACAAAGCTCGAATCATTTCAAATTGGTTTCTTGAACATGACAATGAGTTCACTGTACTAAAATGGCCCCCACAGTCACCAGATCTCAACCCAATAGAGCATCTTTGGGATGTGTTGGAACGGGAGCTTCGTGCCCTGGATGTGCATCCCACAAATCTCCATCAACTGCAAGATGCTATCCTATCAATATGGGCCAACATTTCTAAAGAATGCTTTCAGCACCTTGTTGAATCAATGCCACATAGAATTAAGGCAGTTCTGAAGGCGAAAGGGGGTCAAACACAGTATTAGTATGGTGTTCCTAATAATCCTTTAGGTGAGTATGTATATCAGGTACAATACATGGCAACATTTCTCAAGGAAAACAAACCTCTTAACTAATGGGAGTCAGTTGTAGCCTAGGCTACATTAGCCTACTATAATATTGAAGGTAAAAATTCACTGATTTATATACAAACACTTAAATTACACTCAATGATGATTTTTAAATTCATTAAAAATTTAAATGACTATGTAATGTGGTGCATATATTTATCGAAATGCTCCTCTCTGGAGGTCATTTTTCTAGCTCACTAGCGAGTTTATGGACACTGGATAAGGTTTTTCTGAGGTAAATGTGACGGTATCAAATTTTCATGTTGCGATTAATTGCTGAAGCTTTTATCACGGTATTATCACGATATTGAAATAAGTTGCAGAAAAAGTATTGTCATACTATAACAGGTTTAATAACTTTCTTATGACAAAAATAATTTAAATACAATAAAGCAATACAAAAAAATGCGTTCATGCGCTGCTCATGCATGTTGGGCTTGTTTACATCAGTGCGCGTTCCTCTTTGACGTGTTGTTCATTTTAAGCCTAGGGCTTCTACCTATCCATTATCGAACGGGTTGAGTATAATAAATATACGTTTGTATATTCTATTTGTGTTTTTCTTTCTTACTTTCTTTTTTTAATAGTTCAAAATAAAGATTTCATTCATTCATTCAATGCTTTAAAAACAATTCTATTCATCAAAGAATCTGGCAAAAATAAATGCATCACAGTTTCTACAAAAAAAATACTATTTTCAACATTGATAATCATGAATGTTTCTTGAGCAGCAAATCATCATATTAGAATGACACTGAAGACTGGAGTAATGATGCTGAAAATTCAGCTTTGATCACAGAAATAAATTACACTTTACTATATATTCACATATAAATCAGATATTTTAAATTCTAATATTTCACAATTTTTACTGTGTTTTGGATATTTGTTGAGCATAAGAGACCTTAAAAAAAAAAAAAAAAAGTAATTAATCCAACCTTTTTGACCAGTAGTGTATAATCATTTGAAGCATCAAAAAATCATGTATCTGTTTCAGAGATCAAATATTGTAAGTGGAAATGTTGCACCACATCTTTCTCTCTTGTCTTTTTTTTGCACCCTCAGATTCCAGATTTTCCAGATGTCCTATCCTAACAAACCATACATCAATGGAAAGCTTATTTATTCAGCTTTCAGATGATGTATAAATCTCAATTTCAAAAAATTGACCCTTATGACTGGTTTTGTGGTCCAGGGTCAAATATACAGAATGTATTTATCTAATAAAAAACAGCTACATGTTTCATAAATTAATTTTTAAAAGGTCAGCGTTTTTATTTTTATTTTGAGGCACTGCCTCAATTTCCTGTGGAGTGATTCTATTAATAGCACGTTTACGTACAGGCCTTCCGAAAATAGTCTCGTCCGAACAGGGAACGCTTTGTTGCCAACGTAACGGAAAAGTCAGAGTGTCAGGACGGTGTTGCTTCTCTCTCTCTCTCTCTTTCTCTCTGTCCTGGTCTTGTTTTTCTCACGTCCACCTCACACGGTGAACAGGTAAGCTCTTTCTGCACGTCCCGTCAGAGGAAGCGGGGTTAATTTATGGGAAACACGCAGACTGACGTGCACGCAGAATGACTCTTTTTACGGGAACACTAGAGAGTGTGTTCTAAGCTGTTAGTGGTCCCACACTTACAGATGCGTGCAGGAAACTCACACGCGTTTTACTAGCTCAGCTTTCTCGCAGCAAGCAGACGACTTACAATAGCTCTTCTTTTTCCGTTCTTCATAACATGCATCTTGAATAAACACTTGTCTGTGTTCATAATTGGGTCATTCCTTTAGTGAACCTCTTGAACTCTGTAACATTTATTAAATTAATATGCTTGTGTTTTAGTTTTAGGAAGTATTTTGTGGATACGTTTTAGAAACAGATGCATTAAAGTGACAGAAAAAACATTTATGATGTTACAAAAGATTTGTATTTCAAACAAATGCTGTTCTTTCTATTCATCAAACAATGAGAATCCTGTTTCTTGAGCATCAAATCCTCATATTAGAATGATTTCTGAAGGATCATGTGACACTGAAGACTGGAGTACTGATGCTGAAAATTCAGCTTATTAAAACAAGTTTTTTAATACTCCTGTTTTTACTGTATTTTTGATTAAATAGCATTATAAATCTTACTGACCCCAAACTTTTGAAACTTCTGGTTGTGTATAATTGTTAGATTTATTAGATTATTTACAGGATGAAAATTGGAGAAAAAATAATTATATTGTGAAACTAACTGGTGTAATTTGATCAAACATGATGATGTTTCTAGAGACAAAATAATATCCCATAAAACAAGATTCATTGACTACTTACTGATGATGTTTGTGCTGTTGATTTCCCGCTGAAATTGTCATTAAGGAACTGGATTTCGTTAAAACACTACTTCCAAGAAAACTTTGACACATTTCGTGAAAGTGAAAAGAAGCAAATGAAGAAATATCTGGAGTACTTTTATGTTTTGAGTAAATGGTTTCTATAGAAGTTTCACCTGTGGTTTTTATTTATTTTAATTCACTATATTAAGATGGTGACAAGAAAATGTGCTGCCGAGTAGGAACGGCTCTTTCATGCACAGTAACCCTTCATAACGTCGTCATTAGTTAATCAGAAAAATACGTCACGCTGCAGATGGAAAACAAAATGTGCACTTTCAGGAGCTAAAAAGTCATGGAAAATGAGAAACACTGGCCACATACAAGCCGCGCTCCTAAAATAGCACCTGTGTTGTGCCCCATCTCTTCAGTAAAAGGACAGGGCTGAGTATTTGCAGTGGGTTGAAACGTTGCCGGTTATTACGGTCAGATGTTTCCATCAAATCCATTAATTTGCTTGTGTTTTCTCTCTTTCATAAACAGATCCGTTTCTTGCTTCAGACCCATTCAGCAGCAACTCTTTCGGAGGGAAAGGTGGTTTTGCTGATTTTTCTCAAATGTCAAAGGTATGTTCAAGAGTTTTTCAAAAGAGAAATCTACAATAGTTCAGTCGGATCAATGTAAGCTCGACGAGTTTAATTTATTCAAAATGTTTGAATTTGGGAAATTTAAGTTGAGATTACTCAGTTTGTTAAATGAATGTTGTATGAATTATGCATACTCATGGAGTATCTGCTACATTTATCAAAATGTTCAGTATCCAACCAGAGCATACTGCATCCGATTAGCGTATCCCACAATGCAATGCGTACAATTTTTGACAACCATGATTAAGACATTTTTACAAAAAAAAGTGCCTTATATATACAAAATAAACATTTATTTTCAGTATAGATGTCACTTAGACATGTAATGTACTGAGTTCACACAACAGTCTAGCATTCATGAAGTGTTCATGGACCCGTTTCACAGACTTGTTGTGACACATTTCCATTAATACGTTACGTTTTTTTCATATATTTTCATTTTTAATGTGCCCCTATTATGCTTTTTTAAAGGCTCCTAACAACAGATTTACATGCATCAAAGGTTAAAGATCTTTCTAAACCCCTCGTTTGTGATTGGTCTACTCTGCTCTGATTGGTCAGAAGGCCCAGTCTGTTGTGATTGGTCTACTTTGCTATGATTGGTCACATGGCCCAGTCTGTTGTGATTGGTCTACTTTGATCTGATTGGTCACATGGCCCAGTCTGTTCTGATTGGTCGACCACTTACAGCTCATGTCGGAAACCGAAAGCCTAAATTTCAGCTCTTCCTCAGCACTTGATACACAGTGATATAAACTGTAACGATGGCGACACTTTTTACCATATCATTGCTGCTTTGAGCAGAAAGTGAGACTGGAATTACTGACGACTCATTTCAGGCAGTTCAGAATCACTTCTTTCTTTTGGGAGACAATAACTCCATTTACCTGCAGAACTTTTACATTCACAAACAGCTATATTACAGTCACTATACAGCTATATACACACCAAATGAAAGGTAATAGGGGCACTTATGTACAGTATAACATTAAACTTTGTGGTATTGAGTTACAAAAACTAGCTAACGCTACTGTGTGAGTCTTTCAGCCGTGGGAGTGACGACAAATTTGACCTCTTTCTCTCTTGACCAGTGTAATCAATCTCAATATTATTTCCTCTTTTGAAAGTCATAGAACCACTATTGTGGATTTTTTCTTTTGCTATTGGGGCAAACAGGAATGCAAAAAATATATTTGTTTCCATTCAAGTTTACCTAACTTTGACAATTTCCATTTCAAGAAACCTGGAAATGTGAAAAGGGTCCAATGCTGCACACTGTTTTACATGCTAAAAAATATGGGCAGTATATACTTTGCAATAAGTGCAGTTTTGTGATTTGTGTTCGTTCTCAGAGCTCAACCTCAGAGCCGATGAGCCGAAAGCCGACGTACCCACTGCCCCCTCCGAAAAAACCTGGACCACAGAGACCAGTGCCACCTCCTTATGGTGAGAAAACCCCTGCCAACATGAAAATGTGTTCGTGATTTAGTGATTTAATTATCTAGTTCATCTGATAAGCATGAGAGAGAGTGTGTGAGTGTGAGTTTTAATTATATAAAAAATGCATTATGACGTTTATCTTGTTGGTTTTATTATGCGGTAAAAAAAAATTAATCTGGTATAGTAATTTTATTATAATATTAAGTGCTTGTTGTGTGCAGCATGTTAACAACTAACTGAATTTAATAACTGTAATGTCTTGAGGTAAATGAGATCCTTAGAATGAGTTTTGGATGTTATGACGTATGCATGATTTATTATTATTTCTAGACAGAGAAGTAAGTTTCAATACTGTAGTCAGCTCTATAACCAGACCCAAACTATATGCTAACCATCTTTGGTTAAATCCAATATAAAATTTATATAAAATTAAGTTTTTAAAACACAAATATGTTTGTAAAATGCTTCTATTAATTCTTCCTACAAAATTGTGTGTTATTCTATTTGGTTAATGTAATGTTTAATTTAAGATTTTTTTAAGTTTTTCATCTAATTATTTTATTTTATTTTATTTTATTTTATTTTATTTTATTTTATTTTATTTTATTTTATTTTATTTTATTTTATTTTATTTTATTTTATTTTACTGGTAAACATTATGGATAGTTGCATCACAAACTTTTCTGCGAATATTGCAACATAGCAATTGAGTTTACTGTCTTTACATAGTCCTGACAGGAGTTATTGGATATAATTTTGTGCAAACCAGATTATTTAGAGATTTTATCGCTCTGATCCAACTGTTATTTAACTTATTCAATGTCGATTGGCAATACTTTCAGATTCTAGTTTAATGCCCCATAGACTTTTGTAAGTCCATTGTAAGTGCATGATTGTACACAATTGCACATGCTTGTTTTACAAACTAAGAGACAGAAGTATTTTCTGTGCTAAAGCTCGATTTATATTGAACCTGAAGTATTCTTATAAGTACTAATTCAAGTTTTAATTGTAAACATCTTCAGACATGTACTGCATTTCACAACCCACATCATATTTCATAACACAGCAACAAACTCAATAATATGACAGATCATGCACTGTGATAATGAAAAGTCGAACGCTTCCCCATTTTGGCGATATCGAAACGCATCAGTGCATGTGAGCTCATCATAGGGCAGCTGTGACAGGAAAGATAAGAGCCATGTTGGCATGAGATTATTTTTTTTTTTTTAAGATTTTCAGGTATAATCATAAATGTTTCTTGAGCAGCAAATCATCATATTAGAATGATTTCTGAAGGATCATGTGACACTGAAGACTGGAGTAATGATGCTGAAAATTCAGCTTTGATCACAGGAATAAATTACACTTTACTATATATTCAAATAGAAATCAGATATTTTAAATTCTAATAATATTTCTCAAAATAAATTACATTTTACTATATATTCATAAAGAAACAGTTTTAAACTGTAATAATAGTGCACAAATTTTGTGCGTGTGTATGTATGAGTGCGTGTGAGAGTGTGTGGGTGTGTATGAGTGTGTGTCTCTGAGTGCGTGTGTGTGTGAGCGAGGGTGTGTGGGTGTTGTGAGTGTGTGTGTGTGTGTGTGTGTATACGAGTGCGTGTGCGAGCGTGCGTGTGCGAGCGTGCATGTGTGAGCGCGCGTGTGTGAGCGTGTGTGCTTGTCTGTATGTGAGCGTGTGTGTTTTACTGTGTTTTTAATCAAATAAATGCAGCCTTGGTGAGCATAAGAGACTTTTAAAAACATTTAAAAAAATCTTACTAACCACAAGCGTTTGAACAGTAGTGTAATAATACAAAACCAGGATTAGAATGACGTTAGGGTGAGTAAATAAAGACAAAATGTAAACTGATAATAGAGTATATGATTGAGTTTCCCAGAAAGAGAGTGTTTGTTCGTGAGAAAGTATGTTTACAGTCCTTTTAAACTCGTTGACCTGCATCTACATATAGAAACAGCGAATCATCCGTTCATCTTCACACATCGCTCCAGGAATCACATCAACAAAGTCTGTCAATCACTGTTTCCTGCGTCGTAATCAGTGGTGTAGTGGTTACCTGTCCTCTACCATGAGTAGTTGTGCGGTGGGTGGTTTAGACCTTCTATCCATTTAGCAGCCGCTTTTATCCAAAGCAACATGAGGAATAAAACAAAACGATTCATCCTACAAGTTCCGAGATTCTTCAAATGTTTAAAAAAAAGAGTCTTTTTGTGATTTAAGTGATTTAAAGTACACTCAAGTGCTCAAGGGCTCAATAGCATCATTTAGACAGAATTTTGCATGAAATCTGGTCACTTTATAGTGCATTCTGGCCAGGAATCCCCAATTTAGACTGACCGACATGTGAGATGAACAACTACAGTTTGACTATTTTACTATGATAATACTATTATTACTATGCTAATAATGTAGCGCCCCTTGCAATGTTGATTATGCGATGAAATTATGAATTGCACACATTTCGGAATGCAGCTGAGTGAAATCGAGCTTGCATTACTAAAAGTAAAGTCAAAGCTGAGAGTTACATCACTTTATGTGTGTGTGTGTGTATTAATTATATTATATCGCTTTGTGAGTTTACTGTACAAATGCAGATAAAGTTAGAAATACTATATATTCAACTTTATATATAGAGCTGAGCAATTATATAATTTACATTTTGTGATCATATAAACAATCACGCAGTTGAGATTACAGTATGTATATCACTTTACGTGTGTGTACTGTATGTAGGCGTGAAAAGTTGAATATAGTAGTTGTATAATTGGTTATTCATTGTTAATTTATTGAATTATATTGATATATTAATATATT
>CM077200.1:2782004-2799504 GCA_039654625.1 Rhinogobio ventralis
CTGTTCGAAAGACGCATACGGACAGAGGACCCGTCTCCTTGTCCTCTTCGTTACGGTCTGCGGTTAACCCGTCCACAGGGGTTACAGACTTTAGAGCTGTAAGTCCAGCATCATGCTGTCTAAATCGTCTTCATCTAGCTAGTTTCTCTTTCTGCTATCATCGTTTTAGCACCCCATTTCTGTTCAGCTTGTAGTTGTACTTGCATCCGCTTCATGCCGATATTTGCTGTCGCTGCTTCCTCCGCTGCCGTTTTGCTCGTCTGCATCAACCTGCACGTGCTACTGCCAAAATCTTGCCTCGCTTTAAATAATTTTGATCATTCTGTTATCATCAGCCTCATGTTGTTCCACACCTGTTGTTCCATTACGTCGTTACACCAGTAGGTGGCAACAAGTGACTGTTAAAAAATGTATCTGTCATTGAATCATTCATTCAAGAGATTCGTTCAAAAACGCTGATTCATCCAGTAATGAAACAAGTGACGTCTTTATGAGTGAGTCATTGAATCATTAATTCAAGAGATTCGTTCAAAAACACTGATTCATCCAGTAATGAAACAAGTGAAGTCTTTATGAGTGAGTCATTGAATCATTAATTCAAGAGATTCGTTCAAAAACATTGATTCATCCAGTAATGAAACAAGTGAAGTCTTTATGAGTGAGTCATTGAATCATTCATTCAAGAGATTCGTTCAAAAACGCTGATTCATCCAGTAATGAAACAAGTGACGTCTTTATGAGTGAGTCATTGAATCATTAATTCAAGAGATTCGTTCAAAAACGCTGATTCATCCAGTAATGAAACAAGTGACGTCTTTATGAGTGAGTCATTGAATCATTAATTCAAGAGATTCGTTCAAAAACACTGATTCATCCAGTAATGAAACAAGTGAAGTCTTTATGAGTGAGTCATGGAATCATTCATTCAAGAGATTCGAGATTCTGGGAATAGTGAATGAGGGTATAGGGGGTGATTATGAGCGAGTCATTGAATGATTAATTCAAGAGATTTGTTCAAAAACGCTGATTCATCCAGTAATGAAACAAGTGGAGTCTTTATTGTTGTTTTTGAAATCGCCCCCTATACCCTCACAGTGCATTATGGGTACTTTCTAGCCATTGAGTGTACAACGGTTATACACTCGTTATTGCGGTGCATTGTGGGAATAAATGAGTGCACTGGATAACGTCCACTATGGTTTCGGACACCACTACAAATAGTGTCCTAATTAAGGGTATAGGGGGTGATTTTGGACACAGCCTATGTGTGAGTCATTGAATCATTTGTTCAAGAGATTCGTTCAAAAACGCTGATTCATCCAGTAATGAAACAAGTGAAGTCTTTGAGTGAGTCATTGAATCATTCATTCAGTTTAAATGAATTAAATATTTGTAAATGGACTGCACCAATTAACATTTTGTCAGAACCTCTAGTAAATTACATGTTGTATTGTCTATTCAGATTCGTAGAAAAAATCATGATTCTGAATCGTGCCGCTCTTAATGACATTATCCAGCTCAAGTTTAGTTTTGTTCTCATCCGATAGTGTCAATGTACTCAAATCGATAATATTACTAAATATTAATTGTCTTTTTTAAACCATGTTTGAAATGACATAAAAACAAAACCCTGATCTCTAGTTTTAGGTTACTCTAGGTTTTTGCTGCGTACTGATGATGCAGCTGAACAGAAACAACAAGAGGAAGTTCTGTAGTGGAACAAACCTCTGGTGTTGATTTTGACCAGATGGCCTTTTTGTTCAGAAGTTTATTTTTGTACAGTGTAAAAATAAATCGTTGTTTCAACTTAAAAAAGTAAGTGCTGCCTTAAAATTTTAAGTTTTAATTTTAGATTTTAGATTCATAGTCAGTAATCAGGTTTGAATCCTTCATGATCGTATTCACACAAGCCTTCAATGTCATCCATAACAAGGCTGAAGATAATCTGTCTTATTTGATTTACCCCAAAAATAGGTTTAACCATAAATCTCACTAACCTTTGATGAATGTATGCTTTGGGATTCCAGATTCCAGATATATTCTCTAAAAACAAGATGGTCTGTTATAAGTTATATAATTTTTTTCCTTTTTAAGTAAATGTATTTTGCTTTAATTGTGTAGATTATTTTTTAACTAGGAAAAAAATAAGATTTTTAGCTTTTCACTGGTTTCTGCAACATCTCTCTAGCCAATGCAATATTATTTTCTTCAACTCAGTGATTCAGAAAATTATATATGAAAACTACTTTAGCATGTTTGACACCAAAAACTTGGATAACTCTTGTGGCAAAAATAATATTTCATTTTCCTGAAGTACACTATGTGTATAAGTGACCTTTTTTTAAACGCATCATGATAATTTGACCTCAGGATGACACTTTGGTCTAGAAAAGTGAGAAGCATTTACCAAAACACTTCCTGTTTTCTGACTTGCACTGGCAACTGGTTTCACCACAGTATCACATTTACTTTACGTTCATTTTGCACATTTTCAATATGCTTTTTGAAAAAAGATATAAAATAAATGTCACTGGGGTTAAGTGTATTTGCTAGAGACCATGCTGCACAAATGAAATAATTTCACTTATTTCTGCTTTCTGTATCACTGCTACATTTATTTTGCACAACCTCATAGACAATATCAGGATTAAACAGTTAGGTAGAATAAACTTTAATTATGCTAAAGGTTTCTAACTTTGTTTTGGAGTCTCTTACAATAGATTTACATGCATCAAAGGTCACAAACCGCTTTAATTTTCTCATAATATACATTGAACATCACCTCATTTCTAAAAGAGTTAGTTTGAAGAGATCAGTCTCTCTAAACCCCGTCTTTCTGCAAACCTGCTCTGCTCTGATTGGTCAGATGGTCCAGTCTGTTGAGACTGGTCTACTCTGCTCTGATTGGTCAGATGGCCCAGTCTGCTGTGACTGGTCTACTCTGCTCTGATTGGTCAGAAGGCCCAGTCCACTGTGATTGGTCTACTCTGCTCTGATTGGTCAGAAGGCCCAGTCCACTGTGATTGGTCTACTCTGTTCTGATTGGTCAGATGGCCCAGTCCACTGTGATTGGTCTACTCTGCTCTGATTGGTCAGATGGCCCAGTCTGTTGTGATTGGTCTACTCTGCTCTGATTGGTCAGATGGTCCAGTCTGTTGTGATTGGTCTACTCTGCTCTGATTGGTCAGAAGGCCCAGTCCACTGTGATTGGTCTACTCTCCTCTGATTGGTCAGAAGGCCCAGTCCACTGTGATTGGTCTACTCTGCTCTGATTGGTCAGATGGCCCAGTCCACTGTGATTGGTCTACTCTGCTCTGATTGGTCAGATGGCCCAGTCTGTTGTGATTGGTCTACTCTGCTCTGATTGGTCAGATGGTCCAGTCTGTTGTGATTGGTCTACTCTGCTCTGATTGGTCAGAAGGCCCAGTCCACTGTGATTGGTCTACTCTCCTCTGATTGGTCAGAAGGCCCAGTCCACTGTGATTGGTCTACTCTGTTCTGATTGGTCAGATGGCCCAGTCCCCTGTGATTGGTCTACTCTGCTCTGATTGGTCAGATGGCCCAGTCTGTTGTGATTGGTCGACCGTTTACAGCATGTGTCGGAAACCAAACACCTATTGCCATATCTGAAATTCAGCACTTGATACACAGTGATATGATGGCGTCACTTTTACCATATGAATTCCAGTGCATCAAATTGGATTTGCAGCGCTGAAAACAGCGTCTTCTCGACATGTCGACAACATGAACCACACTCTTCCAGTCTCAGCTTCAACTACAGTGTTTGAGGGCGGGGCAAAGAACAGTTTGTTCATAGGCTAATGAAGACCATAGGCTGGCATTATGCAAATTTGGTACATTTATCAATTGTCATAGAATTGATTCTGATGAATTGATCATTCTTTAGGAGAACTTTATTTGTCATGCACTTTGAACTTTAAAACTTAGCAGACCTTCTACATTTAAAAACAGCTCTATTACACACTACATGAAAGGTAATATTTGAAAAAGCATAATAGGGGCACATTCAACATGAATTTGAAATCTTATCTGGGGCAAATCCAGGTCAGGGCACAAGTGGCTCAACCGATGTGAAACCACATCTTTGCTCAGTTAGCTGTCTTGTGATGCTGCGCTTGTGTGTGTGCGCTGTGCCATGCAGTGCAGATGCAGTTTTGCATGTTGCATGAGGCTTTTGTTGTGTTTGCCATGCTTGTTTAGAGCTGTGCTGTAATTTGTCTTTCTCCCAGGCACTGAACACATGAAGGTAAGATGAAACGCAGGTCTGCTTACCACATCTGAGCGCTCTGCATGTGTTTGTGTCAACCATGAAACACCTACTCCACCCTGTGTGCACACAAATCCCGTCACAAATCTCCCTGAGAAATCAAACCACGTATTGAAGCTCTTGAAAACAGCAGCAGCAAATGTAAGACCAGCAGACCAACCGCAGTGAGAAAGACTAGACAAGACCGGATATATAGTTCATGTAGGGGCATTTAAACACTGACATTGCTTTAGAAAGACATTCTTTTCTTATATAAAGCACCCTAAAACCCTATAAAGTATTTAGACACTGATATTACACTTAAAATGTCTGAATGCCATTGCATTAGATCAAGAATTAGTGCCATTTTTCACTAAAATAAATGTAAATGCACTTTTCAAGCAAAATGTGATGAGATTTATTGTTTTATTAGTTTTAATTGTTTTGTATCAAGTGAAGTTTTAGTTCTAAAGTAAAAAAATTACTTTGTAAAGTTTGTTTATACACTTTCTTTTCAATAAATTACACTTGATTTAATATTCTGTGTCTAATGCAAGCACATTCAAATAGTTTAAGTATGATTCAAGTCACTAATATGTGTTAAGTGTTATTTTGTAATGGTTCATCATGCCAATTTGTCTTCATTCACTGTGTGTTGTCACTGGTAACTTATATTTGATGGTAACCAAAGGCTTAACAACTTTGGTTTCTTGCTTCGCTTTCAATCACTGGTTGCACAACAGATGATCCTCATGCTGTTTTTGATCATGTCAGATTGGATGCATAATTGTGCACAAATGACTCATTTGAAATGATTGATGTTTAATTCACCCTGTCATGTGATCTGATATGAGGACTGGGCGATATATTGAATAGTCACAATGTATTCATAATGCTTTTACTGCGGGATAAAATCAAGCAACATCATGAATACTATGGTATTTTGATATATATATATATATAATATTTCTTATTTTATATTTTTGTCTGGTAAAAATAATAGTAATAATAATATTGATATATAATCACAACATTTTGGCCCAATTGTGCAGCCCTACAAACAAACACAGAAAACCTGAACATTTTTTAATCACTTTTTAAATCGTTATTGCAAGTTTTATCAGAACATATTGCAAATAGATTTTTTTTTCTTTTTTACGTTTGTGAAAATGTCTTGATTATTTCACCTGTAGGTTTTAACTGTATTTTTTGCTTCTTAGACTAAACATGTTGTGGCAAAGTTTGTCAACGCTTTTTAAACATTTCAGAGCAAATGCCAAAATGTCAGTCTATATATTTTGCGATATCTCGCCCAGCTCTACAGTGATGCATTCTCCTGTGATGAATTGTATCTTCTGTAATGACGTTTGTTTTCCGGTTCAGCTCGGAAATGAGACGCAGCAGCTCGAGTGGGCCAAACGTGAGAGCCAGAGAGAGGAGGCGGAGCGTATCCGGAGGCTCCGCCTACAGGAACAACAGGACCTAGAGTTGGCTCTCGCCCTCAGTCGATCTGAAATGCCCAGAACGTGAAGCTGCTACAGTTTGGATTCAATCCTTCAGTCAACACAACACCTAAAACCTTCAGATGAAGGTTTTGCACAAGGTGCCGATCACAATCTCTTCCTGAAGATCACTCCACCTTTGAAGAACCCTGGACCAATGAAGTGCTTATGCTTTGTAAAGATTATATACAGCTTTACCAAATACTGTAGGAGCAGCAGGAGATCACATGGCATTTATTCATGCACATCATCAGTATCGTAATAAATATCAGCCCATGTTGGTTTTGCAAAGCAGATTAGACCACAAGTGCTTTATATCTCACTGATCTTACGAGGGATGAATTACTAAATCTGTGCACTATATGATCATATATAAACCTGTGTAATCAATGCATTCCCAACAAATCCTTCTCATTTTTCATCCCGGTTGCATGTTAGTATACTGTTTAATATTAGACACATTAAGATCAAATGAAGGAATCTGCTGTGATGCTTTTTATTTGGGTTTTGCACTCTTCATATGAGCGTGAGATGGTTTTTCTTTTATTGTTAAGCTGTTTTTGTGTTTAACCCTTTAAATCTTGATCAGATCCTCCAGGTGACGCCAGATCACTTTGATTTAGTTTGAATCCTTTTCTTGATATTTTGTTTGAAGTGAAGCCTTATACTGTATATTGAGCTGATTCTTATGTATTTGTATATTTATTCCATCTGTGATAACACTAAAATCAGCAGGTTATGGATTGTTTATATGCTAGAGAAGTAAATTTGGGTGTTTCTATGGTTTTGATGATCATGTTAAAGATTCTACTGACATTCAATGTCTTTATGTGTTTTGTTTCTTTTGTGGAAAAGGGCTGAAAATGATTTTACAATGTGCTGCTTTTCAGTGTTTTAATAAATGACAAACCTATTTATCTGGATCCACTAGAAATAGTTTATTTTTTTTCCCTTGGAGTGAAAAAGCCATTTCTTCTGAGAATCAACAGAAATAAAAGTGTATATATATAAAATACTTTAATATATACGCCGATCCCTGACAGGTGAATTATCTCTTCATCACGGCTCCTGTTAGTGGGTGGGATATATTAGGCAGCAAGTGAACATTTTGTCCTCAAAGTTGATGTGTTAGAAGCAGGAAAAATGGGCAAGCGTAAGGATTTGAGCGAGTTTGACAAGGTCCAAATTATGATGGCTAGACGGCTGGGTCAGAGCATCTCCATGGAGCTCAAACCGGAGCACAAATTGCTCAAGAAGTTAATGCTGGTTCTGACAGAAAGGTGTCAGAATACACAGGGCATCGCAGTTTGTTGCGTATGGGGCTGCATAATAACAGCCCCAAAATTGAGGGTTCAAGGTCTACAGTTTATCAGTTCATTCTTTACCTGGGAATCGACCCATGACCGTGGCGTTGCTACAGTAGATCTGCGTGATCTGGAATGCATTTAGGAGACATTAAGAGCCAAAGCAACTTTGAATTAAAAGACAAATATGAAATAAAGAAGCTGCAGTGTTCAACATATAACACCTGCTCTTAAAAGTGAGTTTAATGCGTCAGGCCGTTTGCCCTCAGATCCACCGGTCACCAGATCAGATCTGTGTGCACCTGCTACACTTCATATCTACTCATGTTCATGTTAGTGCAGTTTGTATGTTGAGCTCAATGTTGCTAATGCATGTGTCCTGCTGTGATGGACGAGCGTCCTGTGCGTCCTGACGCTCGGCATCAATGAGCTCTTTTTCATGTCTCTCTCGTGCGTCTTTCAGACCTTTGTCTTTTGCAAATGCTCTGTGAACGGCTTCAGCTTCAAATTGCTGTTTTTCCTGGATCCGTCGAGTAACACAAGCTGGAAGAATAAAGTCCGAGCTCGAGCCGGACCCAAATGGAGGCCTTGGAAAGATTGAGATCTTAGTGTGAAAATAATTTAACAGCTGCATGAATTTTAGCTTCGGTATGTTAATTACCCCCATTTGGAATAACAGGAAATTCCTGTGCGAGTTTTTATTTACTGAAGGCCGCTGAAAGGGCTGATTTTAAGATGGACAAATGAGAAGGGCTCAGGTGACAGAAACATAAGGCTCCGGCTTTTTCCTCATGCGTGTTTTTCTTCACTCTTAACCATCCACACGTGCGCTTCGTTCAGAAGGTCTGCCAGACATTAGTCTAGTCTTTGGATTTAGTTGTGTTTTAGTGCTGAGAGGTTAAATGGTGGGGTCAGGGATTACTGACCAAGATCAGCACGATCTTTTTTTACACAAAAGTGGATTTAAAGTTCAAAATCACTATTTATTTGTGCGTCAATGCATGTTGTTTCACATAATATATTGTTTTAAAATAGTTTGGCCGTATATCTCATCTCTAATAGATAGTTTTTGTAGAGACTTTGTACTCTGAAATCTGTTAAATACAGTAATCACAGTAAAACACACAGGCCTTTATACGTGCTTTGCTTTGAAGGGGAAATAAGAGATGTGTGTTTTCTGTTGATGTCAGATTGGTAGAAATAGTTACTATCATCAGCACACAAAAGTGAAATGAGATTTCTGCTTCACTTCACTGTGTCGGCTAATAATAGTCAGGATCACGTTTCTTCTTTTTCTCTTGAATTTGCGTAAAAGGGAACCTGTTATCCTGTTTTCACACATTATTCACTCATGCAGAACAACTACAACTCCTGAATATATGTGTGTGTATATATAGATTCTAAGAGTTGTACTTGTTCTACACTCACCTAAAGGATTATTAGGAACACCTGTTCAATTTCTCATTAATGCAATTATCTAATCAACCAATCACATGGCAGTTGCTTCAATGCATTTAGGGGTTGTGGTCCTGGTCAAGACAATCTCCTGAACTCCAAACTGAATGTCAGAATGGGAAAGAAAGGTGATTTAAGCAATTTTGAGCGTGGCATGGTTGTTGGTGCCAGACGGGCCGGTCTGAGTATCTCACAATCTGCTCAGTTACTGGGATTTTCACGCACAACCATTTCTAGAGTTTACAAAGAATGGTGTGAAAAGGGAAAAACATCCAGTATGCGGCAGTCCTGTGGGCCAAAATGCCTTGTTGATGCTAGAGGTCAGAGGAGAATGGGCCGACTGATTCAAGCTGATAGAAGAGCAACTTTAACTGAAATAACCACTCGTTACAACCGAGGTATGCAGCAAAGCATTTGTGAAGCCACAACACGCACAACCTTGAGGCGGATGGGCTACAACAGCAGAAGACCCCACCGGGTACCACTCATCTCCACTACAAATAGGAAAAAGAGGCTACAATTTGCACGAGCTCACCAAAATTGGACAGTTGAAGACTGGAAAAATGTTGCCTGGTCTGATGAGTCTCGATTTCTGTTGAGACATTCAGATGGTAGAGTCAGAATTTGGCGTAAACAGAATGAGAACATGGATCCATCATGCCTTGTTACCACTGTGCAGGCTGGTGGTGGTGGTGTAATGGTGTGGGGGATGTTTTCTTGGCACACTTTAGGCCCCTTAGTGCCAACTGGGCATCGTTTAAATGCCACGGCCTACCAGAGCATTGTTTCTGACCATGTCCATCCCTTTATGACCACCATGTACCCATCCTCTGATGGCTACTTCCAGCAGGATAATGCACCATGTCACAAAGCTCCAATCATTTCAAATTGGTTTCTTGAACATGACAATGAGTTCACTGTACTAAAATGGCCCCCACAGTCACCAGATCTCAACCCAATAGAGCATCTTTGGGATGTGGTGGAACGGGAGCTTCGTGCCCTGGATGTGCATCCCACAAATCTCCATCAACTGCAAGATGCTATCCTATCAATATGGGCCAACATTTCTAAAGAATGCTTTCAGCACCTTGTTGAATCAATGCCATGTAGAATTAAGGCAGTTCTGAAGGCGAAAGGGGGTCAAACACAGTATTAGTATGGTGTTCCTAATAATCCTTTAGGTGAGTGTATATATACAGTATCTCTCTCTCTCTCTCTCTCTCTCTCTCTCTCTCTCTCTCTCTCTCTCTCTATATATATATATATATATATATATATATTTAATTATTAATATATATATATATACACTGTATACACACACACACACACTTATATATATATTTATTTTTGTTATTTTATTATTCATATACTATACACATATATACTGTATATATATATATGATGCATTACGTTTTTTTAATATATTTATGTTATATAATTAAAATTATGTAAAAAGATCTATGTATGTAAATATATAGTATTATATATTTTATTAGTTATATAATTAGATTTAAAAAAAAAAAATATATATATATATATATATAAAATCATACATACATAGTATTATTAATATAATTTTAATTACATTACATAATTATATTAAAAAATAACCTTGTTTATATATATATATATAATTTTATTATATTATTGTAAAATCAATGCATCATTGATTTTATTTTTATTTTATTAATAATATTTACACATACATATATTACACTTGCAGATCAGAAACAGAAGTATTATACTTAAATATACTATATACTTTAATATATTTTGAATGTAGATAATATAATAAACATTTTGGTTTATAATTATAAAACACATTTTGTTGTGAATGTGATTACATTTTACTATATATATACTTTTTCACATAAAACATGTATATATTTTAATATATTTTGCATGTACGATGTTTAATTTAATAATTTAATAGCGTTTTTATAGTTTTAAATAGCATTTAATTTTTTTGTTTTTAATGAACTGCACCATATCTCAAATATTTATATTTTTCTTTATTCTAATGTGTATATATATATAAAAAATAGCAATAATGCACGAGTAGGTGTGTCTAAACTTTTGACCGGCATTGTTTATATAAATAAATGTATTTTCATTTTCTTTTTTTTTTATAAATCTCAAAATGATTTTTCCAGTCTTTCCAGAGCGAAATGAGTTATTGCTGAACAAACATTACATTTGTATAAATATGCAGATTTTTGTATTTTATCTTGCACGTTTGACATCAAAGCACCACTGGAGTCTCTTTGATGTCCGTGTCTTTTCCGTGTCTCTGGAGTCTGGGATCTTCAGCGGAGAGCCGAGCGCCCCTCCGTCCAGACGGATCTAAATTCTCTCTCTGTAATTATGTAAATGTAGTGTTTGTATTTATAGGCAGAAGCCACAGACTGCTGGCCTCAACCTGACGCAGCTGGAAAGCATCTTGGTCTAAACTATAATACTGACTCCACCAGCTCGAGTGGGGGTTCAAGAATAGCACTCCAGTTTCTGGGGACTTCGTTTTCCAGTCGCTTCAAAGGAGCCCATAATAAGAGACTCGCAGCCCGACAGACGGAACATGACAGGCAGTGACACAAGAGACATGTATATATATTCAAATTTAGTTTAATATTTACAATAAATACAGTACTTACAATATAAAATGTATGTACACAATCTTATAAAAAGCCAGGACCTCAAGCCCTAGTGCATACGGTGCTAGTGTACATCAGTTTGGGTAACACTTTACAATAAACCATTATTGATTGCTCATCGTCGTAACGACAACTAATGGGACGTTATTGTAAAGTGTTACCGACGTTTAAAAAGAAATGCTTCTTTCGGTACACATGCAATCAAGAGTGTACCCAGACAGCAGCATAGTGTATATGTTGCTGTCTAGGTATCAAAATGAAAAAAAACAAACACACACAGCTCTGTTTGTTGCAAGGCAGTTTCAAGAGCAAAACATTGTCATCGTGCATTTTCCACTGGAGGTTTGCTAGTCGTCAGGCTTTGCACTCTTTGTGGCTTCAGAAAGGCACCGTTTAACTTACACACTGTCTCCCGATCGGACACAGATTCATAGGACCAGCCCTTCAGGATGCATTTTTTTGACCCAATTAAAAAGAGCTCTGCGTAATCTATGTAGTACCAGCTACCTTGTTACAAAAGTATGATGATATATATTATGGACAACAGGCGTAAAGTCATTAAATAAGGCAGTTATGTGGTGGCGGATCCAGTCCTCACAGGTGTCTCTTCATATGCAGCGCCAGGTGGTCGGAGCGGGAGAAGGCACGCTCGCACAGGTGGCACTGGAACGGCCGGTGTCCCGTGTGCTTGCGGAAGTGGCGCGTCAGCTCGTCGGAGCGGGCGAACTTCCATCCGCATCCCTCCCAGTTGCAGTGGTACGGTTTCTCACCTGATGAATCAAAGGGTCACATTTAGTTGGTTTAAACACACAAACAGAAGTTAAAGGCGAGGTTAGTCACACTCTTACCGGTGTGGGTTCGGTGATGCGCCTTCAGGTGCGAGCTCTTGGTGTACGTCTTGCCGCAGCCGGCGTAGGTGCAGGTGTGCGACGCAGTGCGCTTCCGCGGCCAGGTGCGGCGTCCTCGCTTGGGTTTCGACTCCATTAGCTCCAGCGGGGAGGCTGGGGGAGTGAGGAGAGCCCTGGGTTGCATCCCGATGGCCTCGTCGAAAATGCTGAACTGGTGTGGCGCCGTGTAGGGCATTTGCATTTGGGCGTAAGCCGGAGGTGAGTGATGGAAACCCTGCGGAAACGCGGACTGGCGAGGGTCGTCCGGACTCAACGGGGGGGTCATATTCCCCGTGGCCTGCGGAGAAACGGCCAGCCTGGGTTGCTCGAAAGACATCATGCATGAAATGTTGCCCTCTTGTTTGATTTTTTGGCAGCTTTGTGGCACCATGCCCATCACCGGCCCGTAACCGTCCATCGGCGGCTCGACTTTGATATCAACAAAGTCCTGTCGGGGGAACGCCGTCGAGTTGATGATGAATCTTCCCTGAATTGCACCGTCATAGGCACTGTCCACATCGGATCTGAGAAGCTCAGCCATGAGGCTGTTCCCGTACGGAGGCGGCGCGCCGCACTGCTCCTGAGATGCATATGCTCCCGTCGAGTACAGGCCGCATGGCTCTGCATGAGAGACGTATTCGGCTCCCGCCTCTAGAGGTCCTGTGGTGTTGGCCAGGATAAACTCCAGGTCCAAATAATTGCTCAGATCCTCGTCATCCTTGCGGCCACGACAAGTGTCCATGTTCTGTGCCACGTTGAGCGCAGGGCAGCTCAGTGGTTTATCCTCCAAACTTTTCCACCTCTGCAACAGAATAGAGGGTGTTTAGAACCAAAACACTGATGGATACTCATTTTTAAAGCATTTTATTGAATGAACTTTTGCAGCTCAACACTTTAAATCACAAGACAATCTGCTTAAAAACTATTCTTGGTATCTCTTTTTAAAACAGAAACTGCATTTACATAGATATAGCTTATAAGCATGAATAGATGTATATATAACAAATGTATCTATTTTACTATATATATATATATATATATATAGGATGAATTTAGGTTAATTGGGACACTTTCTGCAACTGAGATGACTGGAAAAATGTGTCCCAATCATCTATATATATATATATATATATATATATATATATATGAAGACTTCAGATGCAAAAAGTTCTAAGTCTGTCTGACATTTTTCTTTTAAATGAGCATTTTTTTTTATCCAGGCTTATATGTTTAGGTTCAGTAATTTCACTTTAATGGCAATGAAAAGGTTATTAGTCAGTTATTTAATTAAAATTAAAAACATAAAAATGCTAATTAAAAAAAAAAAAAAGGTCAGATGGAGGTTTTTTTGCATCTTAAGTATATATATATATATATAGCATTTCAATATATTAGTTGATTGGGACACATTTGTCGAGTCATCTCAGTTGCAAAAAGTTTCCCAATCATCCTGAATCCACCCTATATATATAGTAAAACCAGATACATTTGTCATATATACATGGTATGTATATCTACATGTACATGCACTTATATATATAACCAAGTTTTTAACATCATAAAACAAGATAAATGTACCTCATAAGCACAACTTAAAATATGAACATCTCTTTAATATATTTTCTCTAGTGCAAACAAGTGGAAAACAAATATACGCGCTTAGAATGTGTTTCTACCACAGTTTTAACCGCGTACGCGTTTGTGTTTCCCACATTACCCTTAATTCACCCTAGTTTCCCAATTTAGAGGTGCATCAAATACTTACATCCTCCCAAAGTTTTTCCTTCTGGTTTGCAAACGTTGAAATCGAAGGCAACAGGCAAGGTAAAGCCATTTCCAAATGTCACGGCGCGTGTATTCAGCTGTAGTTTTCTTGTGTGTTGTTGCACTTGCTCCTGAAGCGATGTCAAAACTTTTTCCTCGAGTGAACTTCTTCCAGAGTCATGAACAAAGAGTGTCGGGCAGGAGCGCCTCCTACCTAATAAATACTGCTCCTCGACCAGTTGTGTGAGTGAAGGAACCGCGTTTAGAGCTCCCAGATATGCGCTATATATCGCACCGTGCGCGCTCTCCACAGGTCCACAGTGTCTCAGTGCTGGACTGCGCTCTCGCTCTCTCATTTAAGCGCTGGTGACGCGCGGGGGCGCGGCCGAGAGGAGGCGGTCACTCGCAATGTCACTATCATCTGTATAGTACACACACAAAACTGTAACCAAGGCGTTTCAACAAAAGCTCCAATTGATCCAAGTGTAATTCCAGTGTCCAAACAGCCTACGTTCACCCATGCGTAATTTAGTCTCCAAATATACGCGCTTTCCAATGAAAGCAAGTGACTACACAATAAGGTTACATTTAGACCTTAGAAGTCAAATAAAGTTGTTTTTGCATGCTGATATGGCAATTTTCTGTACAATAGATTAGTAGGTGATCCAAAAGTCAAGTTTTCCCTATCATTATGTATATATATATATAATCACATGACAAGAAAATCATAAAACAGAGACGATGCCCTATAGACCCTCATGCCTGTGTGTCTGTAAATATATTACATAGTTTGACCTGTTTATGAAAACGCACGTTTTTCAGGTGAAATGTAACTAAGAATAGTGAAAAAATTGTGATTAAAAACATGATATTATTTTAAATATTTATTTTTTTTGTTAATTGTAAAAAGGGCAGTTTTTGATGGATATACATCTGTGTTTATTATGTCTATGGTTACCACACTAGACATGTTAAGTGTTTTTGTAAAAACAAATGGAAAAAAAGGTTGCATGCACAATTGCACATGCAATACAAAGATTACATTTGAATTTTCACGTGTTAAAATAAAAGATCCCCCCCTCCCCTCCCTCTCAGATATTGTCATTGACCCAGCATGAGAAGTGGACCTGTACCGTGTTTACTGTAGTAAAGGGTTTCAGTGAGACATGTTGTTTGAGGAATGCATGTAAAGCGTGATTAATGTGAAAGCGCGAGCCCTCAAAGGCGCTTTATCATGATGATTGTGCGCGCGCAGCGGGTTTGTCTAAACGCGGACAGCAGGCGCCAGTCTCACCTGATCGCCTGACTCTCTCCTCTCAGATGTTCGCCTTACCTTTCGCCTCATTCAGGTGTAAATGGAGGGGGGATTAAATGGCTGGAATGCTGATGGTTGCTGGGAATTATTGGCTTTGCTTTAGCAGCCATTAGTTTCGTTAATGATGTCCCGAGGACGCGACTCGACTGTGAGAGAAACTGACAGGAAAAGAAAAACTGGACAGGTTACTTATTATTTACATCTGAACAATACACAACTCAGCTTCAGTGGTTCATGCACTTTGCACTTTGGTTCCCATGAGCGGCATTAACATGGTACTTTGATATATTTACCATGATACTCAGTGATTAAATGTTTATGTACTATGGTATTTACATGGTAAAAGATCATGGTAGTGTACAAAATCTTGGTATCGGCAATGAAACTGGCACAAAGTAGCAATCCAGAAAGCTTTTTTCTCTCCATATATATATATATACATATACACCGATCAGGCATAACATTATGACCACCTTCCTAATATTGGTCCCACTTTTGCTGCCAAAACAGCCCTGACCCGTCGAGGCATGGCGTCCACTAGACCCCTGAAGGTGTGCTGTGGTATCTGGCACCGAGATGTTAGTAGCAGATCCTTTAAGTCCTGTAAGTTGCGAGGCGCGGCCTCCATGGATCGGACTTGTTTGTTCAGCACATCCCACAGATGCTCGACTGGATTGAGATCTGGGGAATTTGGAGGCCAAGTCAACACCTCAAACTCGTTGTTGTGCTCCTCAAACCATTCCTGAACCATTTGTGCTTTGTGGCAGGAGCATTATCCTGCTGGAGGAGCCACAGCCACCAGGGAATACCGTTTCCATGAAAGGGTGTACATGGTCTGCAACAATGCTTAGGTAGGTGGTACGTGTCAAAGTAACATCCGGACCCAAGGTTTCCCAGCAGAACATTGCCCAACGTACTCAACGTACACAACGTTCCCCCGACAATTGCTCCCCACGTGCATCAATGAGCCTTGGCCGCCCATGACCCTGTCTCCGGTTCTCCACTGTTCCTTCCTTGGAGCACTTTTGATAGATCCTGACCACTGCAGACCGGGAACACCCCACAAGAGCTGCAGTTTTGGAGATGCTCTGACCCAGTCGTCTAGCCATCACAATTTGGCCCTTGTCAAACTCGCTAAAATCCTTACGCTTGCCCATTTTTCCTGCTTCTAACACATCAACTTTGAGGACAAAATGTTCACTTGCTGCCTAATATATCTCACCCACTAACAGGTGATGAAGAGATAATCAGTGTTATTCACTTCACCTGTCAGTGGTCATAATGTTATGCCTGATCGGTGTATATATATATATATATATGCATGCTGTTACTTCGGTATATATACATGAATATGACTACTATGGTGTATATATATATATATATATGAAGTTTTAAGCTTAATAGTTGCATATAAAGCATGAAAATCTTTGATGTTTAATTATGTAAAATGCAACTGCTCATATTGAGTCGACCTCTTGACCTCAGTGGTGTTTTATAGCCCATAACAGTCATGAGTCTGATAAAGTGCTCGGATGTGCATATTCTGCCTCAGTGTCTATGTGCTGTTTGTGTTGAGCAAGAGTGAGTTTGGGTTTCTCATCTCTTTTGTCATGAATCTTCAATGGAACTGAACTGGCTCACTTACTCTGGCTCATAGGTTTCACGCCATCTATTATGCAAACTAGATTTTCCTTGAAACCAGAGTTTCTTGTGCTTCGAGTTTGATTTGATTCATGCAATTTTGATTCATTAAGAATAAAGTAAGACATGCTCATCTACATGCATGTTAGAAGTTTCCAGTGAAAGTCACACATCAGATTGTGAAATCGTAATCTGTTATGTGTCATTACATCTCAAAAGTTTCTCCTAAAATTCCTCAAGAGCAGCTCAGATTGTTTGATCTTGGGAAAATTTGGTGAAACGATTTATAGTGTCATATTGATATCGTTTGATTGCAAATCTGAGCAGAGTTTGAGACATTGTTGCGATCTGATTTGAAATGTGAGATGATAGAAATGTCTAATTTCATTGATGTTAGTGATGTTAAAGAGATCTTGTTTGTGATTTTGCTTTTCTCGCAGATTTTTGCTGTCATCACAGATGTTGGGAAGAGCACGGTTGAGTTGGAGAAATATGCCGTCATTCGGAGTTTCTCAGAACTGTACAGGAAGTGTGTCTGGTGCGCATGTCCTTTAATCGGATGGAATGATATCGCTTCCTCCCCCGTGAGCTCAGGTGACTCTCACTCAAAACCGCATGAGATTATAATGTGTGACATGAAGTTTGTGAAATCAGAAATGCTTCATGATTCAAACTGAACCAAACCCTAACCTAAACATATATATGTACTCACAC